>JALBXZ010000017.1:0-568355 GCA_027580255.1 Therioaphis trifolii
CATATGCGTATTGGTTGGTCACTAAGGTGTATAGATTTTGTAGTGCATCTGAGCTTAGTACTGATATTATTCGTTCAGTCGCGTTGCCTATTGATTTGATATCGTTTTCGAATTCCATTTCGTGTTCTTGCATTTCCTTGTATAACATTTGTGTTTGGTTCAATGTTGTCGTAATCTGTCGCATCGCGGTTCTCACGACAGTCGTTTGTTGTTTAGCTATATGCATAATGTTTCTTCCGTTTTTCTCGGTTCGTTCAATGGCGTCAGATGCTTTTGTTGTGCATTCGTCATCGCATGTGCCAAATAGGTAGTGCAACCCACTGCCTACGAAGTTCATCAGGCCTCTCTTACTTCTAGACCTTTCTTGAAGTTCTTCATCTTCTTCATTATGTGGTCCGTTGGTTTTTCCCAATGACATGAATAGTTTGTCTTTTTGATCCGTCACCTCTGTGTATAGGTGGAGTAGTACGTCATGGTATTTGGCGCACAATGCTTGTTGATCATGTGTTTTGCATCTTATGTAAGATTAGCTATCTTGTCGCCTAGTTGTTCATATTTTTTATTATATTCTTCTAACGACAAATACCTTATTACTTTGTAGTGTCCTCCCACGAATCTTGTTGGTCCGTAGTTTTCATAATATAAACTTGGTCCATCCTTGTAGTATAGTCAGTTATCACGAAGTGGTTGGAATAATCTATCACTTCGTCTTCGGCCGTCACCATCACCATTATCACCAAAAATCTAAAAATATTAGTTTGTTAAATATACGTTTTATTTGGGTGTTTATTTATGAATTATGATTTGCGTTGTTTAGTTTATTTAAAGCGATTATATTTAGTATTAATAATTTTAATTTGTGTTTATTTTCGTTTTATATTAGTTATATTAATTTATCTTATCGTCGTAATATTTCTTTACATTGTTTTTATGAACAGTCACCTGTCGTCTACCCTTTTGTATCATTATATTCTCATTACTAATTATTTCGATTACTTCGAACGGTCCTAACCATAGCGGATGTAATTTAGTTTTAGACGTGTTGTCTTTTAATAATATTAGATCTTTTACGTGTATATCAACGGAATTTTCTTTTAAATCATATGTTTTTTATTTTTATGTTTACTTTGTATCAAATGTTCTCTTGCCATTTTATGTGACTCTTGCATGTTTTGTTTTAAATCGTACAAATAGTCATCATAATTATATCTGGGTTCGGGTTCGATTTTTAATTTGGTCGGTATCTCTAACGTCCGGCCGTATACTAGCTCATATGGTTGATAATTCGTCGATGAGTGGATGGTCGAGTTGTATACAAAGAAAGCGTAGGGAAGTAAATGGTCCCAATTATTTAATTTTTTATCTACGTAATGCCTTAAGTATTCCGCCAGAGTACGGTGACTTCTTTCGAGACTCCCGTTAGTTTGTGGGTGAAAGGGGGTAGAGTTTATCTTATTTATTTTTAATAATTTACAAACTTCCTTACCTACTAATACCTTACTTAAAAAATCTGTCCCTTTATCGGTTAATATTGTTTCCGGTATGCCGTGTATGCACACGAAGTGTACTACAAATGCTTCTGCTACTACGTTCGCGGTATGATTGGGTATGGGTACTCCCAATGAGAATTTAGTTAGATCGTCTTGCATGGTTAATATATAATTATTTCCCGATATAGTCGTCGTTAACGGTCCTACTATGTCTAAAAATATTTTTTCGAATGGGTGTGTCGAGGTGGACGTGATTACCATTGGCATCTGTATTTTTCTATTTGTGACCTTATTCTTTTGGCATGAACTACATCTCTTTATAAAATCTTTTACATCTGTTTTCATGTTTGGCCAGTAGAATTGTGTTTTTATTCTTTTAATTGTTTTGTTAACGCCTAAATGTCCTGCTAATTTAGAATTATGGAATTGTTCTAAAATAATTAACTTCTCTTCTTCCGTATATTTATCGCTTGTGTATATTAATATTTCGATATTCGTATTACGAAAAATATATCGTATCATTGACCTTACTGTGTCCCATTTTAATTTATCGTTTTTGCCTAGCTTGTTCATGGCTATTTTATGTATATCCTTTTCTATACAGAATTGGTTCAAGTTCATTAGTGATAGATAAACGTTCTCATACGTCGCCAATTGTTTATCTTTGTTTTTGGTTATTATAAATAGTATGTGTCTGTTATCGTACTTGTAGTATTGTATGTCTCCTATCACTTTGCTTCCGGGTAACAAATTATTATTTCCGAATTTTTGTTTTAGCTCGTAATTTATACCGGTTCTAAAATTATATTGCTTAGCGATTTCGGATACTATATTATATTCGGCGGGTGATTCGATTAGTTTCCCCGTGGTTTCTTTAACGTTTTTATTCGTTATTAATTTCGTCTCTAAATCTTTTATAAATGTTTCGTAATTATTTCCCTTTATCTCGTTTATAGAGTACATCCTAGATAACGCGTCAACATTGCTATTTAATACTCCCGGTTTATAGACTATTGTGTAATCGTATTGTTCTAGAAATATCCTCCAACGTGCTAGCTTCGATAATGGGTCTTTTAGGTTGAATAACCATTGTAATGGTTTATGGTCGGTTACGATTGTGAATTTTTGTCCGTATAGATATGGTCTGAATTGCTTTACGCCGAACACTATGGCTAAACATTCTAGTTCGGTTGTAGAATAATTATTTTCGGATTTGTTTAAAGTCCTACTGGCATATGCGATTGGCAAATCCTTTTCGCCGTGTTGTTGCGATAGAATTGCACCGAGTGCTTTTCCCGAAGCGTCTGTTGTCAGAATAAAGGGTTTTTCAAAATCTGGGTACTGCAATATCGGTTCTGAAGTTAATGGGGGTAAAAATTCACTAGTGGAATTTTACCCAAGTGTATTTATAAACCCCGGTAAAATTTCACTAGCGAATACTTACCGGGAGGTATAATTTCACTAGCGAATATTTACCGGGAGGTAAAATTTCACTAGTGAAAATTTACCGGAGGGGGGTAAAATGTCACGCGGTAAATAATCCCGGCCACACCGGCAAATATGGTCGTATCTATTATTTTTATTTTTAAGACTTGATAACACTAACGATTTCATTTATTCATTGTTCAACCAGAACATATTATATTTTGTCATTTGACGTTTTTGACACTATTATTTAAGTGTTATAATATTATATATTATATTACCATTCTGCAGAAAGATTATAATATTAAAATCCTACTTGAAGAACGAACTTCATAAAAATGAATAATATTATATAATGGGAATGGGAATAATAGGAACAATATTATATCAGGAATGGTTCAAAGAAGAATCAATTAATGTAATGGCTCAGAATGCCACTTTAAGACAATACCATGATATTTTTAACAAATCATTCAATTTAAGTTTTTCTAAGCCTAAGAGAGATCTGTGTGATGAATGTGAGAAATTTAGGCTAGCTAGCCACGAAGAAAAAGATTTACAAAAATCTATTCACGCTGAACATTTAAAAAATAAAGACATTGCAAGGGATAAAAAAAATATGGATAAAAACCGAACATTTAATGAACCTGAGTTATGTGTTGCCGTTTTCGATTTACAAAAAGTCCTTACTACTCCACAGAGTGAAGCTAGTTCTTTTTACTATAAACGGAAATTTGCAGTATATAATTTTAAAATATTTGATATAGGTAAGAAATTGGGTTATTGCTACGTATGGAACGAGTCTGAGGCAAAGCGAGGGTCAAACGAAATTGCAACATGTTTATTGAAGTTCATGAAGTATATGGTTGAAAAAGGAATAAAAGAGTTTTGTTTCTACTCCAATAACTGTGGTGGGGGACGGAGTGGCCGAGTGGACTCAGGTGGCGGTTACGACGCGTACCGTCGCCGGTTCGAACCCGGCCTCGGGCAGTCTCTCTAACTTGGACAGGAAACAACTGTCTTCGGAGAGAGACTGCCATCCCCCCCCCACTCCGGGGCATGGCAGAAACCTACGGGTGCCCCAATAGAAATTCTGCCAAACCGGCATCCGAACTGTAGACCCTACTAGGGTCTGCACTCCCGGATAACCATGCCATACGAAAAAAAAAAAAAAAAAAAAAAAAAAAAAAAAAAAAAACTGTGGTGGTCAAAACAGAAATCGGTTTATTTTTGCAATGTGGGAATATGCAGCATTTACCCTCAAAGTTAAGATCACGCACAGATTTTTAGAAAGGGGCATACCCAAAATGAGGGCGACAGCATGCACGCGTGCATTGAAAATGCCCATAAAGGTAAAATAATTTATGTTCCGGCCCAATGGGTAACATTAATAAGGTGTGCAAAGGTAACTGGAAAACAATACACAACATTTGAAGTTTCAAACGAGGAATTTTTAGATTTCAAGCCTCTAGTGGATGACAAACAGTCTAACTGGAAAACAGCTAATGATGGTAGTATCATCAGATAGACTAACATTAGAGAACTAACTGTAAATTTTGAAAATCCATTTCAACTCGAGTTAAAATATGATTTAAGTGCTTTAGAAATGATCAAGATTAATATTAAACTAAAAAAAAACCAAAGGGGAAGACATCAGCCTCACTGTAAGCCTATAAGAGCGTATCATCAAAAATTACCTATTGAAAAACTTAAAATAGCAGATTTACTATCATTATGCTCAATGAGGCTTGTTCCCTCAACATACCACGAATTTTATGTCACTGCAATCAAAATAACAAATTATTTCTTTTATTATTATTATTATGTTTCGAGTTGTTAATTTTTTTATTATTCTGTTATAAAGTTCATAACAGGTGATTATTTTTTGTTATTATATTTTGAATATGTTAATTTTGTTTGTTTTTTTATTAATCTTTAATAAAAGAAGTAAAAACAAATTTTTGTTTTTTATCATTATATTTTAACTATGTTAAACTAAAATTTGATAATCTTTTTTTTTATTTGTTAAAGACATTGTTTTAAATTAATATTATGTAAAATAATATTATGTTTGCTTCATTAAAAGTCAAGACGTGTTGAATTTATTAAAAAATAAAGTATGACTGTATTAATGTTATAATATTATTTAGAGTCATACGCTAAACAATTTTTATGGATTAAAACTATATTATTATAATAATAAATTATTAAATTTTGGTTTCGACAGCTACCGATGAAAAAGGTAGTAAGTATAGATGCGTCTTTTTTTATATAGCAAACCACCCACGAAAAAGGTTGTGAGTAAAGATACGTATTTTTTTTATAGAAAATATCCACGAAAAGGGTCGTAAGTAAAGATACTACGTTTTTTATAAGTAGTATGTCTTACAAAACCCTGAAGTCATAATTTTTTTAAAAAACTGAATCTTGCAATAATTACGATATCCTTCATTCTACCAGTGATGTTATTTTTGGAAATGTACGTTTAAAAATAGAATAAGAATATGAATTGCAATGCTTATTTTATTCATAGGTACTGAAAAGTTAGAAAAAACGAGTTACGACCTTTTTCGTTGGGGCAGTCGATATGCTCCACCTGCAATACTCAATATTTTACATTTGGCTTTGCTGTTATGTAACTCGCTAAAGTGATTCCACATAGCACTTCTTTTATGTGGGGCCATTATATATAATTTATAAAATTTAATTTAAATATTTAACTAAATATTATAGTTAATTTACTATAAACAATTAAACTAATCTATACAAATTTGAAAATTCTAAACACTACTACTCAGGAGACAATAGGCATAAACAAACACATTACATAACACAATGCTCCATACTTCAATAATGAAATTGTACAAACTTTACTAAATTACTAATTAAGCACTCACAATATGTCATATTAAGGGAAATAAGTTAGACCAGTTTAGACCTGTCCGTGCAGGTAAATTTCATAAATATTTTGGTCATAATTTGTATTGTAATATATATTTTTATGAAAACAAACACTACTATATTATTAAACAGATTATGATGATTATCATGATTATTGTATAAACAAAATCAAAATATGTTTAAATTTTTTTAAATTTATTCCAAATTTTAATTTTTCAGAAAAACGTTTTGATTGTATACAAAGTTGTATATTTGTGTCAGGCGAGTAGGGATATAACATTAATTCAATAAATAATTTAACTATAATAACATTAATTACAAAAATGATAATAGTGACTACAGATTTTATTTAAATTCGGTTTTTAATAAATTCAAATAACACATATCATAAAATTAAAAAAAAAGATACTTGCTTTAATTTATAATATAAAAATAAAAATTAAAAATATTTATAAAACCCTTTTGAGATTTCTTGCTGACATACTATTGTCTATTTGCATTGCATTCCTTTTTTCTTAGACAATGTTATTAACTATTGTTTTGGGGTTAGTAGATAGATAGAATCATGGCACATTTATTAATTTTATTAAATAAACATGTTTTTAAATTGGTATAATCTGGAAAAATTATTGAAAAATGAATATATCTTCTATAACCTCATATTATTTTGAATATTGAATTATGTCATTATATTTTAAGATTTATGTAAAAGATCTTATCTAAGTTTTTATAATGTACCATTTTAAAAACACTCATTGAATTTTACAAGACCATTTTTTTTATAGTTTTATTATTACGATTTTTCAAAAAACTTCAATTTAACTACAAATAAAATATAATTTAAAGAACTATTCAAATGAAAATAAATAGTTAGGTTAGAAATATATAATATTGTATTAATTGAATATTAATAATCTAAATGATTGAAAATCAGGACTTTCGATAATCGTCAAACAGTCCGGGGTCCGGACCAACATTGTCTTATAAGTTCAATGACTTCAATGTAAACTAAACTATGAAGTACTATTAATGTTCTTAATAGTACACTACATTTTGTACTGTCTAGTGATGGGCGATAATGAATAAAAACTATCGGATTATTCGATAGTTTTGCCAAATTAGTTATTTAAATAATGTAGTTTTCGAAAGAATAATTATTCGATAGTTTATACGAATAATCTAGATTACTCTATAGTACAAAATTATTCATTACCGCACATCACTGGTTCTGTCAACATGCTTCCATTTTAGAACATGTTTGAATTGATAGTAGATATTTTAATAGTTCATTTTGTATAACCTACAAGGAGTGATAAGCATAAGAGCAGTGGCGTATCTAGGAATTTTTTTTTTTGGGGGGGGGGCTGATCAGTAACAAAAAAATAATAATAACTGCAAAATAAGTAATTAAAAAAACTATAATTACAATTTTAAAACAATAAATTATTATTTTAATCATATTGTTAAAATTAGTCGTCTAGCTTTTCCACTATTCGAAAACTTATCTAGTACCATATCATCAGTAATATCTACATCTCTATGAATTGATAATAGAGCTAGTCCTACAAGCCGTGATTCAGATGTTGTGTTCCTAAGATAATTTTTCAACCTCCTTAATGTTGAAAAACTTCTCTCTGCAGTTGCTGTTGAAACAGGAAGTATTGATAGTATCTTAAGAAGCTCATATATATTTGGGTACATTAGTTGATCACATTGATGAAGTGCATCGATAACCGTCGATGGCCGAGATTCAACTAAGTTCCATTTCGACTGCCATAATTGATATTCAGCTTCTATAATGTCATCATAATTTTTCAAATCATTCTGGTAAAATGTAACTGCCGTTTTAAGATTTGAATATGGCTTCTCTACAATCATATTTGGTAAAACGTATTGCAGAGAATTTATTATTTCATGATGAGATAAAAAACGTTCATTCAATGATAAAAGTATATCATCTAAGTGAGGTATAAAAAAATTATAGAATTTATATATTATACAATTCTTTAGTATTTTGAAAAGGAACATTTTGGCGGTTTCTTTGAGTAATACAAATTCGTGGCATACTTTCTTCCACATTTATTAAACCTCCTAAGCGATTGACTTCTTCATAAATCTTATTAAATTCATCAGTTGCATTATCTCTTAATATTTGAAGTTGGATTATTACCTGATTCACTCTATCAAGGGCATTTATTAAATCAATATTTTTAATTTGCAAGTATTCTGATAAATGATAAGTATAACTTAACAATTTAGATGATACGCAGACAGAAACTAAAGATTTAAAATTACAGATGCTACTTAATAAACTAGTTGTTCTGTTTGAAGAATCACATTCTATTTGTTCAAGCGCAGCGACAATAGGTTCTAAAAATTACTCCTCATGGCGTAAAATCCACCGAGTTACGCATAAAGACTTTAATTTGAACGACTGAGCGTTAGATAGGATCTCTATAATTTTATTTTTTTAAATTGTCGTTCTCTTTGCTGAGGAATGGAAAAAAGCACAACAATCAGAAATAATAATAAATGAATTACGAATTTTGACAGCATCAGATAAGCAAAGATTCAGGGAATGAGAAACACAATGAGTGTATAAAGCTTTCGCGTAACTCTTTTTCACTATTGCCTGAACACCACGAAAGTTACCTGACATAGTAGCCTTGTCCACGTAATTTATCCAAGTCCAAACCAAGTTCTTTCAATGTATTTAGTAAAACGGTTGCCAAACCATGACAAGTTACATCATGAACTGGTACAAAAGTAAGAAAATCTTCTCGAAGAACCACCAACTCTTCTTCAAAATACCGTATACAAATTGAAAATTGTTCTATTTGTGCAATATCCGTCGTTTCGTCGGCAAGAACAGAAAAATAATTTGATTTTGAAATTTTTTTAATTATGTCTGATTGAATAAGTTCTCCAAAAATGTTGATAATTTTATTTTGGATAAGTGGACTAGTATACATGGCATTGGAACTACAAGTTTCTAAATATTTTTTTAGCGTATTATCTCCATGTTGTGCACGATGTCTCAAAAGACAACGAAAATTTCTATCATTTTGAATTGGTTCTTTCATTGATACACGACCAGAATCATGATGCCCCCTTAAAAAAAAATTGTTGTCTACCACACAATCGTAACCACCTGCCATACCTGGATCATGACCAATACATGCCCACCTGCACCTCCGTCTCAAATTGGCTCCCCGGAACGGAATCACCCGGTTTGAGGAAGATTGGTAAGTTTCGCTTTTGAATATACCTCGGCGAGTATTTTTACAGGAAATATATTTCACGTGGTGTATTTCATTTTTGGTCGTCGTTACGTAATACCTAGTCAGTCGGACTATTAGGGAAAACCGCACGTCCAAAAATAACAGCGATACGGCAGGTCTGTAGCTCTAATCGAACTAACACCGCCCACCACTCTTCCTTCACCTGCAACCCGCGCGATAATAGAACACCACGCCGACCGTGACCGTGAAATCGTACTCGTGCAGTCGTGCCGGCTACCATTGAATTGGCTCCCAAATTTGGGTAAACATAAATTCGATCCTTGAATTGGCTCCTGAAAAATGTATATTTGAATTGGCTCCTTAAATTGTTAAATATTATTTTTTAACCAGGGGTTCTCATATTATAGGCGTTTACTTTTACGACGTCAACCTAATATAGCCTGTTAGTTTGCACTCAAATAATATAATCTACCGCTGGATATACCTATACTATTTATACTACAAGTTTATTGAATTTAATCTTATCGTCTTAATCGTCGTAATCTACTATAATAATCGATTATCATTGACTACTTTTATTTTATCGTTAATATTTGATGACCACGACAGCAATATATTAAACTTTAATAGTAGATACGCTGTGTTCACGCGAGTGTGTAAAAATGAATTCTGCTGAGAAAATGTTAAGTGAAAAAGGAAAATTAATTTTTATAGTTAATAAATTCAAGTTTAGTTTTCATAAACTCCTCCAAAATGGCCAACATCGGTATAAATGTACTAAAAGAGGATGTACTGCCAATTTAAAAGTATTGGAAAATCACGATATCGTGTGGACATCATGCAATTTAGAACATAACCACGATGCGGACGAAGAAAATAAAATTGAACGTCAAATAATAAGCAATAACTTGAAACGTAAGGCCACTGAAAATATGTGTGAACGCCCTTCGAAATTATTAATTCATATTTAAGGGAGAATAATACGAATGCAATTACAACTAAAGATGTGACATATATAAAACACAATATATTTCAAGCTCGAGCATCTTTACGACCAAATTTGCCTCGTAGTAGTCAAGAGGTGCATGATATTTTGAAAGACATGGACGTAAAAACGTATGAAGGTAATACATTTTTACAAGTTAATAATGCGGAAAAAGGGATTTTATTATTTAGTACGGATGAAAATTTAAAATTTCTAAGTCAATCAACTACATTTTACGTTGATGGAACATTTTCGTACTGTGCACAATTTTTTTACCAATTTTTCACAATTCATGTATTAAAAAACAATCATTATGTACCTTTAGTTTTCACTTTACTGAAAGACAAAAAACAAGAATCATATGTCGATATTTTTCGAATTATTGATAATTATTGTTTAACTTACAATAATGTGTTTAATTTAGAAAGCATTTATGTTGAGTTTGAAATAGCTATACATAATGCAATAAATGATGTTTGGCCATTGACTAAAGTTCGTGGTTGTCGATTTCATCTTGGACAATCTTGGTACAGAGCAATTCAAAAGTTTGGTCTTTCATCGGAATACGTACAAAATACAGAAATAGGACAATATTTAACGTATATATTTGGATTGCCATTCCTAGATCCACAGTCAGTTGGAGATTGCTTTTCTGATGAATTAGCTGAAATACTACCTATGAATGAAAAACTCACAAAATTCAATGACTATTTAGTAGAAAATTATATTGCGAATGATTCAACATTTCCACCAGAAATTTGGGCAGAAAAAAGCAATAGTATTCACCGAACAACTAACTCTTGCGAATCGTTTCATTCTAAATTTAATTCACAATTTTATTCTCCACATCCAAATATATTCAACTTCCTAAATATATTATTAAGTATTCAATCTGATACAAGAATTATTATAAGAAGTTCCAATACAACAAAACCACACAGGAAAGAAATTAGAGAGAAAATAAAATTTTTAGAAAATGAAATTAGTAAATATGATACTGGTGTAAGTTCGAGGTTTCAATACATAAAAATAATGGCCAATAAGTATAGACCCCGAAAAATAGTCTAGTAATATAATATTTTTATTATTTTTTATTATTTTTATTATTATTAATTTTTATACATACATTTTATAATGACACACTTTAGTAAAATATTGTCTGTTTATTTTTAATTTTTAATTGAATTTTGAATTTTTATAATATACATATATTTTATAATGACGCAATTAAGTAAAATATCGTCTGTTTTTTTTTTTATTTAATTTTTTGTAACGATGTAAAATGTACAAATCATGAATTACGTACTTTAAATTATTAACATTTTGGTAACCAATACATTTTTGAAAAAAACGATAAGGAGCCAATTCAATAGTAAATTTTTGGGAGCCAATTCAAAGGTACTTATTTAGGGTAAAATATTGACTACCTGTATTGGGGAGCCAATTCAATTGCACCGGTCGTGCCGATCACCACCGTCGTCGTTGCCGCACCGGGTATTCGTAATCAGCGATTATAATACCGCGCGGTCGTTCAAATATCAAACCCGTAACACACACGAAACGTTATCTGGGTAAGCGGGTCATAAAAAAAAAAAAAAACAACACACACAGCTGTTAACGTAAACAAACCGAATTTACGTATTTCGCGTCTTTTATTCCACTATCACTCATACACACGTACACTCGACAACGGAGATACACCACATAGTTAGAAACAAGTGTAATTTTAATAATTATTACGGTTTGCACTATGTCGGTAAAACACATCTCGAAATTGACGTTGTCCGAACTACGTCAGGTGTGCGCGGTACAGGGAATATCGACGAACGGATCAAAGCCTGATCTCGAAGGACGTTTAGCGGAACATTTACGCGCAGCCGGTGTCGATCCCTCGTACGTTAAAGTGGCGCCTGTTACGCTTACACAGCCGGAGGAAGGGGTTACCGACTTGAACAAGACTTTGCCACGCGACACCGCGGGACGAGCGACCGACGTTTTACTCGGTCAGCCTCCCGTTGGAGCTCAGACGGAACACAACCTTTTTCAGTCGACAAGTAACCCACTCGACACCTCAAATCCGACATACAGCGTTGACGTTTTTAAAGCCGCCACGGCTCAACTTGGTTCGTTACGAGAGTCAATCGGACACTCGACCGACAAACCGTCGATCGAGGAACGACTGTCGGCGTTGGAAGTGAATATGATGCGTTTCTTTGAGGAACAGCGTCGATTCATGTCGGGAGTACGCCGGGATGAGCCCGACGTATCCGCTCCTCGCCACGAACGACCGAGACCACGTTCACCGTCGCCAGCACGCGAGCATGTTCGAACGCACGAACGTCACGCGACACAACCGACCATCGACATTGGCGCGAACCGCGCTCACGCCGCACTAAATCCACCGCAACAAACGCGTGATTTAACGGGCGATCGATCGGTCCCAAATGATAGTGCGTCCCACTATCAACCATATGCGTCGCGCTTAGAGGAGCATTCCGTATTAATTCCGTACGAAGACTTGCGCGCAGCAAGGGCCTCCCTACCCGAGTTTACCGGAACGAGGGTGGAGGACCCCGTTCGGTTTCTCACGAATACGGAATCAGTCCTACAGCAAGCGCGCATACACATTTCCGGTTGGTGTAGGGCCGTCGAGCCGCAATTAAAGGGTACAGCTGCGACTTGGTGGAAGTCCAACAAAGTCCTGGACCTATCCTGGGACGAGTTTCGAGTCGAATTTTTACAAAATTTCGACAACGACGAAATCCGTCTACGATTGCGCGACGATATACTGTCCACACCGCAAAATTCGTCGCAAACGCTTACGGAATTTATTTTGCATAAATATCAGCTCAAGCGCCGCGTTAATACGGGGCTATCCGAGTCCGAGTTAGTCCACATTATCGCCGGTTTAACACGCGAGTCATTCCGTACGCACATTCGTCTACACCACCCGTCTACGTTCAGCGAATTGCGTAGTATCGCGAGTATACTAGACCCCGGTACGAATGCACCCACCTCACCTTCTACACGGAAGTTTATCCCACACGGTAAAAAGGGGGTGGTTAGGCTACACAAGGGCCCTCCGGTACAAAAACAGAGTGCGAATTTTCCTCAAAGAAAACCGCCGGGGCCGTGTAAGTTCTGCGGCGAATTACACTGGCATAGTGAGTGCCAGCACAACCCGACCACGTCGGGAAACGGCGGGGGAGCCGGAAGGGTTTAGTCCACCCTTACGACTCCAACACAACCCCCCATCATCATGTAGTTTCGGTATTACGGGCGGGAAAAGTTTTTCGGGAAGCAACACACGTTCCACAATTTTTTCCGCCACGTCCGCGAACACCACGTTCAACGCGGACAACACAACACCTAACGGTGCCCATTCTCAGACCCCCAACCGACACCACCCCATCACCACGGACGCATACCACCCCATTGGTGGTATGCCACGTCCACATCACTCGGCTGTAGGGGCAGCCATAGGATACGGGACAAAGGCAACAGAGAAAGGGGCGTTTACCACCACGGGTAACGGAGGCGCGATACACATCACGTCGCACACCCCCGCGTTAGGTCAGTCTGCGAAAATAGGTAGTCGGGCGAGCACAGAGGCAATCGTCACGGATGTTTTGGTTCCGACGGGTAACACCGTACACCATACATCTGTCTACGCGGTTCAGAACCACTTGTCCCGCTCTTCACCACTACCTACGTCTAGTAACGATAATCGAACACGCCCGGACGAAATCCCAACCCCCGCGGTTGAGCTCGAATTTCCGTCAGGCTTCGTAACAGCGTTATTAAATTCGCAGGCCCAAAAATCGTATGTAAATCCGACTATAGCCCGTAAATTCGGCAAACAATTAAACGGACTACCATCAACGGTTCGATTGGCGGACGGCCACACCACATCAACCAGTGGCACCGTTTTATTCGAACCTAGGATCGGGGCTTTAAAAATTTCATTTGAAGCTATCATCCTAGACAAATTATATTGCGACGTGTTACTAGGACACGACTTTCTCGTGAATAACGAAGTCTCTTGGGACTACGCCGCAACTACAATTCACATGGGTTCACAGATTAGGACTTCAACATGCTGGAAGGGTCAACCACAACCACCCAGTTCAAGTCCCGATTTATGTTCATTAGAAATTGGGGGCGACAAACAAACTCGCGCGAGACTTACCGCAGTATTGAATAAATATCCGGAAGTATTCAGCGATAAGGTAGGTCGCACCAAACTAATCGAACATGAAATTCTGTTAAAGAGCTCCACACCCATCGCGCTCAAACCATACCCGTACCCGTTACAAAAACAATCTGTAATCGACGATATGGTGCGCGATATGGAAATGCAGGGACTCGTCGAACCGAGCACCTCTTCGTGGGCCGCCCCAGTAGTTTTAACAAAAAAGAAGGATGTTACCTCCCGACTTTGCGTCGACTACAGACGGCTTAACGACGTTTCCGAATCCGACGCATACCCTATGCCCGATCTGAATCACATGATTCGATTGATGAGGGGTGCGAAAATTTTCAGCGTTCTTGACCTTAAGTCTGGTTACTGGCAAGTGCCACTTAATAGCGAGGCGCGAAAATATACGGCTTTTCGGACGCGTAGAGGTCTTTTTCAGTTCACAGTTCTCCCATTCGGTCTCAAAAACAGTCCCATGACTTTCGTAAGACTCATGAACGAAGTATTGATAGGGTTTTTGGATGTGTTCGTGCAGGTCTACTTAGACGAAATCGTGATTTTTTCAAATAGCGACAACGACCATCTCACCCACTTAGACAAAGTTCTTGAACGTCTAAAAAGGTTCGGACTGACGTGTCACACTAAAAAGTGTGGAGTAGGTACTTCCGAAATTTCCTTTTTAGGACACATTTTAGACGCGAATGGCATTGACAAACAACCGGAGAAATTGGACTGCATCAAAAATTTCCCGGTTCCCAAAATGGTAAAAGACGTTCGTAAATTATTGGGGGAGTTTGCAACTGGTACAGTCAGTTTGTTGTCAACTACGCTGACATCATCGCCCCACTAACGAATTTACTACAACAAGGTAATAGGTGGAAATGGACAGGTACGGAACAACGTGCTTTTGATCAAATCAAAACTGCACTATACACGTCACCAAAACTATCTCCACCAGATTTTAGCGCGCCGTTTTGTCTTCCAACTGACGCGAGCGAGATTGGCGTGGGAGCAATCCTATTCCAAAGGGGTGACAGCCCGGCGGACAAGCGCATAGTCTCGTACGCGAGCAAAAAGTTTAGTGACACTCAAAAACGGTACTCAGCGGTCGAACGCGAGTGTTCGGCTATAATCTGGGCGACGGATAAGTTTCGTCCATACCTAGAATCCCGACGTTTTGAACTCTTTACCGACAACTCAGCGTTAACGTGGTTACATGGCGAAGGATAAAAATTCCAAGTTAACACGATGGTCACTACAACTATCAAACCTGGATTTTACCACGACACATGTCCCGGGTAAGCTCAACGAGGCACCCGACTTGTTATCGCGCGATCCTACCCCTGGCGAACCAGTAAACGAGGACGTCCTCGAGGAAAAGCTGGTGGGTGTTCCCATGACACCTTACACCACCAGTCGGCCCAAAACCGATAACCTTTTCTCTACTTTCGCTCACCACGATAATGACACACCGCCATCAGTCACGACATTCGCGACGTGGCAATCCGAAGACCCATTAACACACGCAGTCATCCAAAACATTACTTCGGGTATGCCCGCGCGAAACACTAGAAGTTCTCAATTAACTGACTGACTCATATGTCTTTTCCAACGGACTTCTACGAGTAAATGTCGGCGACAAACAACTCGTCGTGATACCAAAGTCCAAAACACAACAAATCATTTGGAGGTATCATGACCACGTTTTAGCCAACCACCCCGGTTGGAAAGAAACGTATCGGGTGGTTCGTCAACGGTTTTATTGGAAAGGTCAGAAAAACGACGTACGTCAATACGTTGGCGCGTGTCATGTGTGCGCGTGTACTAAGCCACTCAACGCGCGTTCCGACGACTCGATAACTACCAGAACACCCCGACAACCCTGGGAAGTTATTAGTATAGACCTCATGGGCCCCTACCCTCGTACAAGTAGGGGAAAATCGTATATGCTTGTAGCGACCAACTGTTTTTGCAGGTGGACCGAAGTCTACCCACTAGGTACCGCCACCACTAAAACGATAACCGAAACACTAGAACGCGAGTTTTTTTCACGTTTCGGTTACCCACGCGTGTGTCTCAGCGACAACGGACCCCAATTTGTCTCAAACGAAATGGTTAACGTATTGGACAAGTGGGGAGCGATCGGTAGGACAACTCCGGTATACCACCCGAGAGCCAATCCGGTTGAGAGCCGTAACCAAGAGCTAAAAAAAGGTTTGCGCACACAACTCGTGGAAGGGAAACACAGCTCATGGGACACAAAATTGGCTTCCATCCTTTTCTCGATTAGGAATAGGCGTAATGAGGTGACTGGGTATACCCCCGCGGTCCTTGTTCTTGGCAGGGAATGCAAAAGACCCGGGGACTGGGCCATCGCACATTCTACGCACGTTCACATCGAAAATTTGAATGGTGAACGGCCAGCGCGTGAACAGCGTGTTTTAGGAATCAAGCAGACGTCAGGTGGGCATAAAAACTCGAAGTTTAGTGAGGACGACGTAGTTTACTACAAGTCACACCACCTGTCAAAAGCACATGAAGGTTTCCACGCCGGTTTCGCACCTAAATGGTGGGGACCGGTCCGCTTGGCAAAAAAGGTTGGAAAGGGTGTATTCCTAACAGACCAACACCCGCCACGGAAAATCCATGTGTCACGCCTGAAACGCGCACATGACAACTACAGGAGGCCATAGGTACACCATTCAAATCTAACATGTACTAATCCTAAGTTGTTACAGAAATATGGCCGAAAAAAAAACGTCAGACGCACCAGCACAACCGCTCACCCTCCAGCAAGTCGCGGCAACGCTGGAGCAGGCGTCACAGGCCGTACGCACCAGCGGCGGCCAACAACCATCGGTGGAGGAGGTACGGGTGATGCCGGAGGCGATGCTGCGTCGGGACCCGGTTCTGGAGGCGGCGTTCCAACGAGGCTGGGACGCGTGCACAGCAGCCATTCAGCGCACCCTCCAGACACCCGGGCACCAAAATAAAAGAAAGAGGCCTGCAACAACATCCGGGACGAAGCCATCGCCGCCAACGACTTCCGTCCCGAAACCTCCACCGGCCAGGGGGGACCCACCTGTTCCGCGATCGACACCGGCAAAGAGGGGCACCACGAGGCCGACACCGGAGGCAAAAACCACCGGCCGGCCTACCCCCACACTTCCGGTGAAGATTCCACCAACTCCCTCCGACTGGTCAGTGGCCGAGCGGAACCACGCGCTCCGGTTCAAACGGGGCTCGCCGTACCGCCCGACCAACACCACGGCCGTCCCACCGCCATCGACGGTGAAGGCGGTCGTGGAGACCATAAAGGGGGAGTTAACGAGGAAGCAACGCAAAAATAAGGAGAGGTTCCGGGAGATGGTGGCGAGGAAGAAAGAGAGGAAGGCTAGCCAACAACATCGGCTGGAGAAGCCCTCAACCCTGGCACCACCCACCATTTCCGCCACGACACCAACCACCACCGGGACACTACCGGAGGTGATGGAGGTCGACCCGCCGAGCCCTGGAGCTGCCACTCCAGTAAACTCAAACGAGTCGGCCGTGGTGGAGGATCTGAGTAGAGATGTCGAAGACATCTACCTCGGGTCCACACTCCCCCCCACTTCCGGAGTTACCGGACGAGGAAGGTGACGAGGAACCTCCCTTCTTCGAGGAAACCCCGCCCTCGTCGCCTCATCAGTAGGCACCAGGTCGTCCACCGTGGGTCGCACACTTTGTTTGGCTTAGCGGGGGAGTATGACACGGTCCGTAGTGGTCGTAGGTACAATAGTACACCGACCATTACGTATCGCGTTCACTCTCTTGTCCAGCCACACCAAAGGCCGCGAAAGTGTCGACGATAACCTCCCACCTACCGCCTCGATAGGCACTGAGGTGGAGCAGGGAAGCCGCCGACGGGCTCGCTCTCTGCCATCAACCATCTCCGTGACAAGGTAGAGTCCCCGTGCCGACGTGTTTTGTTTTTATGCCTTCTCTTTTTTTTTCCCCGTTCTTTGTCCTTATTATTATTTATGTTATTTTTTTTTTTTTGAATAATCAGGATAAAGTAAAATTTTAAAATAAATAAAATAAGTGTTAATATTATTTATTCTACTTATTGTTACTATTTATTGTCCACCACACCACCTGCGAGCGGACGGCTGCCCACCTGCACCTCCGTCTCAATATAATTAAATTTTAAATTAGGAGCATTAAGCATATAGGAACTATATTCTTCGTAAATTTGTACACTTTTTGTTTCATTTTGTAGTTATACAAATTACATTGTTATTTGTTTTACAATATTTTTGTAGGTTCAAAATATATTTAACATAAACCTTATAGTAGGCAGGTATATATAATACCGGTACCAAATTTATTTACAATATTGTATATATTTTCTACTACAAAATAACTTCAAATTTTCTTACTCATTTCGTAAAAATATGAACTTTCTATGCTTGTAAATAAAAATTGTTCATTACGCTTTGGATTTTTTTTATACCGATAAGTACAACTTAATAATTAGGGTACCTAGGTGTAATTATTTACTGTAGTCTTTTCAAACATTAATGATAATTTAATTGTCCAACCAATAGATGTCCATGGTACAGTGTGAAGTAGAAAGTTTACCCCTAGAAGAACAACACGGTGAAGATGTAAATGATTTGAGAAGCTGCAATACCAATAACGAGACGCAACAACCCAACGAATATGGTAAGAATACAAATATTTTTTAATAGTAGGTACATTCCCATTCATAAAAACTTTTAATAATTTAATTTTCCATCTATTAGATGTTCTTAGTGTAAATAAACAGTGTGAAGTAGAAAGTTTACCCCTAGAAGAACAACAAAGTGGAGATATAAATGATTTGAGTAGCTGCATTAGCAATAAAAAGACCCAACAACTCAATGAATATGGTAAGAATACTATTTTTAAAATATTAATTTAATAATACAAAACTGAGTACATATAAATGACAGCTAAGGCACTAGGTACAAAAAAATTAATTATGAGTATTATAAACAAAATAACTAAAACAAGAATATAATTTAAATTTATATCAATACAAATTGGTATCTACATTTAGTACTATGAAAACACGAGTCATCTCAGAGGGGCCCAGTATTTCATTGTATGAAAATTAAATAAAATAAATAAATAAATAAATAAATAAAATAATAATAATAATAATAATATATTTGTCACCATTTAATTCATAATTTAATTTTTCTAATTTGACATGTATTTCAATTATGACCACTAAGATTTTAATTTCTTTTTTTTTAGAGTCTTCTGATTTGAATTTGTTTACGAGACCTTCCACAGCCAATTTTGCAAAATACTGGTTATTTCATCCCAATCAACCAAAAATTGGTGTACCATTTGCATATAAAAAAACTTATTTTCGGATTGATGGAGGAAAATGTAAATTGGTGTCATATAGATCCATTGATAAATCTCTATTTTGTTGTATTTACCTTTGTTATGGTGACGGATCTAGACCATTCTCTAAAGGATTTATTGACTGGAAGCATGTTTATACTCGAATAAATGAACATGAAAATTCCAAAACACATAGGTTAAATGTAGATGCACATGTTATAACATTATCCGTGACACAAGTAGGATGTGAAAGGAATTTTTCTAAATTGAAATACATAAAAAACTACTTGAGAAATACATTGGGCCAAGACATTTTAGAAAGTTTCATGCTAATGAATGTTGAAAAAGATTTACTTAGTACAATTGATTCAAACGATGTGATCAATAAATTAGCTGCTAGGAATAGTACATTTAAAAGTTTGTCATTTTAATAACTATATTTTTTTTTTAATTTATTGTGTAGAACATAATATATAATATGATTTGATTGTAAAAAGTATTGCGAGCGAAGCGAGCATTTTTTTTTTTTATATATAGGCCCTAGTTATATGAGGCCCCAATAAATATATCCCGGTAAAAAAAAAAGTACCTATCCGCCCATGAACATACGGTACACATGCAACCAGCAAAATATAATGACGCATATATTTTCCAAATATAAATTCTTATTTAAAACACAACATCGAATTTCTACGATTTTGCATTATTCCTCTATAGACTATTCCAAATAAGACCAGGCCACGGCGGCGACCAGATCTCGTCGGGCGGCGGTCAGGCTCCACCTATTTTACTGATAACGTGTACTGACGTACGTATGTGATTATGTGGTGCGCGACTGCGCGAGTGACGGTACGGAAAAATACATCGCGACGTACCGCTCCGCACTCCATCTGTTTCTGAGTATACAATGCAATCTAAGTTATTTGTTCAGGTCGCTGGTTTACGATAGACTAATTACGTCGCGGCGGTCGCTCTAGCTGTCGGGCCGCGGCGGCAAAGTTCGAGGTCCGTGCTCGTAGTGAAGCCACGCCCATGCGCACAACTTGGCCGCCGTAGCCTGGTCTTATTTGGAATAAAGTATAGTATTATAAACGCACACTCATATCTAGGTCATTTAATCGACATAATTACGTACACTAACACTTTAATATTTAAACATTGGTATAGACAAATTTGTTATTATTTTTTTTTCTTTTTTTTTTTTCCATATAAACCATAATATCAATAGATGGTTGAATTAAATACAGATTTTATAGACCCTTACATCATAAACAATAACATGAATATAATTAACACTGATTTGAATGAGTATATAACAAGCATTAAGAATAACCATCTAAATCTTTTGCACATGAATATTAGGTCTTATAATCATAATATAGATGAAGTCTGGTGTCTGATAAATGACTCAATTATAGTACGCGAGGCGAAAAGTGAGCCGCGATCGTCGCGCGCCAAGCGGCTGTTTTTCGTCAGGGTTACTCCGCTTATTCCTACTTTTTTCCCGCCTATTAAGTAATTTCGTGTAAACTCGTATCTCGAAAGTCGAATGACTAACCAAACGTCATTGCACACAAACGTAGAACCCCTGAAACCAGAAAAAATGACCGCTTGGCGCGCGACGATCACGGCTCACTTTTCGCCTCGCGTACTATAGTAGCTTAGATATTATAATATTTAGTGAAACTTGGAACAGCACGGGGTTTGTCCCACAAGATATAACAGGTTTTTCGAATTTTAAAAGTAAAAATAACTTTAACCAAAATGATGGAGTTCTTATCTATATAAATAATAATCTTAACAGTATATCTGTTGAACAACAACCATTGTTCTCTGAGGCCAGTTGCTTAAAAATAAATCTAAAAGCAAATAATAAACAAATTACGATACTAGCCACATACCGTTCCCCAAAATCTAATATAAACATTTTTCTATCTGAACTGAATATTTTACTTACCTCAGGTGTGATAGAAAATAATTGTATATGGATTGGAGATATAAATATTGACATATTAGAATTAAATACGTCTTTAAGTATCGAAAATTATTTAAATATTTTATCATCAAATGGATTTATCCCTCAAATCTGTACGTTCACTAGAGAGGTAAATGAAATCAAATCTTGTATTGATCACTTATTTAGTAGAGATTTGCATCTTAATACTGTTGTAATTAAAACCAGTATAACGGATCATTACACAATTATAGGTAGTTTGATAATATCACCGAATAATATAAAACATAATATATACTGCTTTTCAAAAGAGAACATACCGCTTTCGCGCATCACGACTGACGGCTGGCGGCCGTCCAAAGCCCAATTTCTCCCACTTTTGTCTTAATTACGCGTCGATCGTTTACGACGGTCGCCGATGGGAATTATTCGACGTGTATACACCAATTAAATCAATTGTTTACAATCTTATTGTCGTCGGACAGCTGGTTTTTGGTGGGAGATGCGCGCTGTCGAACGTAAAACGGTTGCCACCCGGTATGTTCTCTTTTGAAAAGCAGTATAGATAGTAGAACTAACAATACTGCATCATATATAAACTATAATAAAGTAGTTCAATTATTATCTATCAACGAATGGACTGGTTTATTTGAAATCAGTAATCCCTCGGCAGCATTAAATATTTTTAATGGACATATTTTAGATACTATAAATAACTGTATAGTCTCAAAGCATCATACGAGTACGAAAAATCGTAAGCTAAAACCATGGATAACTAATGGTCTTGTAATATCCATAAAAATAGAGATAAACTAAATATGAAAGCTAAGAGGGATAAAACAAATCTTTAATTATTAAATTATTATAAAGCATATAGAAATAAACTAACAATATTAATTCGGAAGGCAAAAGAACAATTTTATATAAATAAAATAGAAACATGTAAAGGTAATGGAAGAGAAATCTGGAAAGTAATTAATGAACTAACATCTAGAAAAAAAATCTCACATAAGCTTCCAATTAACGATATAATTGAGAATAAATACCCAACATCATCACCAAAAGAATACTTGAATATAGTTAACTCATATTATGCAACAACTGGTAAAAGATTAGCAGAAAAAAATTTCTCCTATAGTGTAAATAACATACAGTCTAATTTGGGAACAAAAATGAATAATATAACAAATAAAAAAAATATATTTAAATTAAATGCCATCGGTAGTAATGAAGTCATAAATATATTAAATAAATTGAATAACAACTCAGCTCCAGATCCGGATGGTTATACAGCTCTCTTTATTAAACAAATAGGAGACAATGTGATCCTACCTATCGTTCATATAATTAATTGTAGTATAGTCAACGGTATAGTACCCGATGAATTGAAAATGGCTAAAATTGTACCAATACATAAAAGCGGAGATAAAACTGACTTTTTAAATTATAGACCCATCTCTTTAGTAGGTATTATAGCCAAAATCCTTGAAAAAATAATAAAAACCAACGCTTACGGTGCGTCCTAGGTGAACGCGAGCGAGCGGGTGTCCTGCTTGCCTGCGGTCGGCAAACGCGAACGTATCCTCTAGTCGCTAAGTTCCTGTATAAACTGTATTTTCTAGTTTGTGGGGTTGTCTGTTGTGCGAGTAGTTTATATCTTAATAATTGCTAATTGTTCTATAACGTATATTGTATGTTCTTAACAATGGATCCAAGTAATGTAATATTCTGTATGAAAATTCACTATTGAAGTACCATGCTATAAAAAAAAAAAAAACAAAAACAAAACATATCGAATAAAAAGAAACAACAATGAAAAAAGATTAAATTATTTAACCGATATGAAGAAAAACGTACATGCATAATATGTAGTGTACTCTCTACGGAAACGAGAAAATAGTGTCAGTCGCTTGCGTCAGAAACAAATAAATTTGTTTCGACGCGAGGGATAATATTATTATCGCCCGCCCGCCCGCCTGTATACCATACAAATAGGACATTCCATTAAGAAAATCTATTTTGAATTTGATCACGTCGCCCGCCCACCCGCCCGCCCGCAAAATCGCGTTCACATAGGACGCACCGTTACGTGTGTGAAGTTGGCCCACCCATGTTAATCAATTAACTTCAAAACAATGCCATTAATTTGCAAGTAATTTGCAAGAATTTGCAAGTCTATTTTTAGAATTTGCAAGTAAATGGTTTTCCCGTAAACACAATAATACTGAAAGGTGGGCCAACTTCACGTGGTCCACCCAAGTTGTCCTAGAACTTCGAAAATGGTACCAAACGATAGCTTTTAATTTGCAAGTAATTGCAAGTCCATTTTTGGAATTTGCAAGTCACCCGTGTGGCCCGTACGAGCTTTCAAAGTTGTGAAGTTAGCCCACCCAGGTTGTCCTAGAACTTCGAAAATGGTACCAAACGATAGTTTTTAATTTGCAAGTCATCCGTGTGGCCCGTACGAGCTTTCAAAGTTGTGAAGTTAGCCCACCCAGGTTGTCCTAGAACTTCGAAAATGGTACCAAACGATAGCTTTTAATTTGCAAGTAATTGCAAGTCCATTTTTGGAATTTGCAAGTCACCCGTGTGGCCCGTACGAGCTTTCAAAGTTATGAAGTTAGCCCACCCAGGTTGTCCTAGAACTTCGAAAATGGTACCAAACGATAGCTTTTAATTTGCAAATAATTGCAAGTCAATTTTTGGAATTTTCAAGTCACCCGTGTGGCTTTATGAGCCCTATTAGAGTATAAAAAGTAATATATGAAAAATATTATTTGTCAAGTTTTCAAGCTCCATTTATCATTAGAGCCAGACTCGTGTATGGGCAGCTGAACTGATTTTCTTCGGAAATGTCATGTGTGATAAGATATTTACCAAATTATAAATAGATAAATAGAAAATCCCGTTTATAATATTATCGCTCGCGTCGAAACAAATTTATTTTATTTATTTTCCCGTTTCCGTAGAGAGTACACTTCATATTATGCATGTACGTTTTTCTTCATATCGGTTAAATAATTTAATCTTTTTTCATTGCTGTTTCTTTTTATTCGATATGTTTTGTTTTTGTTTTTTTTTTTTTTTTTATAGCATGGTACTTCAATAGTGAATTTTCATACAGAATATTACATTACTTGGATCCATTGTTAAGAACATACAATATACGTTATAGAACAATTAGCAAGATATTAAGGTATAAACTACTCGCACAACAGACAACCACAAACTAGAAAATACAGTTTATACAGGAACTTAGCGACTAGAGGATACGTTCGCGTTTGCCGACCGCAGGCAAGCAGGACACCCGCTCGCTCGCGTCGCCCAGTCGCTCGGCCGGCCGCCACGCCCCGCCCGCCCGCAAAATCGCGTTCACCTAGGACCACGAATTAAGATATACAGGATACGGAACGAAACCTTATCAGTTGATGACAAACGTTCCTTGTTCAAATTTGACACATAGCGACAATAATCGACGGTGGATAGATTTTGTACTAACACTACTACTATAGTACTATACTATTTAGTATTTATGAATCTGATCATGCATATTTAGATTTTAGACCTATTGGCTATTATTATTTCTTTTACGAGTTTTGTTGTTTTCAAATTAATTCAATATTATATTAAGTTACCATTATGAACAATAATTATGTGGCAAAATGTTGTGTGCCATATTGTTCATCAACTTCTCCAACTCGATTTGGTGTTCCACCTCTTTCCAAAGTTTTATGGGAAAAAGCTATAGGTGTTGTATTAAAAAATAGTTCGAAAGTTTGCCCTGTTCATTTTAAAAATGAAGATATTGTGGATAAGTGGGAATCAGGCACTGGTGAAAATAAATATTCAGTAAGAATTTGTATTTGTACTATTTGTAGTATTTTATAGTATTATAAGCGTCAAAATTGTATTTAATTGTTTTGATTATTGGTTGAATTAGATATGTTTAAAAAAACCAAGGTTGGTACCTGGAGCAATACCAAAATTAAATATTTCAAGATCTTTTGAAAATGTTGACATATTGAATTCAAAAGAAACTGAGATCTCAACCAATGAATCGTTTATTATTGAAGACATAATATCTAGAGTTGAAGTATATTTTATTATTAATAATATGCATTGCGCACACCTATATTTTTATTTAGTAACATAATTGTCAACCTTTTATATATGTATTAATATATATTTTATTATTTAGGTAAATCCTGTGCCAAATATAAACCATGAATTACTTATGCATGATATTCTGTCAAAAATAACATTACCTACTAATTGGTTATCTGATATTACCTCAAATAATTTAAAAAATCAATACACTCTAACATTTTATAAAATGGGCCGTCATGATGAATATTATTCTCGTGTGGTTGAAAAACAATTGGTTATTACTGCTGGTAACCTACATTTATTTTTTTATTTCATAAAGAATTTTTATGTCATATACCTACCTATTATTTTATTTAAATAATTTTTTTTATTTTTAGAGTTAGAACTTATCATGCATGTGTTACATAAAAAATTAAGTGCTGATGAACAAGAACAATTTTATCCATTAATTCCACTCCCTATAATTAATATTGAAATTGTTACAAAAATAATTGAAAAATTTGATTCTATAAATGTATGTTATGGTGCTGCCCCTGTTTCAAAGTATCCAGACACAAAAACTTCATTTGGAAGCCAGTATGAAATTCATCATGGCTACTGGAAACATACAAATTGTCATAAAATAATCAGTTCTCAAAGGTATTATAAACAATGTGTATTTGGATAAAAATATTAGTTCTTCAGGATTAATAATAATTATAATCATAATTTTGTTTTTCAGCACTATATCTTGTTTATTATGCCAAAGACTTTTATATTCGCTCAAGAAAAAAAAACAGAGATTATCTGCTGGAAAACCTATTAGATTGTTCTTTTCGCCATCAAAAAGAGTTTGTTTAATGAATTTAAAGCAACAAAAACAGAAATGTTTGCAACAAGCTGCTAGGGCAAGAGTAAAGATACAAAATTTACAATCTCATTTGTTTGAAATTAAACAAAAAATGAATACAATTTCAAATACTTCACTTACAACTTTAATGGAAAATTCTGGATTGTCCCAACTGCAATCTGAGTTAATAGAACAAATATTTGCAGCAGCCAAAGTAAAAAATCCGAAAAATCGTCGGTATACAGAAAATTGGATGTTATTATGCCTTTTGTTTCAAATTCGGTAATGTACTTGAATACTTTTCAAATAAGTTTTCTTAATTAATATTTAAATTTAATATTTGTTTTCAGTTCACCTGCTGGTTATAAATTTCTTAGATGTCAAAATATATTACCATTACCTTGTGTAGAAACAGTTAGAAAATATTTATTAGCTGTTAAAGGGGAATGTGGATTTGATTTGAGTTTTTTTAAATTATTGAAAAAAAAATTTCTTTGCAAAACCATTAATCAAAGAAAAGGAATACTTTTACTTGACGAAATATGTTTACGTACTAGCATAACTGTAAATAGTAAGAATCTCACTTAACAAGGTTTGGAAGATTTTGGTAATGAAATTGAATCTAAAAAATCCAGTTCAGAACTTGCTGACCATGGGTTGGTACTGATGTGGCAAAGTTTAGCTGATAATATTACACAACTAATTGCTGTGTTTGCCTCTAAGGGACCAGTAAAAGGTTATTTCATATTGTGTTTATAACTTTTTTTAAAAAATACCTACTTTATTTTGATACATTTTAATTAAATAGTTGATTTTAAATGTAGGTGTTGACTTATCACAATTAGTTTTGAAGGCCATACTGTTATTAGAAGATGCTAGACTTCAGGTTTTAGGTCTAACGTGTGATGGTGCTTCAACAAATAAAACTATGTTTCGACTTTTGGGTATTAATGGGACTAAAAAAGATGTTAAAACTTATTTTTCAAATCCCTATGATGAAAATCGTCGAGTATTTGTGTTTTGTGATGCTCCGCATACACTGAAAAATATAAGGAATCGTTTAGTTCAACAAAATAATCTCAAAGTAATTATTTGGAACCTAAAACTTATATCTTAAAACTAAAATGTTTTGTTTAAGTTTGATTCATTTAAAGATCCAATAAAATGGGAACATTACTGTAGAGTATTTGAAAATGATTCAAAGTGTCATCTAAAAATTTGTCCAAAATTAACTAAGCATCATATAGAACTTAACAGTCTTTCTAAAATGAAGGTTAAGTATGCTACACAGGTAAACTAAAACATTCTTTAGTATAACAAGTTTTATAATATAAATAAAACTTACATAATACATATTATGTATGATTATATTTAATGATATTATATAATAATCAATAATTTATAAGTATTACATAATTATTAATTAAATACATTTTGAAAAATATTTAAAATGAAATTTACATTAGTCTTTTTGATCAAATTAAATATATAAAAGTTGTGTTCACTTAATGTATTACTTTGTCACAGCTATTTAGTAAGTCAGTGGCAGTAGGTATTCAATTTTATCGAGAAAATAATTGTCCTGGCTTAGAAAATTCTATTGAAACTGAAAACTTTACATTGCAAATGAATGATATGTTTGATGCACTAAATCGAAAGTATCCTGCAGAAGGCATAAAGAGACATAGCAATGATTTGGAGGTTTCTTATGTGTTGCATGATGACCTTTTTGTTTGTGTTACTAACTTTTGTGTCTTAATTAATTTGTTGTTACTAAATAGTATAGGTTTTTGATTTTAATAATAGTAATTTATATTTTGGGTATTTTTTAGTTTGTATCAATTAATATAACATGTGATTTGTTTTTAAAGTACTTGTATTAAAATATTAATTATAAATGGACAGAGTACAACTGTTATAATTATTAATTTAGGTGTTGAAACAAAGTCTGGTTTGGTTGGATGACTGGGAAAATCATTTATCAGAAGGACACATAACAAAACAACAATTTTTAACTAATAATACAGCTGAATCGCTAAGAATCACATTAACCTCAACAATTGATTTAACTGTATATTTATTAGAAGAATGTGAATTTAAATATGTTTTATCAGCTAAATTTAATCAAGATTCACTTGAAGTATGTAATGTAGTTATTTTATTTTTTAATTTCTTGAATAGTTTTTAGAAATTAATTTACTTTTTAGAAATTTTTTGGAATCATTCGTCAGGCGACAGGTCCCAATGACCACCCATCGACGACTACATTTTTACAACTTTATAGGCTGTTATCAGTATACTCCTTGATCAAGCCACCAAAGACTGGAAATTGTACTATTTCTGGAGGTTCATAAATTAAGTATAAATTTTTAAAACTGTTTATTAATAAAATATATTTAATTTTTAGATTTGGACTATGTACCATGTATTAATATAGCAGACCTCAAAAAAGCAATCACTGAAAATAGTTTGGAAGTTAGAGACGAAAAACTTACCAAGCTTAGAAATAGTATAGATAATATTGTGGAAGAAGGGTGTTGGGATATAGATGATGTTTTTAGGGATGAAGACTTCACCGACAACACTACTTTTCAATGTGTTGTATACTACTTAGCTGGGTAAATAATTTAGTTTCCACATTAAATTTAATGCTTCAAAGTTGTGTTCATAGTCAATGTTATTTTTTATTTTTGTAGATACCTAGCTAGACGTATATCTAAAAAAACTGATTGTGAAATGTGTTTATCTGGTATCAGAAATCATACTAAGACTTCAAACTTATCTGCAGCCAAGCTTGTCAATATAAAATCATATGGTTACCTCACTCATCCAGACCATTCATTTTTTATACTTCTTAGACAAATTGAAGAGTCTTTCTTAAAACACTGTAATAGTCAAAATGTATTTGAAGACACTATTGAAGATTTTTTTAATGATAACCATGTTATACCATTTCCTTGCAATGAACACAAAGTAGAAATGGTACAATATATTTTTACATCATATATAACAATGCGTATGAGACAGCATACCTATTTATGCAACCAACAAAATAAAGGTAGTAATAGATTAAAAAAAAAATTATCAAAATTAGTTACAAAATTAGCAACAACTTATATTTTTGTATTGTGTTTATTGTTTTAATATTTATGTACATTATATTTGTACATTTGTATGTTTTTATGTTTGTTCACATAAATATATATGTTTGAAAAGGTCAACAAATTAAACGGAAGATCATGGAAATCTAATAATTAAAATCTAATATTTAAACTTATTTTTGAAAAGTATAAAAAGTTATAATATACATCCTCCTATAATTATAAATATTAATTACTCATAACTTTAAAAAAAAAAAAGAAAGATTTATAATGTTAATTGTACATTTATACAGTTGTACGGTTAGTTTGAAAATTGGCGGGTGACTATTGGCCAATAGAAAACTGTGAGAGTGCTAATAGTCCAATTTGGAAATTGAGAACATTCCAACTTCAAATTATCATTGATAGCGACGTTTCGTTCCGTATCCTGTATATCTTAATTCGTGCCTAGGACGCACCGTAAGAGTTGGTTTTTTATTATTTTTTCAAGGATTTTGGCTATAATACCTACTAAAGAGATGGGTCTATAATTTAAAAAGTCAGTTTTATCTCCGCTTTTATGTATTGGTACAATTTTAGCCATTTTCAATTCATCGGGTACTATACCGTTGACTACCTATACTACAATTAATTATATGAACGATAGGTAGGATCACATTGTCTCCTATTTGTTTAATAAAGAGAGCTGTATAACCATCCGGACCTGGAGCTGAGTTGTTATTCAATTTATTTAATATATTTATGACTTCATTACTACCGATGGCATTTAATTTAAATATATTTTTTTTATTTGTGATATTATTCATTTTTGTTCCCAAATTAGAGTGTATGTTATTTACACTATAGGAGAAATTTTTTTCTGCTAATCTTTTACCAGTTTTGAAAATCAGTCTAATAAAACCAATGTAAAAAATATAATTAACAAAAATCGTATAAAAATATAATTACTAAAATAGTAAATGATCTTGATGAAAATGTGTGTAAAAATCAATTATTAAAAAGTATCTATGTGTAAATATAAATGATTATCTATTAGTATCGTTTATTTATATAATTATAAGATAATGTTATTTAGAGAAGTAAAATACATCATTCTCAATTGTATAAGATACATGTCATTTTATTTTATTTATTTTATTATGTCATTTTATTTTATTATATTATATAAGTAATATGTATAGGAACTCCGTATACCAGAAACGAGCTTGCTCAGTTGGTATTCGTATCAGCTCTTATCAATATTATTATAATAATTTAACTTGTGTTATTTGATTATTGTATTGAAATAATGATATTGATTTTGCTGAAATAAATAAATAAATAAATAAATACAATTCTTGATACCCACACGGAGAATTGGAAGTTAAGGCTCTGGTTAACATAATTTTACCAATTCTACTTAAAGCGTCGGCCTTAGTGTTATCTTTTCCTGGTTTGTACACGACTTCGTACTGATACTCAGCTAATTTGATCTTGAATGTTCTCCCTAAGAGATATGGCCTATAATTCTTTACGGCCCAGACTATGCTTAATAATTCCTTCTCCGTTGTAGAATATGACTGTTCTGCTTTATTAATGGTTCTCGAGGCATAAGCGATTGGACGGTCTTGTCCTATTATACCTTGTGACAGTACACATCCTATGGCAAACTGACTGGCGTCGGTGGTCAGGATGAATGTTTTTTCAAAATCCGGATATTGTAGAATTGGTGCCTCGATGAGTTTCTGCTTAATTATGTCGAAAGATTTTTCGCATTCATCCGACCATTCAAAAGGCGTTTCCTTTTTTAATAGGTTTGTCATTGGTTTTGAAATTTTACTATAATTTTCGATAAATCTACAGTAATATCCCGATAATCCTAAATACTGTTTGATTTCTGTGACATTCTTAGGGGTTGGATAGTCCTTTACACATCGAACCTTTTCTGGATCTGGTTTTACTCCCTCTTCTGTGATTATATGACCTAAGTACACTACCTCTCTCCTGAGAAATTGACATTTGGCTGGTTGTATCTGTAGGTTGAACTTCTTGAATCTGGACAGTATTTCTCTGAGTTTCATTTCATGTTCTTGCAAATCAGTCGCATATATAATAACGTCATCTAAATTTGCGAATGCTCTGGTACCATTTATTCCCATGAGCACGCTGTTCATAAGACGCTGAAACATACTAGGAGCTCCGCATAGTCCAAAAGGCATTTTGATGAATTCAAAATGTCCTTTATCAGTGGAAAAACCAGTCTTTCCACGATCCTCTGGTTTTATGGGCACTTAGTGATAACCACTTGCTAGATCCAATGTTGCATAGTAACGAGATCGTCCAAGTTGATCTAGGATTTCGTCGATTCTGGGGATAGGAAACGCGTCTCCTATAGTCAAGGCATTAAGACGTCTAAAATCGACACAAATGCGGTATTGTGGTTGTCCGGTTGCATCCGGTTTCTTTGGAACTACAATAAGCGGTGCATTCCACGGAGAATCTGATGGCTGTATAACCTTGTTCGTATCTAGTTCTTCCATTTGTTTTACAATCTCTTGCCGATGTGCATATGGTAGCTCATACTGTCGGATATTAACTGGCGCTGCATTTTCATTCAGTGGTATCTCATGTTGAATTGCTGTAGTTGATGGAAACGGATCGCCTTTCAAATGAAAAACTTCCATAAACTCTTTACAAACTTTCCACAAGCTATTGCATTCTTCTGAATTCAAATGGTCCATTTGAATCATTTCCCTAATCCGTTGGCTACGGTCTGTTCCTACGAGGTTAGATTTAGTTGTTACCAATGTCGTGGACTATCGTAGTTCTTCGAAAGAAATGTCCCCCAACTTTGGATATGATACGGTAATCATTTCATCAGACGGATTGACACCAACTGCTATCACTTTACCTTGGTGAACTGTGTTAACTACATTACCGAGACGAACATTAGTGTTGGACAACATCTGAGAGTGAATAATTAACGTGACGCCTTCTGATTTCGTACTAGTTATTGGTATTAAGGTTTCGGACCTAGGCGATAACATAAGATTTTCTGCTTTTGATTGAGAAATTTTTGAAGTTCTATAATCGATAGAGATATTGTTTTGCACAAGAAATGGTTTCCCTAAAATACCTGCCTGCGGAATTGGGAAATTGTCACTGATGACTTGAAATTGGATTTGTTTTATTTCTAATCCTAGATGTATTTCCAAAGTAACGGATCCTATGGTGTGTACTAAAAATTCATTGATTCCTTTTAATTGATAACGTTGCGTTTCATCCACTATGACTTCATCCCGTAACGTTGAAAGTTTAATCATGTTTAAGTCGCTTCCAGTGTCCAGTAGAAGTTTATCTTCCCCTTGAATACATTGTGAAATGTTTAGTGTTATATGATTATCCATTAACTCTGATTCAAAATGGAAAGTCCTTGCAGATTTAGTGTGGCGGTTTTGATTTCCTTCACCAAACGTCCGCCACTTGGGCTCGGTGTTGACTCGTTTCCCGACCTTTGATCTTGATTATCTTTTGATCTTCGTTCATTTACGAATTTACGTTTACGGCAGTCTTCCATTTTATGATTGGGCTTCTTACAGTAACTGCATACAATCATTCTTACATGATGTTGCTCCACCCTTACGTTATTTCGTGAGTCTTTGTATCGTGCTTTATCTGCCTCTGATGCTCGGCATTGACGAGCTTGATGGTTAGAACGACCGCAAAGAAAACAATTTCCAGGAGGTTTACCCATAAAAGGTGGTTTTGAAAAATCATGTGTTTGTACTTTATATTTTGATTTATGTTCCTTGATATTCTTATATATTTCCTTTTGTGCACAGCGAGATGCTTCTTCTTCCAAAGCGATTTGCACAGCCTCCGATAATTCTTTCGGTCTACTGGCTTTAACTATCATCTTTGTATCATGCGGAAGACCTTCCGTAAAAGCGGTGAGAATTTGTAATGATGTTATTTTGGCAATACTCTCCGTATCCGAAAGACCACTTGTAGCATTAGATGCTTCCATAACATCGTAAAACAGCTGTTCTGCACGGTCAGCGTACTGCTGTATGGTTTCGCTAGTCGAGTATCTGAACATTGATAACTTTAAATGTAATTGGGCCAACGTTTGTTTCTTGTCTACCAGGGAATTTAAAACTGTCTGAAGCTCTAAGAATGATTTAATTTCTTTATACCGAATCGCGCGATAGGCTTTTCCCACTAATCTAGTCATAATACCTTTTAGGAACATGGCCTTCAATTCCGGATCTACGTTACTAATTGCAAAATCGCATGCATTTTGGAAAGCATGACTAGAATCTGAATTTTCCCCGTCGAATATTGGGATTAGTTTTAAGGCTTGTTCTATTGACATGCATTTTGCCATTATGGCGTCCGACGAATTATCCCTATTTATTACTAACTTATTAGACCTAAGGAAATATCTAGCCGATTCTACTGTATTATCTACGCGATCGAGCGAGTCCCTTACTCTATCTAAAACTCCTCTACTCGGTTGAAATAACTCTCCGCTAGAATCACTTTCGTCACTTTCCTCCCCCGAAAAAGAAATTAAATAATTATCTCTAACGTTGTCGTTTCTACCCGACATGCAAAATATTCATTATTATATGAGGTTTTTATACATAAATAGATGCTCTGTTAAATAAATATTCTCTGCTCCGATATATATATATATATATATATAAAAACAAAAAATACAAATATTTCGTGAATAATTAATAATATATACCTATCTATATTTGTGATACATTTAATGTAATATTAAGTAGGTACATACTATAATCTACAGAACAGTAACTAAGTATAATAATATTTAGTCATTTAGTAGTTAGTTGTGTGCCTTATGAATAATATAGCTGTGTTGGTACTTATAACATTTAAGTTAAAATATGGCACATTTTTATTTAGTAAAGTATTTGTAATGAAGTATTAGCTACCTACATACATTAATTTCATATAATATGGAATTTAAAATTTAAAAACTTAAGATATAATGCTTATAAAATTCTATACTATAAATTGTATATATAATTTTAAATTATGGGTAGTGTACTGTTATTTATTATAAAACCATATTTGACCTAATATTTAATTTATAATATTTCAAATGACAAGTTGATTTTGATTGTATTTTAACAATGTGTATAGGATAAAAACACTATAAATTATATTGATCCATGTAAGTAAGTCTTATTTTTAAATGTGTTTCTAAGCTTTAATTATAATTTTATGATTTGGACATATTTCTATCAATTTATAGGTAGGTATCCAAATTAACCAATTAATCTTCTTATCTTCTATTGCATATATCTCATTGTTATATTCCTTATATCTTCAGATAATTTGTTCCAAAGTGTACAAAATATGCAGTATAAAAGCCCATGGGTGGCATTACCAATCACCAAAGATAAAATTGAGCTTATACTGGTAACATTCAATACTGGTGGTTCATTTCCAGAGATTGAAAAATGTATAATTGTTAATCAGCAAAATCAAATTTCATTTTGGATTAATGGTAAAATGATAAACAATGAAGAGATTAATATTTTACCTGCAACAAATATTATAGAGTTCACAGAAAACAGTTTGAATAAATTCTTGTTTGTAAAGGTGGACCTAAATATAATTTATTTCCAGATGCTCCAAAAACTATTTGTAATATTTCATCTAACAATATTTTAAGACATAATAATTGTGATATTATAATTAAATCTAAAGCAATATGTTGTGAAAAGTGCAAAAATTTAAAAAAAATTTTGTTAGCAAAAAAAAAAGAAAAGAGACAGGATGTGAAGAAATGTTAGTGCTCTCTCCTAAAAAAAAGAAAATAGTAGATAATATCAGGAAAAAAAATTATTCTCTTCAACGTATTTTAATTAATGATAAAAAAAATGAATTAAACGATAAATTGAGTCAAGCACAGAATGATATGGCTCAATGCAATCTAGAGTCCATTCAAGAAAAATTAAGACAGCTGAATGAATCTCAAAAAACAATGGTTAACGAATGTTTAACAGCCAGTAAATTAAAAAATCCTAAAAGTAGACGTTGTTCGGGCCGGTTGCGTAAAATATTGCTACGCGCAACCCGGACACCAACTTTCACGTGCGCACTACCAAGCACTACCTATAACCGACTTTGTCGGCCACACCGTGTATATGTGTGTATACGTGGATGTAGCTCAGTCAGAGTGGTTGGGTTCGCCGCGCAAATCTGACGAGCTACGTGTTGCGATCTCCTCGGAAATGAATCGACACTTTTTTATAAGATAATATTAAGACTTTTCTTTATTGATAAACTTCGACAATTGAATTAAATAGACAATTTATAACATTTACAATTTATTTTAATACTTTTAAAATGCATTCAGTGTTAACGACAAAATATCCCTACATGCGATAGAGAGCTTGAGCAATAAACTCTAAGTCATAACAGTCAGGTAATATTTGCGTTAGCACTTGAATAGCACAAGATGTGGTGTCTTTCTGCTTCTGTCTCTATTCTGTCTCTACTGGCATCCCGTGGCTGTATTTATATCGGGTCTTCCGTTGTCTTGGCCAACACCACTCCTTTGGTGTGGGCTCCCGGATCTTAACATGGCCTCGTCCGAAGATGTGTCTTGTTAATATAATTTTTGGAAACCTATTCGATTTCTCAACCTCGGACGTGTTAATTGCTAAGCCGAGTGCCATACAGTTTACTAATTTTTATAACAAGGCTACTCTTACATACGTGCTTTTTAGAATTAAGTATTTAATTAATAATCACAAGGATAGTTGAGTTGTGGATCACAACACCTCCCCCTTAAAACAAAGATTATGTTTTTGAAGAAAACAGAATCTTTTACAATGTTATTTGCCCTCTTTTTTTTTTACAAGTTTTTTTTTTTTTTTACAATTGTATGTTTATCTTTCATAGTTTTACATCGATAGTATTTTCTTAACTCTAGTGTTAATTTACAATAATATTCTTTTCTTATTACAATAAAATGTGTGTTAGTAGATTTATATATATAATTTTCCCTCGTCCTCCCTAAAATCTATATGTTTATAAGCCAATTGGAGCAAAAAATAATTTTTTTTTTTTTTTTTTTTATATAACTTATTCATCTAGGATATAAAATATTTGTCTCTCTTTTTCTTTTTTTTACTGTCCTTACAATATTTATACAATTTAATAGGTTTCATTTTAGTTACAATATAATTAAATATACATCGCGTAAAAATAACGTCTGTTACTGGATCATGACATTGAGTGACACCATCATGTGTTTTGTTACATACGAGAGAATGACACTCAAGTAAATTCAACTCCCTTCCAGGCCTAGCTTTTATATAGTCCCCCAAATTGGTGGTGAATATTACTTGTTTATCTTCTCCCATATCTAATAACTTTAAACACCATTGATGGGTATCCTCGTAATATGTGGTTATATTAAAATGTTTAAATATTCTAGGTATTTTCATACTTTCAATAATTTTTACGTCCGTGAGTCCGTTCCAATAAACTAATATAGGGTATCTATGATCGACGTGCAGGTAATGCGTTATAAAAGTAGTTGTCAAAGTTGCTGTCCCCCTGAGGGTTTTCAAACTCTCATGAAACTGCCCCATAATACGTGAAAGCAACTCTGGCTTCTTCTTTCGAAATGCTATATTTGCTTGTCGTTTAACCTTGTCACGATTAAGTTTGCAGTTACGGAACACAGTCATTTTCCCATCCGGTCGAATGATTTTGGGTTTCCCTTCTAACCGTACAGGTTTGAATTTGTCAAGACTATTTGTCATGGCGCCCACGATAACTAACCATTCCTTTTCCGGTAAGGGTGAAAATTCGAAATCAACTATCACAAATTTGAATTGTGAGCTAAAATAAATAAAGTATGATTAGTAATTTTAAAAATTTTATTTATAATATATACACCTATGTCCTCTCTCAAGAATATTGCTTAAAATTTTCGGTCAGAACTCGGATTGTAGTTTTGGATACATTAATGGATAAGTCTCTAAGGGGATCGATACATTAGGTTCATTTAGTATTTGTTCATTATTGGCAGTGGTGACTGTATCAGTTATATTAGTGCTTATGTTAGAATTTTCAATTGGATTTCTTATTGTTGTACTTGTTCGTAGAATTCGTTTTGAAATATATTTATTTGAATGATAAATTATAAAAATTATAATAATAAAAATAAATATTGAACAGATTACATACAATACATAATCTTGTAGGTGTGTATGATTTTGTTTGTCCTGTAACTCTTGTATAACTTTATATTCCTGTAATTGGGTGCGTGTCTTAGCTATTTCATTTAATTCATCCATTTGATTATATTTTATATGTTTAATTTTCATGATATTATTTTTAATAATTTTGTATTTGTAATTTAATAATTAAAATTTTTAATAATAATTCGTCTAGTCCTGGTATTTTTGAAATGGGGATAAAATCTGAATACTCATCATCATTTTTTATTTCTCCTGGTATTAAGATATCTCGTGTGGCATAAGCTTTGCAAGTTTCATTTAATGATAGCAATCCTACTCCTTCCAACATTAAACTAGTTAGGTTAGGTTACCTAGAACTGCTAACCAGTCACTAGTGGACTGGTGATCTGTATCACATGTTACAAAGATAGTTTCTCCTATAGTGGTATATAACCAATTATTTTTGTATTTTAATTTGTGGAATATGGAAGTTGCTAATTGTACGTACATTATTTCGCAAGTATCCGGAACTTCTTTTGGATCTTGAAATAGTAATATTTCACAATTCGGTCTGGTATTACGTGGATGTAAGGGATGAATTTCGGGACAAAGGAGGAAATTTTGCGTACATTTACACTGTAAATGATCGAATTTATCGTATGTTGTATATAGTTCCTTTGATTTACTAATGGCTACGTAATTAAAACTAGGTTTTATATAGACACAGTTATTTAATTTACACACTGGTTTGGGTATCAAATGATATAATGTTAATACATGTTGATATATCAATGGTATCATAATTTTAAAAACTAAAGTTCCTGTTGTGTAGTATATTGCTATATCTGAAAGTTTTAATATATCATTTGCATTTACTGAATCGATTTCTAAGGGTAAATCTGTCCCACTGGGTAGGTATAATTTTATGTCTTTGAATTGTGATAATAGTTGGTCTTGATTTAATAAAGTAGGGTGTATTTGTCCAACTCGCGCAGCTTGTACTATTTCGAATATTGTATTCGTTTCATATGCAAATTGGTTAAGTAATATGCCTATTTGTGAAAATAAAATATTTATTGTATTATATACTTCAACCTCGGTTTTTACATTTTTTAATTTTTAGATATTGGATAAAACATTTTTTCCGTTTAATTTATTTATTTTATTTATTACCGTTGCCTCATGGTCCTGTTGTAATTGTATTACTTTCGTTTGTTTTTCTGGGATTTTTATTTCGTTTGTACCCGATGTTATTATTTCTTTTATATTTTTTGCAGTATTCTGAATACAGTTAAAATCGCATATTCCGAAAAGTAATTGCGCTGCCTTACCAATAGTTTTAACTGATATACTCCTTCTTAATTTTTTAGTATGACTTATAGTATTAAATATCGAAGTTCGTTTCGTTTCTATTTCCTTACCTAATATTTCAGCTTGTTTAACGAATAATAGACAATTGTCAACGGATTGATTAGACGGACTTATCACAAATAGTATGGAGTGAGTTAATGTTATAAAATGTTTCCTGTGCATTAATGTTATAAAAGTTAAGATCTAAATATGCGGTGAGGTCTCATTTTGAAGTTATGACCTTTAATGGTCCTTGATTCTCGAAATAGATTCCTGATTCTTGAGGTAGGGGTTGACTGCTGAAACGTAGTTGACAGTAACCCAAACTTAAAAGGAAAAGTTGTACATACATTCTGAAAAAAATGTAGGGCTCATTATATATAAAAAAATTATCATACATTTATTTATTATTTATTCATCGTCGTCAAATGGTCGCCATGTTAGATTCATAATCTCCTGTTTAATGGCTCTGATGCATCCTGATAAGGCAGATACATTGATTAAATGTGAACGATTCAAGGCGGCAAGTTGTATTTTAAAGTCAGATATATATGTTTTGTAAAAATTTAGTGATGGTGATGTAGTAATTAAGTTGTAATGGTGTTTTGCTTTAAATTTTTGTAACTTTGTGTGTTTGATTAGAAAGGTTAGTTCCTTTTTTTTTTCTCTGTATGTGAGAAGGAGTGATTCTTCCAAATCTTCATATTCCGAAAGTTGTTTCTCCAGGATCTCTACCTGTTCTTCAATATTTTGTTGGTTTGCCATTTTGTTATTATAATTTGTCCTTACAGATCTATCCTATAACCAGAAATTCCAGGGACTTCAGACAATTAACGAATGTCACCTATTTAAGAAGAACACTTTTTAGATTAAAAACACTGTAGAATTTTTAGTTATCCACTTATTAACCCAAGAACACGATTTATGAATGGTGATAAATAATATAGGAATGAAAGTGCAACATATTGCGGTTTTATTTACAATGTATTGGTTTCAGTTAGGTATGGAGTGTGCCTAATGTTAATGGTGTTATGATCAAATTGTAACGTGTGTTGCTATTGCTCATTGAATAATTTAACGTTATTTTTATGAACAGTGACATTTTTCCGTCCTCTAGTTATGACTATATTCTCGTGGTCTAATACTTCATTTACTAAATATGGTCCTGTCCATAATGGGTTTAATTTACTATTTCGTGTATTATCTTTCAACAATATCATGTCTCCCAGTTTTATCTCTATTGTGTTTTCATTTTCATCATAACGCCTTTTTGATTTTAATTTCCTTTTTATCAACTTCTCTCTAGCTATTTCATGTGACTCTTGTAATTTTTCCTTTAAATCAAAATAATAATCATCATAATTGTATCTAATCTCAGGTGAGCTTCTTATCTTTACTGGTATTTCTAATTTCTTACCATACACGAGTGCATATGGTTGATAGCCAGTTGCTGTGTGTTGAGTTGAGTTGTAAACAAAAAATGCGTATGGCAAATACTGGTCCCAATTATTTAATTTTTTATCTACGTAGTGTCTTAAATATTCTACAAGTGTCCTATGTGATCGTTCTAAGGCTCCATTAGTTTGAGGGTGAAAAGGACTGGTATTTATTTTATTAATATTTAATAATTTGCAGATTTCCGAAAATGTTTTTGACAGAAAATCTCTACCTTGATCAGTCAATATTGTCTCTGGTATCCCGTGTACACAGACAAAGTGTATTACAAAAGCTTCGGCTACGGTATTAGCGGTGTGATTTGGTAAAGGAATGCCTAAGGAATATTTTGTTAAATCATCCTGTATTGTTAATATATAGCTGTTACCACTTAGTGTAATAGGTATTGGTCCTAAAATATCAAGAAAAATCTTTTGAAAAGGTTTAGAACTTGTAGAAGTAATTACCATTGGATTTTTTATTTTTCGATTCGTATTTTTATTTTGTTGACATGAAGAACACTTTTTTATATAATCTTTTACGTCTTGTTTCATATTTCTCCAGTTGTAATGCTCTTTTAATTTTTTATGGGTACGTGTGACTCCTAAATGCCCAGCGAGTTTAGAATCGTGAACTTGTTGAAATATTATTAATTTTTCCTCATTAGTGAACTCTAATTCGGCACAAATTATTATTTCAATCTGTGTATTTCTAAATATGAATCGTATCATTGCGCGTATTTGTGCCCATTCTAAATTATCTTTTGTTCCTATTTTATTCATGGCTAACTTGTTTAGTGAATTTTCTATACAAAATTGTTTTAAATTTGTTAATGCAGTAAATATATTTTCATATGTAGTTATTTGTTTGTTTTTATTTTTAGTGATTAGAAATATGAGATATCGATTATTTTTCTTAAAATATTGGATCTCTCCAATAAGTTTGGCTTGCGGTAATAACTGGTCGTGTGCGAATTTTTGTTTTATCTCATAGTTTATTCCGTTTGAAAAATTATAATTTTTTGCAATTTCGGAAACTATATGATATGATTCGGGTGAGTTAATTAGTTCGCCGGAAACTTCCTTTATGTTTTGGTTTGTTATTAACTGTGTTTCGTATTTATTTAAGAACATGTCATAACTTTCGTTTTTTATTTCATCTATTTTATACATGCGAGTTAATGCATCAACGTTTGAATTTAATACTCCTGGTTTATACCGTATTTCATAATCATATTGTTCGAGGTAAATACGTCAGCGGGCTAATTTGGACAATGGGTCTTTAAGATTAAATAACCATACGAGAGGTCTATGATCACTTATTATGACAAATTTTCTTCCGTAAAGATATGGTCGGAAATATTTTATTCCCCACACTATGGCGAGACATTCTAATTCGGTAGTTGAATAATTTAACTCACTTTTATTTAATGTACGTGATGCATATGATATGGGTCTGTCTGAATTGTTTTCGGTGTTAGAATTTACGTCATCATGTTGAGATAATATGGCGCCCAATGCTTTTGTAGATGCGTCGGTAGTTAAGAAAAATTGTTTATTGAAATCTGGGTACTTTAAAACTGGTTTAGTGCATAAGGCTTGTTTTAATGCATCAAAGGCCTCCTGACATTTTTCGTTCCAAACGAATGGTACGTCCTTTTTTAATAAATTGGTAATGGGTTTAGCTATTGCGGAATAAGATTTAATGAACTTTCTATAATAACCACTTAGTCCTAAGAATGATTTAATATTTTTCACGTTTTTTGGTATCGGGAATTCCATTACGGCGGAGATTTTGCTTGGGTCGGGCTGTATTCCTTTATCGGATACTATATGTCCTAAATACACACATTCCTTTGTTAAAAATACACACTTGTGCGGTTGGATAGATAAATTATTTTCTCGTAATCTATTGAATACTTCACGCAACCTAATATTATGTTCAATTAAATTTTTTCCATATACTATAATATCATCTAGATAAACTAAACATTTTAACCCTATCATACCTGATAGAACAGAGTTCATTAATTTTTGAAATGTTGAAGGGGAATTTCTCAATCCCATTGGCATACGTTTATAGTGGTAGTGACCTTTTTCAGTAGAAAATGCTGTACATTCACGAGATTCGGGTGCTAAAGGTACTTGAAAGAATCCTTGGGATAAATCACAAACAGAAAAAAGGGTAGATTCACCAAGTTGACTAAGAATAGTTTCAATGTTCGGTAATGGGTAAGGCTCATTTATGGTAACGTTATTTAGTGCTCTATAATCCACTACTATTCGCCATTTAATTACATTTGAAGAATCTAATTTCTTTTTTACTAATAATAATGGGGCGTTCCAAAGCGATCGGGATGATTCTATTACGTCATCTTTTAGCATTTTATTTATTTGTCGGTCGATTTCTGCGGTTTGTACTTGAGGAAGTCGGTATGGTCGTTTTAATATGGGAACCTGATTACTGGGTAGTCTAATGTGATGTTCAATGGCGTTAGTGGCAGTTAATTTATCGGTGTCTAAATAAAATATGTCGGCGTATTCTACACATAATGTCATTATAGCGTCCTGTTCCTCCGTATTCATGTGCTCGGTATTAATTAATTTCTTTATTTCTTTTATTCTGTTTGTATCGCTTTTATCAATTTTAATATTTATATGATTTTCATATTCTTCCTCATATTTTATATTTCTTAAATCTAAATGCCTAATCTCCTGTATTTGTTCAGATATGTTTAATATGGATACGTTTATTTTATCATCTTTTACTGTATTAACTATGTTGCCACAATATACATTTTCTTTTATTTCCTGTTTTAGAATTAATATATCTTTATTTTCTTTATTAATTAATTTTATCGGAATGGATACCATGGTTTCCGTACGTGGTTGTAGCGTAAAACAAATTTCATTATTTAATTCGGGAATTATAATAGTTCCATCTCCATTATTTATTATTGTTTTATTTTGAAAGTGAAATGTATTGCCAAGAATGCCTTCATGCGGTATTGGGAAGTCCTTGCCTACTAATTGAAATTCAGTTTGTATTTCTTTTTCATTTATATGTATTGGTATAATTATTTTTCCTATTGTTTGTGTAATTACATCATTTATACCGCGAAGTTTAACTGCTGCACGTTCATCTACCAATACATCGGGTTGTAAGCAACTAATACGAATAATATTTAAATCTGAACCAGTGTCAATTAATAATTTTGCATGTTTATTTAGAAACGCGGGCGAGTTACAAGTTATATGATTATTTGTTAATCCCGATGTTATGTGAAATACACGGGGTTCATTTATTATTGCGACGTTATATGGTGTACCGGTCGGAGAGCGTCGTTCACGATCGGTGCTCCATCGTTTCCCGACACATTAGTATTCCTTAATTCATGATTACGTTTCGTATAACACGTTTCAATGTTATGACCAATACGTTGACAGAATGAGCAAGTTAACGGTGAAGATTCATTATTATAATTTGTAGGTGGCCTTGTAAAATTATTATAGTTATTCCGCGGTGGGCGCGAACGACAATCACGAGCTATGTGTCCTATCTTTTGGCAGTTATAACACTGAGGCGGATTATTATTATTATTATTATTAATACCATTATAACGATGTTGCATATTTCCGAAATTATTGTTAGTACGCGGCTGTATATTCTGATAATTATTTCTATTATTTGGTACGAAATTATTGTTATTATTGTTTATAAAATTTGTTCGATTTCCTCTGTTGTTATAATTATTATTAAAATTATTCCTATTTATATTCCTATTAATTATTTCGTTTGGCCTGACCGACATATTACTTAACTCGTTTAAAGCCTGATTTGTTAATATTTCTTTTTCTGCGGCTATAGCTACTTGCATAGCTATTTCTAATGTTAGAGGATTTTTTGTTTCAACTTTAAATTGTAAATTACTATTTAACCCACGTATGTAACTTGTTAATGCTTGTTTAAATGCGTTTCGTCGAATGGCATCGCTATCGGCAGCGTTTTCACCTGCTGTAAGGGCATTACATAGTTTTTGAAATATATCTTCTACGCGATTGTTATAATTTGTGACGGATTCTCCGTTTCCCATTTTAATTAAAGTTAATTCCAATTGTAAGTTACTAGCAGCATAGGGAGCTTCGAAACTATCTAATAAAATGTTCTTTATTTCCTCCCAGCATGTAATTTCTCGATATCGTACCACATTAAAAGCTCTATTTATTAATTTTGATGCTTGAATCATTTTTGTTAAGAGCGGAACATGATCAGCGTCGACTGATTCCAAGACTTTTTCGCAAATATTGATGAAAGGATATACTTCGGTATCGCCCGAATATTTCGGTATAATATTTAATGCTTCGCTAATGGTTAATACTATTGAAGGCGGTGACATTTTTTTTGTTAATTTTCCTCTTTTCGCGGGGACAAGTTGGGTGTGAACTATATCTTTTTGACTACGTGTACCTGGACGGTTGGGTCTCTGATGGGGATTTTGTACAAACTCGTCTAAATTTATTTCTCTTAGCGTTTTGTTTAATAATTCACTATTCTTATTACATTCTTCTTCAATTAATTCTTCGACTAAAACTGTATTCCCTATAAATGATTCTATTTCTTCGTTCTCACTGACCTGATTTATTATTTCGTCTAATATTTCCTTTATTTTCTCATCAATATTCATTAATACTTAATTATCAAAACCTTTAATACTCATTTATTCTTTAATATAATAATTACTCATAAGATACTCTATTAATTCATCAATAATTTCATAATAATCTCTTCTCATAACTTTTTTTTTTCTATTCTCTTGTAACACTTTATTTATTCTTTTATTTTCTTTATCTCTTTGTTCAATTCTTTTTAATTATTCTCTTTTAATACTCAATAATACTCTTTATAATCCTTCAATACTCAATAATACTCTTTTTAATACTCATAATACTCTTTATAATTCTTCAATATTCAATAATACTCTTTTTTATACTCATAATACTCTTTATAATTCTTCAATATTCAATAATACTCTTTTTAATACTCATAATACTCTTTATAATTCTTCAATATTCAATAATACTCTTTTTAATACTCATTAATACTCTTTATAATTCTTCAATATTCAATAATACTCTTTTTAATACTCAATAATATTCTTTGTAAAAAATTTTATTTTACTCCGTTTCTCTCTTTTTTTATATATATATATATATATATATATATATATATATATATATATATATATATATATATATATATATATATATATATATATATATAGATTTTTAGGGGAGACGATTACATAACAAAATACTTAATATTAGCTTGCAAAAATGTGCTGTCCATCTCGTTGAAATCGGCAATGTTCTGGAGTCTTGTTCGAGAGTTGTGGATTGATCAGTTCCACAGTGGTTCCTTTGGAGAATTTCCTCTTGAATAATACCCTGTCCACAGCGCCAAATTCTGTTGCGATCTCCTCGGAAATGAATCGACACTTTTTTATAAGATAATATCAAGACTTTTCTTTATTGATAAACTTCGACAATTGAATTAAATAGACAATTTATAACATTTACAATTTATTTTAATACTTTTAAAATGCATTCAGTGTTAACGACAAAATATCCCTACATGCGATAGAGGGCTTGAGCAATAAACTCTAAGTCATAACGGTCAGGTAATATTTGCGTTAGCACTTGAATAGCACAAGATGTGGTGTCTTTCTGCTTCTGTTTCTATTCTGTCTCTACTGGCATCCCGTGGCTGTATTTATATCGGGTCTTCCGTTGTCTTGGCCAACACCACTCCTTTGGTGTGAGCTCCCGGATCTTAACATGGCCTCGTCCGAAGATGTGTCTTGTTAATATAATTTTTGGAAACCTATTCGATTTCTCAACCTCGGACGTGTTAATTGCTAAGCCGAGTGCCATACAGTTTACTAATTTTTATAACAAGGCTACTCTTACATACGTGCTTTTTAGAATTAAGTATTTAATTAATAATCACAAGGATAGTTGAGTTGTGGATCACAACATACGTGGTGATGGTGGAGTGTGTATGGTGTGTATTCGTGTGTGTGTACTTAAAACTATGGAAAAAAGGTAACTAAAAACAATATAAAAAATGGTAAAACAAATTGATGGTAACTATAGTGTTGCTGTATAATAAATATAAATAAATAAACAATTAGCCACTTGGCTCCAATAATAATAATAATAATAATAAAAGTATAAAAGAGAAGAATTCACAGCAACACGGATAAATAAATAAAATAATAATAAATATCGGCCCTTCTGGCCCAACAATAATAATTATAAATAGAGATACATAAAATAAATAAAACTCACAATTTATTGGTGCGCAGACTGGCCAGCTGCTACCTGTACTGAAACTTATAATATAAAATTGCACCCACACACTAATAAAAATATAATATAATAAAATTCACAATGATGGATCGTTGCGATTAGCGCACACAAAAATATAAATAATAATAACCAATACTAATACTAAACGACGATTAGCGTACGCTTAGAAATTATAATATTAAAAATCACGACGATTTGCGCACGCAACTTAATATAAAAATAATAATAAGAACAAAATCACGACGATTAGCGCACGTATAAAAAGAAAAAATATAAATCGCACACAGCGAATATTGCACGTGCGGTGGACGGAACAAGACAGAGAACGGGGAATTTACAATTATAATTCACACAGGGCACAAATTTAAATAATCTTATATAATATTCACAACACAGATAAAATGAACTTACATCTAATGGTGTTATGTAATATGCGTGTGTGCGTGTGTGACCGACCATTGACCGTGAAAAAATCTTTAATCAGTCGGCCGGGTGCGTATTAATATTATTAACGGCGGCGCGAAAAGACGTTACAGTGAGAATTGGCTCATGTTATGTCTTCTTTTTAATATTCGGTCACCTTGTGCTTATAGATATATAAGGGAAAGTGCTTTACTACCATTCCCGCATCCTAAAACTGTAAGAAAGCACTTAGCAACTATTAAAACTACTTGCGGTTTTGATTCAAATTTTCTGCAACTTCTAAAAAAAAAAATCAGATCAGATGTTAGATATAAACAAACATGGCGTTTTATTATTTGACGCAGTAAATCTGAGAAAAAGTTTATCCGTCAATTCATCAAATCTTACATACACCAGTCTAGAGGATTATGGTGATGAAGGTCAAGAAGGTACATGCCATAAAGAATATGCCGACCATACCCTTGTATTCATGTGGCAATCTTTGAGCTTTAATTTCTGCCAAGCTATTGGATGTTTTGCTTCCAAAGGAGAAGTTAAAGGTGAATATTAAAAAAATTAAAAATGTAGCTTATCTAATTAGGTAGCTAGTTTTATAATATATTATGATAAACTATATTTTTTTTATATATTAACAGGTGTAAAAATAGCCCAATTAGTTTTAAAGGCAATATCTTTATTAGAAAACATTGGTATTTTTGTTAATGGAATTATTTCTGATGGTGCTTCTACTAATCGCCGTATGTGGAAAGAACTAGGAATTGACGGTTCTCGAGAGAATTTAAAAAACTACTTTGTACATCCTATTGATAGTGAGCGTAAAGTTTTTGTTTTATCTGACTTTGTACACTTATTCAAATGTATTAGAAATCGTTTGTACAATAATACAACTTTACAAGTAAGTTGGTCAATCAAAAATTTTATTTATATATAATAAAATCTTAAAATGTATAGTTACTTTCTGGTTTTATTTAGCTCCATTCTAAAGCTAATCAAATTTGTTGGGACTATTATAAGGAAGTTTACAAGGAAGACGTGAAAAATCCAGGAAATCTGCGCATAATACCTAGGATAACTCCACATCATTTAGAGTTAACATCTATGGCTAAAATGCGTGTGCGCCTTTGTACTCAAGTTCGTATTATAGGTTTAAAAAAAAATGAAATTGTATTCATTAATATTTTTTTCTATAGGTCTTAAGTTCAAGTATGGCAAAGGCTATGCAGTTTTATAGAAATAATGGTTGTCTACAATTAAAGGGTTCAACTGAAACCTCAGACTTCACATTATACTGGAACAATGTGTTTGACAATTTTAATAGAAATCTACCTTGGCAAGGATTGAAAAAAGGCGATGAAGGTTTTCAAGTAAACAACATTTTTTATTTCCTATTTATATCTGAAGTAAAATAAAATAATTAGTTTGAAATTTTACTAATATCTTAGGGTTTTTCAGTAGGTACCTTAAATTAAAATTTGTTGTATCTAACTATATGTGTATACTTTTTTTTTCAGAATTTCGAGGATGCCCTTTCATATCTTAATGGGTGGGAGAATGAAATGAACACCAAAAAAATAGATCCTAAAGATTTCCTTACAATAATAACTACTAAAGGTCTATGTGTTACCATTCAATCGACTATTGACCTTTCTAAATATTTATTAGATGAATGTGGGTTTGATTATGTTCTTACAGGAAAGATGTGCCAAGATCCATTAGAAGTAAGTATAAATATAAGAATGGTTAAAGAATGCTTTAATTTTGTGTTGGTTGGATATTGTTCATTTTTTTATAAATATTTAAATCAATGACAAATCATTGCATTCTATGAATAAAAATTAAGTAACCATTTATCTAAAGGCAGGTTCCCACGACGCGTGGCTCGGCGAGCCACAAGTCAAATTCGCTGACTTGGTACACTACACGCGCCGTGGGAACGCTCTTGCTCGTTTAGGCACGGTATAGCTCGGCCAGGCTCGTGTCTATCCGAAAATTGTCGGTCCGATGTGTCCGCGCCAAAGGAAACGAGCCGCGCATTTAATCAGCGTTTCAACGATATCGGATAAGCTCGTGGCTCGCCAAGTCACGTGCCGTGGGAATGCTATATGAATTGTAGGCTCGTGAAATGTCGAGCACACATGTAGGCTCGGTACAAAAACCACGTTGCGCGAAGTTCGCCGAGCCACGCGCCGTGGGAACCCGCCTTAAAACAATTTTTCCATCTTTAAATGTACCATCTATAATATAAAACGTGTAGCTGTTTTACTGTCTTAAAGTAATATATATTAAAAAACAAAACAATATAATATTAAAAATAAATTAAAATGTACCTATTATTTATTTTAATTAAAATCTAATTAATACATATAAAATTAAAGATAATATTATTTAGTTAAAATAGGTAATATTATATGATTATACAACTAGTATCTTTGTATCTGCTTAAAATCTAAAATGTGTCACATAAACATAAGATATTAGATAATTATTTTTACTTAGTTTTATATTTTATACGTATAAAATAAGAAATATTTACATTTATACATTTAAGGTTCTAATTTTAATAATGTTTTATGTAAAATATTTAATTTTAAATAATTGTTCACTTTTATTAAATACTTGAGTTTTATGTTTCAGAAATTTTTTGGTATAATTTTCGTCGTCTGCAGGTCCCAATGACCACCCCAATACACCGACTTTCTTACATTTGTACTAGTATTTTATCAATTTATTCTGTTCTTAAACCACCAAAACATGGAAACTGTACTGTCACTAATACAGATGCTCCAAAAATATCACTTGCCGACTTGCATGAAATATTTCATGATACAACTAGTGACAGATCTACAAAAATAAATAATCTAAAATCACGATTGGATACCTTGATTGCAGAAGGTATTTGGGAGCCGTGCCAAGTTCTTCCATCAATGGACAGTTATGATGAACACTCTAGTATTAGAGATTGTGTTGTATATTATGTATGTGGGTATGTAACGAAACAAATATTTAAAAGAAAAAAATGTCCCAAATGCATTGAATATATAAAAAATGGCAATATTGAGCATCCTGCAGCAAAACTTATGACTTTAAAATCAAGAGGTAACCTTGTGTACCCAAATACTTATTTATTTGAGTTCCTTAGTAAAGTTGAAAGTTCCTTTGCAAAACCTTGTAAACATTTTGATGTATTTGAAAGAGTCATAGATGAAGTTGTTGAAAGTAAATTCGAACTCAAATATACCTGTGCAGAACACCAACTTGAAGTGGCCACAGACATTTTAGTTTATTTCATTCAAATGAGGTTACGCCAATACACTTATCTAGAAAATCTTAAATTGAAAAAAATATCAAGTGAAAAAAAGAAAATTTCTAAATTGTGTAATACATGATAAATATTAAATTAAATTAATTAATATTAAATACTTGCTTATACCTGCTTAGCTTTAGCTTATTGCTTGTACTTTTCATTAATATATGTAAGATATGCACAGTAATTTGATGCATTTTTAACAACACTTTAAATTCTTAAAAATATATTATATATATTATATATATATATATATGGTTGGTTTGTTGGTATAAATATTATTCCTATTAAGTAAATAATATAATTTTATCTAATATAATTATACATATTAAGAATTAATGTTTTCTAGGATTCGAGAAATTTAACATACAATTTATGGGAAGATTGGAGTGCTAATTATCATTTATCAAGCACTATTATTCTTATTAAAAAGAAGAGTTAATTGTAAAATTACAAATAAATAACTTTGAAGTTTGTATGAAATAGAAACTGCAAAATTAAAATGATTTTGTCATTATTTTATGTAAAGGTACAATATAATAAAAACAAACAAAAACTATAGTTTTGTTGAAGTGATTCCTATTTATGCATTAATTGTTAAAGGGATGTTACAATAAATACAATTATTATTATTTTATTTAAATTGTTAGGTATTTACTAAAGAAGTATAAAATATGTTAACAAAAATATAATATATGAACTCGTTGGTGATCAAATTACATTTTGTATTGTAAAGCTATATACTGTTAATTTACAAAAAAAGTGCTAAGTCCTATGACCTTTACTATCCTAGCCCTAGTTCTTGCACCTCTACTCATAGTTCATGTCATAGGCGCAAATAGCGTTTGAGATTTGGGGGGGCTGAAGCCCTAGCTACTGAATGAAGCATTTATACAAGTAATTAACACCAAAAAAATTTTTTTTAGTGCAACATAGATATATCCTATACTGCGTACTTAATTATAATATTGACTGAAAATAAAACTTACTAAATATTTTTTTCATATGTGCTATTTCATCTACTTATAATAGTTGTCAAAATTATATTTATAATTATACATTATACACTATATAACTTTTAGGAAAACAATAGGTATTATTAGTACTATAAGTATGGTTTTAGAGCAACAAGTAACAACAAAATAATAAAATTATAGAACAAATTTTTATTTAAAAAAATGCACCGAATACATTTTTAGAGCTGTATTCGCCGGTTGGATTTAGCAAATGTGTTTAATATTATTTCAGTATCTACTATAATATCTTTTTCGATATTCAATATTGCTAAATTAGTAAATCGGCCCTGAGTCATGTTAGCTCTGACATATGTGTTGATCCTTCTCATAGTTGAAAAGGACCTTTCACAAGTGGCCGAGCTCACTGGCAATGTTATTGCCACTTGCATAATTTTAAATAAATTAGGAAATACTTCTTCATTTAGATGTATTTTGATACTTTCAAAATTAACTTCTTTCATCATGTTTTTCATTACATTCATTTCACATTTTAAGTTTGAAGAATTGATATCAAAAGTATCCTGTACACAAATATACAAACAAAAACAAAGTAGTTTAAAAAAAGAATTTGTCAAATGGAATTCATAATTTATAAATATTGCTAAAATACAAGTTACGACGTACTTTATAATAATCAATAAGAAAAGATGATTGTTGAAAATTTAATTTAAATAATTCATCAACTGCTGTTGCAATTTTTAAACTCTCCTCCGAAAATCTAGTACTCAAACTAACTATAATTGCATCTAATATTGGATAGTTAGCATGCTCTTCCCAATATTTTTTCTTTGACAAATCGTCTTTGTATAACGAGTTCTCAGCCGCAGTTGTGACAGTAACATGATAGTCCATGAGGGTTTTTGTTTCTGTTCTACGTCTTTTAGAACCTGTTGAAAAAGAAAATTTGTACATGTTATTTCTGTGAAAAATGAGTTAATTTTAAAGTTACCTACCTATGGGAATATTGATGGAAATATCATTATTCTCTGCAAAATTAATAACTGTTTCCCATAATTCGGTAAAGTATTCTGGAGTGCGATTTTTTGTCAAAGTTTCTTTAACTCCATTTATTAAGCATGCCGAACTTCCTAATGTTGCCAGTTTTGATTGTAATTGTACACTCAATATATTTATTATTTTAAGAACATCATGAAGTATAAACAAATATATAATAAATTTAAAGTTTTTTATAGTTGCCAAAACGCCTGAAATATAATTTATTTATTATTTAAGTATAATTTTTTTTATAAATACAATATGTGTACTTAAATGGTCTAAAATATTATTAAATACATTTAAGTTAAACATACCAATTGCTTGAGCAACATCTTTACTCTCCTGTTCATCAATTTCATTAGTTAAAACATTGACAATAGCATCATAATTGTTAATAAGAGCATCACAACTCTTAAATCTACAGACCCATCGAGTGTCACTCAATTGGGAAAGAGTAATTTTAGTTAAACCTAGCTCTTTTTGCATTTCACAAAATTTAAAATTTGTAGAGGGTCGTGAAAAATAAACATAAAGAGCTTCTAACCCATTAAACAAGTTCCTTGCATCCTATAGAGAATAAAATATTTCATTATTTTAAAACTCCAAGTTGGCCACTATTATAATTATAATCTTATTTATCGAAACCCTACCTTTAAATGTTTACACATGTCGACTACCACCAAATTCAATCTATGTGCCATACAGTGCACATATATAGCATTCTTAGCTTGAGGATGAGCTTCTCTTAGCTTTGTTTGCACACCACTCTTAGACCCAGACATCACATTTGCTCCATCGTATGATTGACCTATTATTGGTACTTTATCTAAATTTGATGAATTGATAAAATTAAGTAATGTAGAAACTAATGCATCAGCATTTTGACTTCTTGAAACGTCGACAAAGCACAAAAATCTTTCTTGTACATCCAATTGTTTTGGGTACCGAATACAAATTGATAGTTGTTCTTGTTTGTGACACCTGATAAATATAACATAATGAAATCGATTCATGATATACTTTTATTTATTTAAGCTAAATTAATTTATATTACCTAGCTTCATCACAAGAAATACTGAACATTCCACTTTCTTGTATTTCTTTGATGATAGTACTTTTTACGTTTTCAGCACAAATGTTAATCAGATCGTTTTGTATTAACCAACTAGAGTGGTTTGTCACATCGTTAAAATATTTATTTTTAAATTCTGGATAATACTTTGACATGAGTTCGCATAATTCTTTGAAATTACCTAACACATAAATTAAAATGTATTATAACATGATCAAAAAAAGTATAATTGAAGAAAAAACTTGAGCTTAATATAATGATTTATTAGTTTATTACCTTTATTATGTGAAGTGTCATTGTCACGATGACCTCGAAAAGCAGAACCTTGGCGGCCAAGTAGTAAAACAATATCAATTATACATTTCATATACTCTCTATTTTGTTTAATTTGTTCAGTATGAGCAGCTGTTAATTGGGAAATAATACTATTACCAGATTGACATGATTTTTTATATTCATTCCATTTAACTATAGCAGTTAAATGATGTTCAGAACATGCATGTTTTTGAATCCTAGTATTTTTGGTTTTAGCATTTTTGGCTCCACTTAACTGGAATATATTTAAATTATATATATTGATTACATTTAGGTACGTTCCATTAACAAGAATAAAAAAATAAATAACAAATCATTAATTAATAAAATTACCTTTTTCCAATTATTAAAGCCGATTTTAGTAAAAGTTTCTTCATTGTGACCAGAAGTTACAGCAAATATGCGACAAGGATAGCAAAAAATAGCATCTTTTTGAATACTATATTCCATCCAATTAAAATCATTATAGTATGTTGAAGAAAATCCTCTATTTTGAGATCCAAATTTAGTTTTTGGATAAACCTAAGACAAATTAAACAATAAACACATCAATTTAATTGTATCTTAAGTCTTAACTGGTGAAAAAAAGTAGTTAACTTACATGATTATTAAAAATAAAAAATTGGAGTTTTTATATAGAAAAGTAAGAATATACTTAGGTAATAAGTATAAACTAAAAAAAAACTACTATTTTAATTTTTAAACCACTGTGTTGATACCTTACTTACCTTTAATATTGGTTGCTTAGGGCCTGTATTTAAATCACCTAAATCTAAATCAGGCGTACTTGAGTCAGACAAATGTATACTCGCAACTGGAACTTTATGGACTTCTTGGACTAATACTGATTCGGCTTCGGTCTGTTCAGTTAAATGAAAACTAGCAGAAGTGTTCTGTTTTTTTTTTAAATTAAATATACCGAACATTTTTTCTTTCACGACGTACGTTTACAATATTTTCACAAACATGAAACGCGTAAATACTAAATGTAAAATGAGTCATGACCAACAAACTAAACAAATTATAAAACTATATATCAGGTTTATTATAGGTTAAAATAAAACTGATGATAACGAATTAATGAAAATAGTAAATACGTGATCCATCATACTGCGCTTTATTTGGACTCCCCGAATATTCTATTTTTAGCGAAGGTGCGTTTAACTCATAAATGCACGTCCGCACCGTGCCAACCACTCAGCGTGATACCACAGAATAAAATACCGTCTATTAGTGATAACTGATAACCTATTATTACTTACTATAGTATAGCCCGTATAGGCGTATGGCCAAATAGTATATTATTATTATGAATATGAGCTGCAACAATAGGCTCCGTAGTATGAATGCTTATTATTCCTAGTTCTCGGTAGGTATTATGGTTTATTGCTACAAGTCTACAATGTACAATAATAATAAAAATAATACCATGACAAATAAAATTTGTTCATTTACGAATTACATAATCTTAAAAATACGAACACGAATTTTGCATCATAAACTATAATAATACTGAAAAGGCTTAAAAAAAAATTAGGAAATTTTTAAATGTTTGGGGGGGCTTAGCCCCTAAAGCCCCCCCCCCTATTTGCGCCTATGGTTCATGTATTACATTTTATGATGAATCATTTCTTTCATTAAATTATTCTGACCACTGCTTCAGTGTGTAATAATAAAACTAGACAATTTCAAAAAATTACTTTTCTTAAGTGTTGAGGCAATTTTGGTTGTATAAAGATTCTGAAGAACATTTTGAACGAGTATTTCAAACCGACAGTACCTATTAAAAAAAAAGGTATAAAAGAACAGAATAAAACAAAAAAAATGATAATGACTGTAAAAGTGTAAAACCATAGGTAAGCTTCTTTGCTCTACTCAGAATTTAATATTACAACGAGAGCTAGTGTTCATGCAAACAATAATTTAAGTTTTATACAATTAATTTTCAGAATTAACATCTTTAAACACATTTCATTTATGAGACGTTTCCCTAAACTTATGTTATAAAATAAACCTAATTCACGGACTAAACTGTTAATTTAATGATTCTCAGCAAAATTAATCAATGAACAATTTAATATACTACATATTAACTTAAAATAATTTTTTAATAAACAACTGCTTTTGTGTTATAGTACAAAACTGTTCACTGTTGTGTTTTAAATGTAAAAATCGGGTCGACTACTACTAGTACTATAGTGCGGCCAGCGAAACTAGAAGTGTGACCGTCACGCACCTAGTGGCCATTTTCATGAAATCCAGGGGTTCTAAATATTCAGGTTATTCGAGCAGCGGCGCGATCTTTTTTCGAAATTAATATTTTTATTTTAGCGGTTGCAGGCATGCGTTAAGGCTGTTACAGCTGTTTTATGAGTACCCAGTATTTTGAGTACCCATCATTAATGTATAATATGTGTATATGTATAATAGCCTGCCATTGTGTGTGACCGTTGCACGCCGAAAACCTGTTGATCATAATACAAACCAAACCAGCTGCCGTATGAATCACTCGTTACTCGTTAGTCACTGGCCCTCTGCGCTTCGTGTAACGTGTTTTCTGTGTGTGCTGATTGTTGTAATTTGATTTGAGCTTGTTACGAATTTCTTGTTCGGTTGTTACATTTTGTTTATTTGTAAATTTTTGTTTTTTTTTTTTTGCGATTTTTCATTATTTTTGTGTGTGTAAACTGTTTATTTGAAATGTCGATCCGGCCAGATATTCATTCTCAAACCAAAAAGACCATATACAGCGTATACAATTTTTTTAAAACGTTGGCCAGTAAAAAAGAACAGCCGGAAGTAGCAAATTTTTTCCGACAATGTCAGGAGAGGACGGCAGAGGCTTGTGCGGTGAGTCTGTCTACTGTACAGAGAATTTGTAAAGAAAGTAAAACTATATCTCTTGGTGTTGAAGAAGAGTTAGGTGTTGGAAGTTTTACGGACATTCAATTTCGATCACCTAGAAAACGTTACAGCCGTGACAAACCCGTCACTGGAATTGACGATTTCGACAGTGAAGTGGTCAGAAGGGTGGTCCACACTTTTTATGATAAGGGAGAATTTCCAACTAGTGCAAAAATATTAGCGGCATTGCGAGAAAAAATTGATTACAAGGGGTCAAAATCATCAGTAAAAATAATTTTGAAAAAACTTAATTTTAAATACAAAAGATGTAATGACGGTCGCAAATTTCTAATGGAGCGGTCGGACATAGTAGCTGCTCGCGTAAAATTTCTACGTAAAATGAACGAGCTTCGAACAAATAATGATACTCGGCCAGTAGTCTACTTAGACGAGACCTGGATTAACCAGAACCATACTCGGGGACGTATTTGGCAAAACCAGGAAAATACGGAGGGTTTAAAAGTACCTACAGGGAAAGGCAATCGTCTTATTATTTGTCATGCTGGGTCTCCTTCATTTGGTTTTGTCAAAGACGCAAAATTAATTTTCCGTTGTACATCTGGCAATAACAAAGATTACCATTCTCAGATGAATGCTACAATTTTTGAAAACTGGTATTTACAAATGCTTATGAACTTGGAAGAGCCCAGTATTATTGTAATGGACAACGCGTCATATCATTCTTCTTTACTCGAGGACTACCCGAAATCAAATAGTAGGAAGGTGGATGTTCAAAAATGGCTACGTGACAAAAATATAGACTTTTCTCCTGTAGAAACTCTCGATGAGTTACGAGCGAAAGTCAAACTTGCGATGCCGCGTGGAAAAATATATAAATTAGATCAACTGAACACCAAATGGGGCATGAAGTGGTAAGGCTTCCACCTTACCACTGTCAGTATAACCCCATAGAACTTCTTTGGGCTCAAATTAAAGGAAGAGTGGCAGACAAAAATTCAACTTTTAAAATAGCTGATGTTGAAGCACTTGTAAATAAAGAAATTGACGCGATAACTGCAGATGATTGGGCCAAATGTGGGGAACATTGCGCTAAACTTCAAGAGGACGATTTCTATAAAGCAGGACTAAGGGACGAAGTATTAGAACCAATTATTTTAACTATTTATCCAGACGACAGTAGTTCGAGCGACGATGATGACGACGAGGAAGAGTAGATTTTTTTATGATTATTATTATAATTTCAAAAAAAATTGTAAATATTTTAAATGTTACTATTATTATTTTAAGTTGGAATATGTGATAATAATTTAATAATAAATGTGTATACAGAAATATAAAATGTTATGTCTTTAAAGTAAAAGTCCGTTTCATAGTCTCACGTTCGAATTTACGATACGCGAGCGTACCGTACGGCCATACGACTCGTACGAGTAGCTGTGAAACGGGTTCTATATAACGCGAGTATACGTATTTGAAATTATTTTACGCGGGAAAGCATTCTTCGAAACCCTGACGAAAAACTGCCACCGGGAGCGTGACGGTCACACTTCTAGTTTCGCTGGCCGCACTATAGCGCTATTAGTTCACTAGTCACGCCGCTTCAACGTGTGATAACGTGCCGTGCTCCAACCTTAGTAGATAACCGTGCACACGACATTGCTTACGAAAACAGTAATAATTTAGATATTAGACATAAAGCCGATAAGTTATTAGAAGAACAAGCTTGGGAAAGAGTTAAAGCCGGTGATAGTTCTAAAAAAGAAAAACTTGTTGCATATGCGGTGGTAAACGCTATGAAAGCTAAAAGAAAAATCGGTATGGGTTATAAACGTACTTATGAAAAAATGTTGCTGGCGGCGAAGAAAAAAAAATAAAAAAACGAAGAAAAATGGTAAGAGAACAATTTTACTTCAAACCAGTTGGGAGGTGCATTACCGTTAGCGTCAATATTAGTAGGGTTATCGGCTTTAGGAAGTTTAGCTTCTGGCGATTCAAGTGTATACCGAGTGCCACAGGTCTATTTGACAAATGCAATAACTTTTTTTCTATTCATTTTTTTTAACTTTTTTTTTTTCAAATAAATACTGAGCCCTTGCGCTACAATAGTGTCGATTTCAAATATTTTTTTGTACTTTGGAAATCTAAATTTGAAAATTTAAAATTTAATTTTACCATTTAAAAAAAAATCAGAATAGCCATTTTGTAGACCGGATTTTTAGAAAAATTATGGTATTAAAATTTCTTATTAAAGTTTAGTCATTTATTTCTTATGATTTTTTAAACTTTTTGAAAATGTGAATTAAATTACTAAAATCATTGTACAATTAATATTGTACGGGCAGTGTTGCGCAAAGATAACTAAAAATTTATCTAGATAAAGATAAAAGATAATTGGATACAATTTATCTAGATAAAGATAGAAGATAGTTAAAATCTAAATTATCTAGATAAAGATAAAAGATAAAACACTATTTATCTGGATAAAAAAAAAGATAAAATTATTTTAATATACCCGCCCCCTCCAAAAAAAAATCGTAGATCTGCCATTGACCATTGTGTACATTTATGTATGGAAAATAAGTAATAAATAATAAGTACTTAGTTTTAAAAAAAATACATTCTTTGTACCTAGGTATATTATAATTTTATAAAACAATTCATTAATATATTTTAAAATAACAGTAATTAATTATTAAACATAAAAATGTAATTTGTTATACAAATAATGGTTAACACATAATTATATGCTAAAATATATAAAATAGTAAATATACATCATAATAAAATATTGAAAAAAAACATCGTACCTTCAGTATAAAATTAAAAAAAACACTGTACCTTTATGAATGGGAAATAAGTAATAATAATTACCTAATAAATATTTAGTTTTAATTAAGTACATTATCTTTGTAGTTATATTATAATTTTTTAAAACATAACATAACAATTGAAATAATACTATATAGTTAATACATATGATGGTAAAATATTAGAAAAAAAAACATAAACTTCATAAAATATAAAAAAAAATATGATATATTTTACATATTAACATTGTTAACAATTATTAAATTCTTTCATTAAGCATTAATCACCTACAACACAATAGCATTTCAAAAGTCTTATCCTGAAGCCTGTTTCTTCTCGGGGTTAAGATTTGAGATCCAATACTAAATAGCCTTTCTACTGGTGCTGAAGACGGGAGAGTAGTATTATATTTAAAAAAGATCTTTTTGACAACTGGGAATGCGTTTAACATGTCAAGGTCTTTATTTTTAGAATCTAAATAAGATAGTGCTTGTACAGTTACTTCATTAGTACTATTTAAATTTAACTGTACATTATCAGAAGCCGAACGATCAAGTGAATATTTACTTTGTGTTAAAATACCATAAAATTCTTCATCACTACCAGCAGAATCATTTTCAACGGAATTAGAATCTGAATTGGTTAATGAGTTTATGAAATTGCATTCAGACAAAAATAAATTTTTACAGAAAGTTAAATATCGACCAGGTATCCATGAAAGTTTAAACCTAGGATAAGATATTGAAGCAATGATATATGGCTTTGGAAGATATAGATTACAATTATAGTCAATAAAAAATCAAAATGTACAGATTTAGATAATATTATATATTATATTATATCAGTATCGTCGTCATCAGAAACGTCGATCCCATCGTTGTTATATCTATGTGGATTTTATAAATTGCCGGTTGAACGAAAAAATTAAATTAGAGGGTCTAGATTTAATAAACGGCATTTTTTAAGAAACATAAATTTGGCCATGTAGCCGCCATAGAAATGTTTTTTCTTCGAGTATTGCTTTCATCGAAGCTTTCGCATGTCTCCACATTCCTTCGACTGTGTTGGTGTGGGCGCCTGTAATTGGGTCTTTAAAGTTCACTGAATGGATCACTTTAAAATGTTTGAAGCTTTCATCATCCAAACTCTGGAAAATAGTTAACATAAACAAAACGTGAAACCGAAAAATAGATTGAAAGTACTTATATACATACTTTCCAACAAACGCTTATTATTTGTGTGCCAGGCAGCACCCACTCTTTAATTACAGCTAGCAATGTTTCCTTATCCCGCTTTTCGAAAGGAATTAGAAAACATGCTCTATTGTCTCTTTGTATACCACCAAATATCCACTAACTGTCAACTACATGTCCTCTATGATATTTGCGTTTTCCAAATTTGGACTCATCGATCTCATCCATTTTACCTACTCCTCCTAATTGTTATATTAAAATATTATTTAGATACAGCATTCTATTAGATTTTAAACTTTTAAGGGTTTATAACTACCTACCAATTTTTTAATGATGTATTATCATGCCATCGAAAGCCACTTCACGGTGAAAATACGCCCAGTCCACAGCGGTATGTTGAGCAATCTCTAACTCCTCGGAAAAGAACAATAGTGATACACTTTTCACCCATAAATACGTAAAGCTAACAATCTTGTACAAGGATAAGTGGGACTTGCGTAAAAATGTATCATTCCTTATAGATTGATGAACATCACATTTTAGCTTTGGAAAATACTGTTTATTAATTAAAATTGATTTTTTAGGAGGCCAAAAGTAATTTTAAAAAAAACACCCCCGATGGGGAGGGGCATGGGTAAATTTATAGAACGATTACAATGTCAAGCTATTGGGAACTGAAAAACTGAATTTTAAAATAATAAAGTTTAAGAATTTACTTTTTTTCGACTTGAATTTGTGTAATATTCTCGACATCTCTATACATATCCGTCCAAACAATTTGCTTTTAAACATAATTTAAGATAATGCCCATGATCACATTGTAGTGTATTGTTTTTGGCAATTAGTGTCTGAGACTGCAATTTTTCAAGTATTTCTATAGAAACAGCCCTTGGCGTTTTCGCTCAAAAAGCTCGTAAATATCAATAAAATCGAGAGGCATGTTTATAACAGTTCCTAAAACTTTTGTAGACAAGACACACTCTGAAAATTACATTCGACGCAAGATCGAAACTACGACAACGACTACGCAAAAAACTCGATAATATAGGTATTATAAGTAATCTTTAATCGTGGTCTTTTATTATTATTATTATTAGCTACAAGCATGAATTTATTATAGCTCAACATAAGCATCATTACAGTAATGTGATATTATAAATAATATAAACGTTAATTAAAATTGATATTAGTCAGTTAGAACCTAAAGATATAGTACAAATGATATGATATATATATCATATAACTCGATCGGTCAGGAATTGGAGGATGGATGGACAATGTTGGAGAGCAGCAAAGACTATGGTAGCACATCAAAGGCGAACAGGAAATGTTTGGAAGAGCAAAAGACAAGGAAACACTTTGAGGATACGGTACAACGAGACAGAAATGGAAGATTTGCGCTACGGTTGCCGCTGAAACCGGAAGAAACAGCATAGGCGAAACACTGTCAAAGGCTACATCAAGATTCTTGAGTGTAGAGCGGAGGTTACAGCAAAACGATGTTGTGGTCCGTCCGGGTTGGTTACCTTCGGTAGATGGTGGACGGTGACACAATGCTTTCGCGGGTTAAATAACGGAACAAAATAAATAACACAACGCATTTTTTTTTTGGTGATAAAAACTCAACAGAGGATTTATTATGACCACAAAAAATATACCACACAAAACAAAATAATACAAAAAAAAATAAAAAATAAAAATAATATACACGCGTTAGGAATGGGTGGTGTACGTTTCGCGCAATGGCGTAGACTGGTTTTGACGACCGTTGCAGCGGCCGTCTTCGCAGCCGTTCGCCCGCGTGCCCTTCTTGTGATAGGTAGGTGAGCGGGTTCTCGCTTTTGACGGTGTGTGCCGCGAACTTGCGGTTGATAAGAGAATATAGACGCGGCCGATGGCGTATGTCTAATGACACAGTCACACGGGTTCGTGTCAACAATATGCTAAGAAAATCGTATGTAAGTTTCATGACGGAGTATGAAAAGGCAGGGCATATGTACGAAGTAAAAAATGAAAGTTCTCAATCTGTTCCATTGTTTTATTTGCCTCACCATCCGGTAATGAAAGAGTCGAGCCTCACCACGAAGTTGCGAGTTGTTTTTGATGCTTCGGCCAAAAGCTCAACATGTGTGTCTCTGAATGATGACTTGATGTCTGGACCGTTAGTGCAAGATGATCTGTTTTCAATACTCATTCGTTTCAGAAAGCACCAATATGTAATCACTGCAGTCGTAGAAAAAATGTTCAGACAGATAGTGGTAGCAGAGGAAGATCAGGATCTTCAGCACATAGTATGGAGAGCTAATCCGGGCAATGCCTTGCGATCTTATAGGCTAGCTACTGTGACTTATGGGACCACATCCGCTTCTTTTATGGCTATTCAAGATTTGGCACGTTAGCGGACATAGAAAAGCAAAGATATCCAAGAGCATCAAAATCAATAATGCGTGATTTTTATATGGATGATTTGATAACAAGAGCAGGCACAGAAGAAGAGTGCTGCAGATAACAAGAAGAGATAAGCACAATTATGGATTCAGCAAAGTTTCCCTTAAGAAAATGGTGTTCAAGCTCAACAGCTGTATTAAAAAATGTGAGCAAACGAAGCGAAGACCCGCTCTTTACACTAGAAGTCAAGGACGGCGAAATTATCTAATCATTGGGATTGGGATGGCAGCCGGCAAAAGATATTTTCATATTTAATGCAAATAAGAAGCCAAAACGAGATAAATTTTCATTTTCAGATTTGAATGGGATTTTTGATCCATAAGAATTTTTAGCTCCAGTGTTACTTCAGGGTAAAATATTTCTGCAGCAGATATGGGCCATGCAAGTGAATTGGGATAGCCCACTGTCTAAGGATGTGCAAGAACGTTGGAAAAATTCTATAGGAAATTAGAGGAATTAGAAGCTATTGTTATTCCCAGGAAGGTTATTCCAAGTAAGAGTGATGAAATTCAAATACACGGATTTTGTGATGCATCTCAGGATGTCTATGGTGCATGTTTATATGTACGATCAAAGGATCAAGAGGGAAGATACCAATCAGCACTTCTATGCTTGAAAACGAGAGTAGCTCCTCTGAAGAGCTCTACTTCCCAAGGTTAGAGCTATGTGGCGCTTTGCTGTTAGTCGAATTAGCTTCCAAGGTCGTAGAGTCGGGGTCTGTTGAATTATATACCGTTTTGGACAAATTCAACAATCGTTTTAGGGTGGTTAAACAGTCAAACTTTACGATTAAAAACATTTGTATTTAACAGAATCAATCAAATATTAGACCTTACTGAAGAAAAACAATGAAACCACATTCGAAGTAAAGAAAATCCAGCTGACGTGGCATTTTGAGGACTTCGGCCGGGTGAGCTAATAAGCTCAGATATCTGGTGGAACGGTCCACAGTGGTTAAAAGAAGATAAGAAAAAATGGGTGTCAACTGCAACACCAATCAAGGACGATGAGCTGCCAGAGTGACGGAAGGTCAAAATAGTGCTTCTAGCGACAGAATCAGATTTCAAGGATTTAATAAACTTGAAATCTGATTGGAATCAAATGGTTCGTGCAATAGCTTGGTTATCAATGTTTGTTGATTACATCAGAAACAAGAGAATCATACAAACGCCCAAGTATTTGACAGCAGTTCGTTTGAAGGAAGCTAAGCTAATATTAATACGACGGGTGCAAGCTGAACACTTCAATAAAGAAATTAACGCCTTGAAAGGTGGCCATGAAGTGCATCGTGGCAGTAAATTAAGGAACTTATATCCCTTTATGCGAGACGAATTACTATTAGTTGGAGGTCGAATACAAGGAGCAAATATAGGCGATCAACAAAAACATCCAATGGTGCTGCCTTCCAACCATAAGATAACACGGCTAATCTTTGAAAACTGTCATCAGGAAATGCTCCACTGTGGCCCACAAGCATTACTGGCTCATGTCAGACTTCGATATTGGCCTTTGCTTGGTAGAATGATGGCAAGATCCGTGGTTAGAAAATGTGTAAAATGTGTTCGAGCACAACCAAGGTTTGATCCAACATTAATGGCGCCACTTCCAAAGCACACACTGCAACCATCACGGCGCTTTGCTATAACTGGTATAGATTTTGCAGGACCTTTTTATCATACGTAATGGAGTTCGGCGAGAGGTAGGAAAGAAAGCATGGCTGTCAGTCTTTGTTTGCTTTGCTACAAGAGCAGTTCATCTGGAGGTGGTCGAGGATATGACCAGTACTGCCTTCATGGCATGCTTAAGGAGATTTATGTCTCGTAGAGGTCGGTATGCAGTCATATACAGTGACAACGGGACGAATTTCATAGGTGCCCAAAAAGAGCTGTCGATGTTCATATATAAGGGAGAAGCAGCAATGGCACAAGAAGGAATCGAGTGGAGATTCAATCCTCCTTCAGGCCCGCACTTTGGAGGACTTTGGGAAGCAGCAGTGAAAAGTGCAAAGTATCACTTCAAACGTGTTATGGGAGAGACAACACTTACATTAGGTGAATTTTCTACATTGGTATGTCAAGTCGAAGCTTGCCTAAATTCAAGACCAATTACGCCAATGAGTAGTGAACCGTATGAACATGAAGCCCTCACACCAGCGCATTTTATTGTTGGAGGTAATTTGAGCTTACCACCAGAGCCTGATATTTTACAATATCCAGCAGGAAGTTTACGACACTGGAAGCATGTGCAGCAAATTCTGCAGCTGTTTTGGCAAATATGGCATGCGGAATATTTGTCACAATGTCAAACGCGAGGTAAGTGGAAGACAAGAAAACGACCGCTTGAGATAAATGATATAGTTATTATTAAATAAGAATGTACTGCTCCAATAAAATGTAAATTGGGCAGGGTCATTCAATTGCTACCCGGAAAAAACGGTACCATGAGGGTTGTTACGATTAGACTCGCATCTGGCACAGAATTAAAACGACCGGTAGTTAAACTCTGCGCTCTCCCTACAAAGGAAGATCAGGACGCTGTTGAAGCTGATGAGCTTCAACGGGGGGAGGGGGGGGAGAATGTTGAGGCCCGGAATGCAACGACCGATCAGCGCGCATACACACGCACACGCAATTTGGTTATCTGTTCGTGATTTATTTTTGTTCAATTATTTGTGTATTATTATATGATATCGTGAGTTATATAATCATAAAGGGTGTCTCAAAAAGAACGCCGGATTTGAAAAGGCCACCATTTTTGTTTTTGTTTTTTGGCTGCATTGGTTTTGATAGTTTTGTTATCTGTTATCATTGAGGTTTTGTGTTGACAAGGGATTTTGTGGTTCTTAGTCATTGTTTATGTTGTATCACAATGGAAATGTACAGTAAAGAACAGCGTATTTTAATTGTGAAAACTCACTACCAGAATGGTGAACATTACGCAGTGACTGTACGAAAACTACGCACTATTCTTGGACATCATAATGCACCAAACGAATCAACTGTTCGTCGGTTGATTAAGAAATGTGAAGAAAGTGGTTCTATACAAGACAAAAAATACCTTAAGTCGGCGGACCACGAAAAACGACGGCAATTCGTTGAATGGATCCTGATGAGAGAGTGAGAAATCGAGGGTTTCGCAAAGCGCATTATTTTCACCGATGAAGCTCATTTTCATTTAAACGGGTTCGTAAACAAGCAAAATTGCAGAATATGGGGATCTGAGAACCCAAGAACGATTCAAGAAAAAGAAATACATCCTGAAAGAGTTAGAGTTTGGTGTGGAATTTGGAGTGGAGGTTTGATCGGTCCTTACTTTTTCGAGGACGAAGAAGGAAATGCTGTTACAGTGAATGGGATTCGTTACCGTGCTATGCTCAGTAATTTTTTATGGCCTCGTTTGGACCAAATGAACATCGAAAATGTATGGTTTCAGCAAGACGGCGCAACTTGTCACACTTCAAGAGAAACAATCGCTCTGCTGCGTGAGAAGTTCCCAGACAGACTAATCTCGTTGCGTGGAGACCAAAGCTACCCACCACGATCTTGCGACTTGACGCCGTGTGATTTTTTCTTATGGGGATACACTAAGTCACGAGTTTACTAGAACAAAGTCCGAAACGTCTCGGAACTTAAGCAAGAAATTCGTCGTGTCCTCAACGAACTTGATGAGGCAATGTGTGATCGAGTTATGGTAAATTTCATGGAAAGAATAATCGCCTGTAGGGCTAGTAGGGGGGGGGTCATATGCCCGATGTTGTTTTTCACTGTTAAACCTCAATTTATCCTGAAGGGAATGATATATTTGTAATTTTTTTTTAAGAAAAATAAATTTAATGTATAGCAGATTTAAATCCGATAATAAATGATAATGAATAGCATCATCTGTTGATGTAACTGTATCAATAGATAGATATTCACGTGAGTGTCCATCGAATTTTAGAAGGATGATATCATTAATTTCTCCTGCTGTTACATTTCTCGGAGAGATAATAGCTCTTTCACATAACCACTGATGATTTATTGGACAGATTAAAAATGTCAGGATAAACTGTAGAAATCAACTCTTCCACGTTATTGACCACCCGTCCAATCGTGTGATTGACAGAAATGTAACCACTTTCATTTTTTAAAGTTCCATTTCCAATTTTCAACAACTGTGCAGGCAAAAATATCGTCCCCTCCACATAAATAAACTCTCGTGTTTGTTCGCAAATAAAGTTTTTTAACGTAGTTCCATATAGGGGAAGATTTTAAGCAAGCATTAACGACATACCTCGAGTACCTTTAGGGATTACTGGTAAGGTTTGACGGAAATCACCAGCGAAAACAAATGTTATGCCACCCATAAACTTATTATTACACCTAAGATCTTTTAATGTTCGATCAATTGCTTCGATATGTGATCTGTGACTCATTGTACACTCATCCCACACAACGAATGAGGTTTCTTGAAGAATTTTTTCAAGAGGGCCATTTTTACGAATCGGACAAACGTATTCTGTATCAAATAATACATTTAACGGTAACTTGAAAGTCGAGTGAGCAGTTCTGCCGCCATTAAGGAGAGTTTCTGCTATACCGGATGAAGCTACTGCTAATTTAGGGATCCCAGATTTATTTTTAAAAAATACGGGACATTTTTTTAAAATCATATCTATAGTTCAATATTTGTAATTTGCATTTTCATTGGTGTTTATTCGGGGGCTAATATTAGCAATTAACATATTACAAAATGAAAGATGTGATTTTTTTTTATACATTTTTTTTTTAAACATTTGGAAGCTAAAATTACATAGCTAAATTACATTTGGGCCATTTGGCCTAGAAGTAACATTTAATTTTTCTCAGTTACTAAATATTTAAGATACTATAAAATAAAGCTAAACACAATATTAGATAGTAGAAACGAATAAAAATTATAATTAAAATTAAAAACAAATATTATGGTGACTTTCCTATAATACAATTTAAACTAAAAATTATATTTAAACAAACATTATTATTATATATTATTAATTTATAACAAAATATATTTAAGTGACTTTTCTATGAAAAAATTATAATAAAAAAAAATTAAATTAAAAATTAAATAACAATTTAAATAAACATTTTAATCCCGTAATGTATGACAATTTAGTTTTAGTTATTTTCATACATTATTAATTAATAACATGACATATTAGGTGACTTTCCTCTGATAAAATTAAATAAAAAAAAATTAAAAATTAAATAAAAATTTAAATAATGTAGGAACATTTAGTTTTAGGTACTTATTATTATACATTATTGATTATCTGCATATTTTTGACTAGAATGAATTTCTCTTTGTAGTTTCTCATTTTCCGAGAGTAGATGATGAAACTCAGCACAACTTTCATTGAAAAATTGTTTAACTGTAATCATAGCTTTTACTGTTATTGTTTTTAATCTATTTCTCTCATCAGTCCACAAACAGTTCATGTGTGAAAATACCCGCTCAACTCTTGCATTTGTTCCTGGGATGCATATGAAGAATTCTACAAATTTTTTTAAGTTTGAAAAATCTTAATTTTCAACAACTGATCCTACTTTGAAAACATCTACCCACATGTATTCTAATTTTTGGTTTGTTGGTGGAGTGTAATTCATTAAATTTTTCTTCAATAAAGTCATCTCATCAAACAATTTTGTTTCATCCAAATTAAGGTCAGGTACAATAGATTTTATTAAGCTAATACTTCCCATCATATTATCCCAATTAAAGTGTTCTTGAATATTTTTCAATGTTATCCAGGATACACCATTAAACTGGCTTAAAGTAGGTCTCACCCATTGATCAATATATTCTAAGCATGTTGAATAAAATATATTTTTATATTTCCTATATTGTATATCAGTAATACACCCTTCATTTTTTAATTGATCAAAAAGAGTTTTTCCTTTTGATGTAATGAAATTACCTTCTTGTCTTCCAATTAAAATGTCTTTTAAGTAGTCTACTTGTAATTTAACTTCTATCACAGATATATCATTACCTTCAATTGACCGAATCACTGATGAAAATAACTCACATTGGACATTTAAAAACATTGCCAATAATTAGGAAATCGGATTTTCAAAAAAAGTTTTGAGGACAAATGGGCATTTTTCTATTGAAAGAAAATATGATTTTAATGGACCAAACATTTCTATCAAACGTGCCAATGCTGGATGCAGGGATAGCCATCTAGTTTTTGAATGTCCTAAAATGGTTTTGTAATCACTATTGACAAAATCGCAAAACTCTTTAAGTGTATTAACACGAACCGAATAAATATAAAAATGTTGAAATATTTTGGATATAATCAACTGTAGATCAATTGGTAATGTATCTGACGCACTTTGAATGGCGTTGTTCAATATATGTGCTGAACATCCAATTCCAATCATATTATTTTTAACATTACTATTTAAATGAGTGAAAAGGTTATTTTTCCCTCGTCTAACTATACCTCCAAAATTTGTATTGGTATTGTCTGCTGATAATGCAATTATTTTTTTTCAATTTTCCAAGTCTTCAACAATTCCCAAATATAGTTTGTTAGTTGTAATGCTGTTTCCCCGGGCAAATCAGTAAATTCTATTATAACAGTTTTTACACCTGTTTCCTGCAAAAAATAACGTACTAAAAGAGGAACAATCTTTAGATCTTTATAGTGGGGTGTGCTAACTGAAAATGATATCAAAATATTTCACGTTTGGCAACCAATGCGCCCTTTTGGATTCAGATAGTATATGGGTAAACGAGTCAAAAAAGCCCGGGACACAAATTTTTCCTCCCCCCTAACGTTGTTGATAACGTTATCAATATGGCCGCCAAATTGTTGTGATGCTGTTCTACATTTTCCTATATAACTTGGGTTTGTATTTAGATATTTACCTATATTTTTAGTGATTATTAATCAGTAGAAAATTCACTTTTTAATGACATATTTTACATTATCATTTAAGCTCATAATTTCAGAAATTTTTGTAACTTTTTTTAAAATTTTTGAATTTTATTTTGAATTTTTTAGATATTTTGCTAAATAACACGGAATCAGTTGTATTTAGCTAAAAATATGATAGAAACTTTTTTGTTCGTAAAAAAATTACCTTTCGAACAGTATATAAAACTTTGATTTTGTTCTAAACAGTCGCTGAAAATCTTCCAAAACAGTTTTGCATAGCATAAATGCACAGAGAGTCGTTCGGCAACAATGTCATTTCACTAATAATTACTATTTACTAGGCGCTATCTGTCGCATTTGATTGAAAGTTAATCTTTAGTAATTAGTTTAATTAAACATATGGTAGCGATATCATATCATTGTTATCAAATAGAATAAAACACTTTTTTCATTTTTCCTAACAACGAAAACTGTATAATAAGGTACGTAGTTTTTATTTATTTTACTTAGTTATACTACACTTCCTTTAGTACTTCTAAATAGGTTATTTAATTAACTTTTAATAAGTTAACTGACACGAGATCGCCGGCCTCCTAACACTGTAGGTTAATGCGTGAGGCCATGGTATAAATAACTGTAATATTCATGTGTGTATTTATAGATAGGAGAGTCTAATCGTTATTTTGAATATAGTTTTACAATTGGAAAAAATTATGTTAACTTAGTAAATATTGAACTAATACATTAAAGGTATTTAAGTATACTTTTTTTGTAAAGCTTTATATAACATGTACTGTAACGTTATATACAATCAATAAACACTTCGATAAAGAAAAAGAATAATAATACAATAACCATATTCCGGGTTTTACATTTTGTAATAATTAAATTTAAATGTTTTTTATTACAATAGCACAATAAAAATATTGTAAGGAACTTCATCGTATCAAAAGATATTATCTTTCGTCTCCCTCAAAGAAAGAAAAAAATTACCTGATTATGATAAAAAAGAGGATACATGAATTGGTTGATGCTACGACTGACCCAGTGGTGGCTCCGTTTGTATGGGACCTGTGTTTGTTATGCCAGAAGCATTCAAAAGAGCGCTTAATCATTCCGAAGTATGAAGGTTATTTGACGATGGCGAAGAATCTTGGCATTTTTGCTGAACATGGTCAGCTTCCAAGTGGTATAAGACATTTTAAGCAGTTGGACGATGGAAATGGTGTTTTACAAACACTAGTGGCCCACGCAGCAAAATATCATAAATCGTGTAAAAACAAATATGACAGTCAAAAAGCGGAAAGAATATCTAGTGAAAAGAAACAGAAAGGTCGTCCCCTTTACTCAGACCAAACTCCATCTACATCAAAATTAACAAGATCATCATTATTTTGTTCAGATTTGAAAAACGTGTGTCTGTTTTGTGATGAAGGAGGCAAAGATAATCTTGTGATTGCATCCACTCTGGGTATTGGTCCTACAATTCATAGTCATGCTGTAAAATTACAAGATGAAAAACTGTTAAAGAAGTTAACGTCAACAGATTTGGTAGCATTAGAAGCCAAGTACCACAAACTATGTTATACTCGTTTTCTAACACGTGCAAGAGCTGCTGAGCGTTCTCAAAGAGAAGATTACCATAATCCCGAAGAAGTTGTTTATGGTACAGTTATAACGGAGTTGGTTCAATACATGCAGGATTTGTACTCATTTAGTAGTATTTCTCTAGTGTTTAAACTTTCCAACCAGTATATGCTATTGGGAAGCAACTGCAATGGAAATTTCCTGACAAGTATGGAGAGGATCGCATCATATTGATGATGGGTGGTCTTCACATAGAAATGATGGTCATAAACTTACTTGGAAAGTGGTTAATTGGCAGTGGCTGGACTGAATTAGTAACAACGGCTGGTATTGCAAGTTCTGGTGTTGCGGAATCCTGCCTTACATCGTCGCATGTAAAAAGATCTCGGTATGCACACGAAGTTACTTTAACTGCGTTACATTGTCTACAGGTACAAGCATTCAACAAAGAATGTGAAAAAAATGTCAACACCAGCGGAGAAGGCATTGAAGTGTGGATTTTGTCTAAAACATCTGAATGTCCTCAGTTTCAGTATTGGGACACAGTTATCAAACTGGAGTCTCTTCTAGTGCAACTGATATTGAGTATTCGTACATCTAACTTTAAAATGTACGTCGATACTTTGGCTCAATTATGTCCATGGACATTTGCGTTGGACGCAGTCCACTATTCTCGTTGGTTGCCAGTTTTCGTACGCACTCTAAAGGACCTTCCAGAAAAACATCCAGATATACATGCTGAATTTCTTCGTGGCAACTTTACGAGCACCAAAACTGCTAAACCATTTTCTGCAATATCCGACGACCAGCTTCATGAACACAATAATAAGTTTATAAAGGGTGAAGGTGGAGCTATTGGGATTCTTGATAATGAAAATGCTCTACTTAAATGGATGGTATCAGGCCCTAGGATCAGTTCTTTAATTGAGGAATTTGAAAAGAAATCATTTTTAAAAGATGAAAAAGACGTGGGTGCAAAGCACCATGAAGATAATAATGCATTTGAGAAAAGGTTTTTGACCCATGTCAAAGAAATGATTAACGTCTTTACCGAAAATGGAAATCCGTTTGAAGAAACCGATTTGGTGTCTATAGGGAGTTCCAAAGTAATTGCAAGTGTCGAAGCTGTAAAGTGTGTTACAGAAGTATTTACTTTGGGACTACAACAGTATAATGAATTTGTCGTGTCTCGTCTTAATCTAGTACAAAATTCAATTCATGAAATTATTCCTAGAACCAATATCAAAATCTTCAAGACTATAAAAAAAAAACGGATAAGGCAAAGTCTAAGATTGCTAACTTGCGTAAAGACTCTAATTTGTTCTGTAGATTGTATGTCGCATCTGAAGCTCGGGATGCAAAAATTGATGATTTCTTTTCTCACGAAAACCAAATGTACCCGCCATCTATATCAGAAGATGGAAAGCTCCGAAAGCCAACCAATAATTTGGCATTCAAACAAAATGTGACATTGGCTTTAATGACAGCCAACCTATTGTAACAGCCAAAATGTTTGATGGAGCAGCTGTAATACACATGCTTAATCCTGATATTGCTACAACATTTTCCGGATACTATGAACTTATTTTCAAGCCATATTTCAGTAATCAACTAAAAAATAGTTCACGAATAGATATCGTTTTTGACAGATATATTAGTAACAGTCTGAAGGCAGGCACCCGAGAAAGTAGAGGAAGTGACATAAGTATTAAAGTATCAGACTCAACTGCAATACCAAAAACATTTAAGCAATTCCTATGTGTCGACGAAAATAAAACACGATTGTTCCAGTAGCTGGCCAAGAAAATGGTGGAAGACCTGCAGTACCCGGGTAAGCAAGTCGTCTGTACATATGATGACCAAGTTCTCACGTCAACCACTATGGATGTTTCAAGCATTTCTCCTGCCTCACATGAAGAAGCAGATGGCCGCCTCTTGCTCCATGTTAAGCATGCAGTGGAAAGTGGACATACTTGCATCCTAATACGAACTGTAGATTCAGATGTAGTGGTTATTTCAATATCACTGTTTCCACAGATACTAGGTATTGATGAACTTTGGATTGAGTATGGTTGTGGGAAATATAGGAAATTCATTCCAATTCATGTGATTTGTACTACCCTCTCACCTGAAATTTGTAGAAATTTGTTGGCTTTTCATTCTGTAACTGGTTGCGATACAGTTTCCACATTTTGTGGCATTGGCAAGAAGACATCTTGGAAAGTCTGGATGTCATTTCGTGAAATTGATTGTGTATGGAATCAGCTCTGTACAGGCACCTCTGATATTGATGATAAATGTCATAATCTGTTGCAGCGTTTTATTGTTCTACTTTATGATAAGACATCAGATATACAGAACATCAATGAGTGCAGACGAGTGTTGTTTACAAGAAAGAATCGAGCAATCGAAAATATTCTTCCTACAGCAGATGCTTTGAGACAACATATCAAACGAGCTGCTTTTCAAGCAAGAATTTGGAACAACAGTCTTGATTCACAATACACAGTACCTTCGCCAACCAACTGGGGATGGTCACAAACTTCAGAAGGATCATACCAACCTGTGTGGACGACAATTCCAGAAGTGTCAAAACACTCTGTAGAACTTACCTCTTGTACTTGCCGCAAGCGATGCACAAGTGAGAAATGTAAATGTGTCAAAATGGGAGTACGATGTACCAAACTTTGTGTATGTGAAGGACAGTGCTCCGAAAGTGATTGGTAATTTTAATTAAGCAAGATCTAATTTTATTTAAATATCTTAAATAAGTGTATTTTAAAATGTATGGATATGATTAACTTTAAATATTAAACTGGAATAATAATGTACATTATTTTGCTTCTCATTCTTGTACTTTATGTTTAAAATTTATCTTTCAGTTATCCCTAAAAAAAACCTATAATATAATTACATTTACACCAAAAATTAAAATAATTACATTAATTACTTAAACAGTTATAAAGCCGGTTTAATACTTTTCGGACCCCTCTACACTACATTGTTGCCGAACGAGTCTCTCGCTATGCAAAATTGTTTTAGAAGATTTTCAGCGACTGTTTGGAAGTTTTATATACTGTTCGAAAGGTAATTTTTTTACGAACAAAAAAGTTTCTATCATATTTTTAGCTAAATACAACGGATTCCGTGTTATTTAGCAAAATGTCTAAAAAATTCAAAATAAAATTCAAAAATTTTAAAAAAAGTTACAAAAATTTCTGAAATTATGACCTTAAATGATAATGTAAAATATGTCATTAAAAAGCGAATTTTCTACTGATTAATAATCACTAAAAATATAGGTAAATATCTAAATACAAACCCAAGTTATATAGGAAAATGTAGAACCGCATCACAACAATTTGGCGGCCATATTGATAACGTTATCAACAACGTTAGGGGGGAGGAAAAATTTGTGTCCCGGGCTTTTTTGACTCGTTTACCCATGTACTATCTGAATCCAAAAGGGCGCATTGGTTGCCAGACGTGAAACTTTTTTCGGCTACCTAACCCCACTATTATGGTTAGACGATTCAATCATTACTGTCACAAAATTAGCAGCATTTAATTGATTTTTTATTGAATTAATTGCATAAGGAAACAATACATTTACAATTATTGCTTGTGTTTTAGTAGCTCCACAAGTAAATTTACTGTCATACATTTTACGTAGTAAACCCGACGTACAATCCATTGATGAAAAACTTTGATTATGTTTGCAAACATGATAAGCCTAAGCACCTTCATTTATATAACGCAATTTATCAGCAGCACGTACATTTTATTTCCAAAAAATTCATTAACTTTCTTACTTTTACTTGATTCTACAGCTAATTTATGACGTTTAGTGCCAATATGTTGTTTTATGTCAGATTTGCCGCCATGATCAATACTGAAAATTGCACCACAGCAAATGCATTCAATTTTTCCTTCATTTCCAACTCGTGCACACAATTTTAAAAATTTATATTCTTCCTTAAGTACGTCAGTGAATAAACATTTACGTTTATCAATTTTTTTTGAAAAGTTTAACAAAAATCTTAGACTTAGAACTTTGAAAAGTAACGATAACCTACGCTCTACAATGGTCAGTGATAAATTATAATACGATTGGCAAATCGTTCTTATTTCATGATTTCAAACCGACGGTCATCGATATAGATAAGAATATTCTTATTTATCTCGATGCCGAAAGTCGAACCACATCGAAACAACATTATGTTCTTTGGTCGAACGTTTGATAGCCGATATAGTATCAGTGTGGTCCCAATACCAACAAAAAATCATAAGGGATAATTTTAATTTTTTTTTTATAATCCAATATTTATTTATTATCATTTAATAAATTATTATTATATTATTTAGATAGTATAGTTTATCAATAATTTAAAATTTAAAAAGCTAAATGATACAAAAAAATTTAATTTTTAAAATAAGGTAAATACGAGACGGATTACCCAAAATACGGGACAAAAGTGTTTTTTTTAAACTTTTGTCGGGACACCGGGACACTTCCCTCAAATACGGGACAATCCCGTAAAATACGGGACGTATGGGATCCCTATGCTAATTCAACTTTACCTGAACATCTAATTTGAGCCAACAACAAATTAATTAGGAATGTTTTTCCTGTACCACCTGGAGCATCTTGTTGCGTACGCGAATACGTGAGATATTTTTATATAATATGTAAATGTTAGATAGGATGTTTTTCAGTTGCGTACTGCCGTCTATCGTGGAAGGTTGTACAGTTCGATAACAGTTTCTATATGCTCTCTTATCTCCGGTTTCTTTTCGTAACTAACTTTCTATACTAATACGTAATGTTGTGTTTTATTTGCATTGAAGATATTCCTCAGGGCGATGACATCAAGTCAAATTCAAGTGTACTAAATGCAATGAGTTTTTACATTTCAATTGCGCAGGCCTCCGAGAAGCGAGTTTTAGAAAAATGTCGGTCGCTCTAAAAAAACTATGGACCTGCTCAAATTGCAAATCAAAAAAGTTGGTAATGACTCCAGGCATAGCTGGAAAATCTCAAACAGTCACAGATGAAACACTGAAAAGTGTTGTTGAGTCTGTGAACTTTATGAGTTCTCAGTTTGATGATTTTAATAATCAATTAAAGCATTTGTTATCAACTATAAATGACTTAAAGTGTGAAAACAAAAGAATCACAGAAGAAAATCTACTTTTAAAAAAGGAAACTGAGAATTTGTCGGGGCGTTTAAATAAAATTGAACAAAAAACATTAGAGTGTCAGATAGAAATTGTAGGCGTACCTGAGTCTAAAAATGAAATTTGTACTAACACTATTCAAACTATTTTAAACAATCTGGGCACTGATGTTACGGCACAAAAAGCTTTTCGACTTCAATCAAAATTTTCGAATAAACCCAGAATTTTATCTGTGTGTTTCAACACGGTGAATGATAAATTTAAAGTTATGGAACTAGCGAAAAAACATAAACTAGTTGCAAAGGACCTGGACCCAACTTGGAACGAATCTGCTGTATATTTCAACGAAAAAATGACCTATACATACAGAAATCTATTTTTCAAAGCGAGAACTTCAGCTAAGCAGGTCGGTTATAAATACATTTGGTTCAAAAACAACACAATTTTTGCTAAAAAAAATGACACTTCTAAGCCAATAATTATTGATGATGAATTATCATTATCTAGAATAGTATAAGTTTGAGTTAGGTACTTCTTATTTATTTAGTTTATTTCTCTTAATGACCGACGTAATTGATGTTATTGAAAAATATAATAATTATAACACTAGATATTTTGATTCTGTAACTGACTTTGTAAATAATTTTAATCTTAATAACAACGAAATTACCTTTTTTAACGTAATGTGTACTAACATACGTAGTGTAAATGCAAATTTTGATGAACTACTGTTATATTTAGAAAATTACATAAATCATAAAAAAATAGACATTCTCATATTAACTGAAACATGGCATAGCGTGGAGAACTGCGTGTTTACAATACCTGGTTATAATACATACTATTCATCCACTAAACGAAACCAAAATGATGGTGTAATAGTGTTCGTGAAATGTGCTTTACCGGTAATTTTATATGAATTTGGTTCTGTTGATAGCAACATCTTAAAATTGTCACTATGTATTAATAATACGCCTTTGGTATTTTACTGCGTTTATCGATCGCCTGCAAGCAACATTAATGATTTTATAGTAAACTTACGTACTATTTTTGATGCAGAAAATACAGATAAGGGCTATACTTTCTTAATTGGAGATATGAACATAAATATTGTAGAGAATATAAATAATGATTATCTTGACATGTTAGCCGAACACGGTTATAAATCATATATAAACATATATACTAGATTACCTCTAAAAGGAAATTACTCGTGTTTAGATCATATTTTTATTAAAACTCAACAATCTAATTTAAATCTAATTGAAGCAGGTGTTATACAATCACATATCACTGATCATTTCTCTATTTTTGCAGCAGTACCAATTTCAAATCATGTTAGTTCTGATAATACACTTATTAAAAAGAGTGTCAACTACGACCTCTTATGTAGTTCATTAAGTAAAGAAAATTGGTCTGTTTTGTATAGTACATTAAATATTAACGAACTAATTGATATATTTTATGCAAAGTTATTAAAGCATATTGAAAACTCCAGCTACGAAATTAAGTTAAATTCTAAAAATAAATTAATTAAAGAATGGATGACAAAGGGACTGTTAATTTCGGCTCGTCGTAAAAATGATATTTCTAAACTAGTCAAAAAACATCCTAATAATGTTAACTTACGTGCTTATTTCATTAAATATCGTAATAATTTTACTTCAATTCTAAGAGCAAGGAAAATACTTTTTTACAAATCAAAATTTTCTAGTGCAATCACTAATCCTAAACTAACTTGGAAATTAATAAACAATTTAACAGGAAACAATAATAACTCAAACAATGATACATTCAAAAATAATATTGAAAATAATGGTCAAACAGTTAACCCACAAAAAGATCTAGCAAATATAGCAAATATTTTTAATTCTTTCTTCATAAGCGTTGGTAAAGACCTAGCTATAAAATTCAATAACAATTTGCTTAATTACGATGCCGAAGTACCAAGTTGTTCTTTTAATCAGCTCTTTCTTAAAAAGATTGAAAAAACCGAGGTCTATAATATCATAAATAATTTCAAAGACAAAACGGCAGCTGGTTTTGACAAAATTTCAGTTAAACTTTTAAAGCACATAGCTCCGTATATTGTAGACCCTCTTATCTATATACTAAATATATGCCTCGAAAAGGGCGTATTTCCAGAAAAATTTAAACTTGCAATTGTCAAACCACTTTATAAAACAGGTGATAAAAAAAATGTGACAAACTATAGACCGATTTCCATGCTTTGCAATTTCTCAAAAATTTTCGAAAAAATAATTAAAGTTAGACTTATAACCTTTTTAGAAGCGAATGAATTATTATCTAAAAATCAATTTGGTTTTCGACCAGGTAGAAGTACGACTGGAGCGCTATACGAGACGTCCAAATTTTTATATAATGAATTAGATAATAACAAAAAAGTAATTGCAGTCTTCTTAGATCTCGCGAAAGCATTTGACACGGTCAATCACTATGAACTTATTAAAATGTTGCCTTCTTTTGGAATATCAAATGAAAGTCTTATGTGGTTCAAAAGTTATCTAAAAAACCGTAAACAAGTTGTTTCGATAAATGGCGTTCATAGCGCTGAGGGTAAAATCGATTATGGTGTACCGCAAGGCAGTGTTTTAGGACCACTTTTATTCATTTTGTATATAAATAACATCTGTAACCTACGTATTGACGGTCAAGTTATAACCTATGCCGATGACACCTGTCTACTTTTTTCCGGAAACTCATGGGATGACGTTCATCAAAAAACGACTGTTGGAGTAAATACTGTTTTTAAAGAACTAAATAATAATAAATTGACTTTGAATATAAGTAAAAGTGTTTTCATTGCTTTCTCAATTTATAATACGTACATACCATTCGATGATATTATTATTCACTCTTGTAAAAATCGAGATTTAAATTTAAATTTATGTAACTGCCAAAAAATAAGTAGGGTTAAGATAGTTAAATATTTAGGTCTTATTTTAGACTGGAATCTACGGTGGAAATTTCACATTGAAAATGTGGTTATGAGATTAAGATCTGTTATTTGCAAATTCTTCAAACTTAATAAACTCTTACCTACTGAAACAATGTGTACTGTATATAACGCACTTTATAAGTCGATTTTCCAATACGGTCTTTTAGTATGGGGTGGGTGTTCTGATAATGCTATAAAACCACTTGTGATTCAACAAAATCAGGCAGTAAGATTGTGTCTAGGGAAAAAGGAGGTCTATGGCTCGACTTCCATAAATTATAAACAATTGAGAGTCCTTCCGGTCCGTTATTTATATAAGCAGTTCTCCATTCTATTTAAAGCAGGTAAAATTACTATTAAAAATATCAATAAACGGGAGCACAGGGCTTACGATTTGCAGGTTAGTTACACAAAAAAAAATATAGGTAATAATTTCGTTGATTATTTAGGTTCAATTAATTTTAATGCTATGCCTTTTGAGCTGAAAAAAAATATTGTAAATAATGTAAATAATAATAATTATGAATTTAGGAAAAGAGCTATTGTAAACTGGTTGTTATGTAATCTTTAACTGTATTGTCTGATAAATTAGAAAATAAGTTATATTAATACTGTAATTTCTATGTATATTTTATAGAATTTATTTGTTAAAAAACAACTCATTTACCTCGCCACAAGCTCTGCTTAATGGGGTAAATTAAATAACTAATGTATGTTACTAAAAAAAAAAAAAAAAGGATATGTTTGATATAATAGCGGTCGTCGGTGACAAGCGATCGGCCATCGTTCACTCGCAATTAAACCGTAACTATGTTAGTACGCGTCGTAGCCGCTCGATAGGTGAATAAAAGTGAAATAATATCAATTAAGTTTTATTATTTTATTAAATAAACCTGAGCTAGCGTAAACATTGGTCCTTCGTCCAGATTCAAATCGTCAATTAGTTTCAAAGTGCGAACTAAGTATTACATGCGTTATTGTGTCAATAAGTTACCGGTCAAGAAAAGATCATAAGTCGATCATCAGCGAAAATTGTCAAAGATCGTGCGAATATACAGTCCACAGAAATAAAGTTCATCCACAGAAGTAAGGAAGAAAGTTCACCCTCGGGAATATAAGGTAAGGCGTTTCCTATTTTATTCCTAAACTTAAACCTAAGCGGTTTTACCCGAGTATAGTGAATACATAAATAAAATAACAGATATAGTCTCTCTCTTGTGTCAGATATAGTCTCTCTCTCTCTCTCTCTCCCTCTCGCTAGCTCCGAAATTGCAAAGTTAATCATTGATCGTGAAGATGGGAGTAAACGAGAATTTGATAACGAGAAGAGGACAATTGAAAGCGTCGATATCAAGATTTTCGAATCTACAATCGAAGAACGTTGATTCGATTGAGGTAAAGGCCCGGCGTGAAAGAATAGAAGAGGTATGGGCAGAATATGAGCAGGTTCAGGCGACCATAGAGATGGAAGAGGGAAACAAATATAGAGTGGAGTTCGAAGACTTATACTTCAAAACCATGGCTACAGCAGAGAAAATAGTAATAGCAGCGGACTCGATTATATCGCAAGACGAGAATAGAAATAAAAGTTCCGAAACCGAGATATCTAATGCGTGTATAAATAAAGTATTGTCGTCGGCAAAGTTTCCGTCGTTGAGCGTACCGTTATTTACCGGCAATTATCAAGAATGGGCATCATTTTTTGATATATTTTCGGCACTATTAGATAACAATACGTGGTTAACGGCGATAGAAAAGTTTTTTTTATTTACGCGAATCATTATCCGGCGAGGCATTAAGTTCGATTAAATGTTTGGAAACATCAGCTAATAATTATACCATAGTATGGAAATCGTTAATCACACGCTATAATAATAAAAAGGTATTGGCCCAAGCACATGTAAAAGCGATATATGATCTCGAAACGGTGGGCGATGATTCGGCGAAAAAATTAAGGCAGTTTACGGATGCACTGAACGGACATATGCGTGCGTTAGAGGCGCTAGGTCAAGAGCCAACAAATTGGGGACCACTACTAATACATGTTATATCAATTAAATTAGATAAAAGTACGCGTAAGGAGTGGGAATCGAGAGTGCATTGTATGGAAGTACCAAAATTATCTGAATTAATTACATTTTTAGAGTCGAGGTATAAAATTTTAGAATCAATTGAAACCGTAAAAAATATAAATATTAAAGGTAGCACAATCAAAAACCTAATATATTATTTCTTCACGACATCGAACGAGAAAAAATATATCGAAAAAAGAGGAACGTCACAATTATTCGGGTCAACGTTAAATTTAGAATGCTATGTTTGTAAATCGGCGCATACGATTTATAAGTGTCCTAAAATGTATAGTTTGCTGTTTGACTGTACCAGAGCGAATAAAACGCGTAACGGAGTTGAAGTTATGTAAGATTTGTTTACGCAAACACGAGAGTAAAAATGCAATGCTAAATTTTGCTTTAAATGCGCAAAAGCGCATAACACAGTACACACTATTGCACCAGTCAGGAGGGAGAAATACAGTAATCGAAGATAGTACGGCGTTTAATCAACAGTTGCAAATGCATCGACAAGTGAAGTTATTGAAGCATCAACATCATTAAGCGAACATGCGTCGGTAATACAAGGCGACAAGGTATTATTGTCGACGGCGATGGTGTTATTGCACATTGAATTAGGGCAATGGATTCCGGGACGCGTACTTTTAGATTCTGGATCCCAAAGTAATTTGATAACAGAGCAAATGGTACAGCTATTAAAGTTAAAAAAGAAAGAAAGGAGCATGATTTATGCGGAATAGGTGGTAGCACACAAAAGGCATCGTCAGCGGTGGTTGCAACAATTGCGGCCGAAGACAGAAAATTTACATTAACCGCCTCGTGTTTGGTAGTGAAACGTATAACAAATAATTTGCCGTCAAAATTAATCAAAAATAATATTTTGAATCCGCGTGATATCAAGTTGGCGGACCCATGAGTAGGATTAAATGAGCGGTTCTGGCACACCCTCCCACCCTCCGACACCCTCCGACACCCTCCCACCGATATAATGAGCGGTTCTGGCACACCATCCCACCATCCCATCCTCCGACACCCTCCCACCGATATAATGAGCAGTTCTAGCACACCCTCCCACCCTCCCCCCCATCCACCCGAGCTCAAAATCCCAAAACATATACCTGGTTACGTTATCACCAACCTATATGTAATCACATCTTATCATAATATGAAGCCGATAAATACCTTTTATCATAATTTGTTATCAAATCTGTAATATATTCTCTGATAGTACAACTTTACACTTAAATTCCCTTTATCTCTTCCTTTTATTATTTAATAATACAAATTTTACAATATTCTGGGTTAGAATCGAACTCGGTACGATGGTATTATTATATACGCATTACCCCAATCCGATTCTACGCCCATTGATAAGATAATGAAATCTGTACAGTATTTAAATGTTTAGGAGTCTTTAAAAATAATATATTTATAAAATATATTAAATAATACGGATTGTGAACATGTTACTTCAACAATTATTAGAAATATTTAATGCTGACGTATATACTTGCGAGTTTCGACAGGAAACTACCACAGTAACAATGATTACTAAAATTTCGTTATACTTCATATGAAACTTATGAAAACGCATACAATAATTAAATTCAGGTGTTTGGAACCAATGCCTTAAAATCACTCGATTTCTAAGAAATATGATGGTCTAGAGTGGGGACTTCAAGTTAAATTGTTATTCGACATATTCGTTATCGAATATAAATCAGTCTGTCATCAGTGTCCGAACGTACGTCTCGTCTTCAAATTATCGTACCGATCGCTTTTTTGTGTTTTCAGTGCTTCATAAGTGTTTAACTTTTTTTAAATTTTATAAACCGTATTTTAAAAATGACTGCAATAATAAAGAAGAACAACATGCCAGCATTCAAGAAATTTAAATACAATCCGCCTGCATCACCTGCCGAGCTCATTGATAGCACGAATTTTATTCTGGATTTTAAGAATCGAAAATGTTTAAACGTGGGTATTGATCCAACCAGACACTTTGAAGTTATAGTGCAGATACTAACACCATCACGCTATGTGAATATTTCAAGCGATTTTCTAGCACGTATATTTGCACTCATGGGAAATATTTTATCGTTCATACTGGACGAACCGGTCAAATACAAAAGAAATATTTTTCTAGAGACAGATTCTTTTTCATTATCGAGTATGGTATATCAAGGAGAAACTATGCTCGTTATCGAGTCTAAATTGCAAGACGGATGCCGTGTATTACTGAATCGATCAGATCTAATATCGTTACAATATTTAGAATGGTCCATTTTTGAAGCAGTTTCAAGTAAAACAACAAACAAACGTTCAATGATTGTACAACAGTTTGAACAAATGGTCAATTATTTCAAAAATGAATTCAAAAGAGTGGAAAATGTTGAAGAAATGTCTACAACAATAAAAAACGCTCGTGATGACTTGATTTCCAGTAATTTACCTAGTCACAGTCAGAGTTTCGTCAGTCAGCTGAAGATTTACGCAACCAAACAATTGGCTGAACAGTGTGTCATCAAGAAAGAAGTCGAAGCAGACATCGGATATGATAACAGTTATAATATCATACCGTCAGTACAACCGCCACAATATTCACCACAGTCTCCTTCACACAAGTCAGCAAAAGAGTATCTAGAGGAGTTTGCGTTCGATCAAAACGATGGCCCATCATATTTCGACTTACAGTATGCAAACGATTCAGCATTCTCAAAAATATAAAAAATATTCTTGTATGTATTTATAACGTATATTTTATGTGTAAAATAAATAAACTTTTATTAATTTAAAAAAAAAAAAAAGTTGTTTTCATTTCTTAGTCTTAATTTCTATAATGATAAGGTATAATAATAATAAAAAAAAAAAAACATGTATTCTGATAATAAATCATTTTTATTCATGAAAATAATATTTATACAAAAGTAGATATTAAAATCACATTTTTCGAACTTCTCCGTTAAAAGGTGAGTATGTTATAATCTGATCGTGCAATATTAAACAATATCCCAAGGTATTTTTTGGTATTCCGTTTGAGTCACTGGTTTCAAATTCTAATCGCAAGTCAACAGATGATGATTTGACATTATCGTTTTGACGTGATAAGTCTACAACGACGATCGGAACATAAGTGTCGAATTTATGTTTAGGTAGTAGAGGCTCACATTTCTCCTTTTCATAGTACGATTTTTGGAAGTCTGCATACGCTTTGTAGAGTACAGATGTTATTTTGGTTGTGAAATTTGATCGGAAATCTTCATGCGGGAATACTTCGGAATTCAAGTATACCTTGAAGTTTAGCAATTTGCAGTCATCGAATCTACCGGATGAATTTAACAAGTTTGTTTTTCTATCCGTTTGAAGCCCGAATATTACGAATCGAGGTTTTTCTAATAAACTGCTAGATTTGACTGTCCACGAATGAGATGTATTTTGTGGTAGAATAGGATACTCGCATAGGTCCCATGTCCTAAATGCACATGAAAGCGGTTTCCGAGAATCTAATACTCTCATAAGTCTTAATTTTTCTCTATCACCAACTTTAACAATAGGCATTTTCCAAATAACTTTACTCAATTCAACTGTTACTTTTCGATATTTGACAATGTCTTCGGGTTTTCCTACTACACATAAAGCTTCATAATCTGTCGAAGAACGATTGAGGATTAGTTGTTGATTACAATTGAGTAGTATTTTATTATAGTCCTCGCAAAATCCAAATAAATGTTTCATCGGAATACAGCCAGAAAAGTGTGTGTTCTCCATAAATGTTTTATTTTCACTGTCATCAAAATTAATGTCCCATGCCATATTCTCTAGTATATACATATCACTTGGTGTATACGAGCAATAACCTTTTAGACATGAAGTTATACCTGGATTTTTAATTTTCTGTATTTCCGTTCCGTTTAACTCATACTTTGCTTCAGAGAATAAAAACGCTAGTCCATTGTTTGTAAAATTGAATTTACCGGTAATAGCGTCAGCAGGTTTATTTATTTTACCCTCTATATAAATATAACTTTCACACGGTAGAGTATATGCGTCCATATTTTGAATATTTATCTCTATCTTATCGTTATTCGATAGTGCCAAATTCGAATACGGTAGAAAAGAATGATATTGCATTTGAGTTATCTTACAGTCATCGACATATGCCTGGGTTACATCCAAATACGCATCATCCATGATTAAAGAGCTTTTAGTGAACGTAATAATAATAAATTATTTTTCGTTAGTTTATTTTTCGGCAGGTTATTCTTAATGACTTTCAGCGTATTACTTTTCTTCTTCAGCGTTGTACGCGTTGATCCGTTGACTTGTCGTGAGCAACTGCTAGGACTAAACTTAAGTGCCATAATTACGTTTAATCTGTAATCGAACTGTGATTGTTTCTCCTCGGAGATTTATTAGACACCCGTTCTGATCACGTATAGCGATTTTCACACTGCTTATAGACGAAGTGTTTAGTGGGTAAAATACTAAATGTCTTGGCACTTCGATAATTTTATATCCAACTGGTACAGAGTGGTAAAATTCGTGTATTATTTGACTCGAATCACCGTCGGTGAATGATCCAGAAATTAAATTACACTCTACTTTTATACAGTTCACTTTCATTATATTTATTAAATTATCAGACTCGTGAATAGTATTAGCCGTATATACTTTATTTTTAAATCCTAACAATTTAGCAATGCTCCCAGGAACGGAAAAATCAATATTTTCACTGCATAACATCTCACATTTTAATGTATTGTTGTTTGCTTTCAATTCAAATGTTGTAACGGTGTCGGGTAATATATGTTTAACGATAGCTTCAATCTTTTCTAGTTCATACGAACCCGTAGGCAAGGTGTATTTTTCTACTGTAATCTGATTTATATTTTTCTCAACGTCTGATTTTTTAGTTTTAACAATAGCTATTTGATTACATCCCTCTTCTATGTTTGGTATAGAATTAACCGTTTGCAGACTAAGCATGCATATTTGTGTATCTTCATATACTTCGATTGGAGGAAAAATATTGCACTCTAACTCGCTCGAGTTTCCATTCATCGATATTGTATACATGATAAAACTTCAAGCACAAATGTCCACAGTTTGTCGTATTAAATTGTTGATATCTTTTGTAATTATACTTTATGTTGCAATTACCGAAATACTTCTGCAATTCTAATGGAGGTGGTAAATTTCCGAAACTATCAAAATAGTTAATATTTTTTCCGTTCTTTTTGTACGCTACCCAATGAGTTCCTGTATTATTTTCTGAATCTAGATTGACCACTGCACACTCTATTTGTTTCGGATAAACAGGTAACTTATCTCTAGAGAATACACCGATGAAATGAGGTATTTTCAAAATGCGAGCATATTTTATAACCTCATAATCGTATAACGCTCTATCGGGTAGCGTAGATATTAGTTTTTTGTCGTTTTTTTTTTCGCCGTCATACTTTTTTTCTTCTTTATAGATCCGCCAGATTTATATGGTGTTAGGTATAATCCATCGCCTTTCGTTATTTGATAAGTATTGTTTTTATATGGTGCTAAATAAAGACCTTTACCCAAATGAATTGGCGTGTTTCTATTCGATCTCATATCATTAACCGTCTTGACGACACTAGCAATACCACCTGTAAGCGATCCTAACGCCGATAAGCCGGCGAAAATCGGTATTAGTGGTAACACACCGCCTTTCTTCGGTATAGGTATAATTCTTGGTGCAGTTGTCTTCTTTTTGTGTAATATTGCTTTTTTGGCTGCGACAATACATGTTTTCACTAATTTTAATATATTGCTCCCCACTTTTTTATTTTTTATAGATTTTCTGCCTGCACTGACAGCACACTTGAAGCGGCATCCGGCCCCCAACTTGCGCTTTGCCTTCATAGCCGTTGTGACTAACCAAGAAGCGGCTTTTTCTTTGAGACCAGTTTTCTTCGATTTAAATACTTCCCAAGCCTGATCTTCCAAAATAGCGTCTGCTTTTTCTCTATCACTCGATAATTTACTATTTTCATATGCTATATCATGCGATCGTGCCAATTCGTCTAAACTATTTATTCCACGTTCACCACGTGCTAATCGCTGTCTTAATTTTGTGCCAGGTCCGGCAAATCTGATTCAGATAGAATTTATAAGTAATACATGAATTTAAAAATAGCATTGAATATTATATAACGTACCTATAACCGGGTAAATGTAGTTCCACAGGTAAATGATCTATTATTGAGTTAACAAGTCCGGACCCTTTAATCGTCCGTCTTCCTTGAGCACGCGCCGTCGTATGATGAAATATTATATATTACATTGGTTTTTATATCAAAATAAAGCTGATAAAAAAAAAAAAAAAAAAAAAAAAAAAAACGATAAATATTTAAAATATAAACAATCAACTTCGCAGCCGCAGCCGCAGCCGCAGCCGCAGCCGCAGCCGCAGCCGCAGCCGCAGCCGCAGCCGCAGCCGCAGCCGCAGCCGCAGCCGCAGCCGCAGCTGCAGCCGCAGGAGTTTATTTGTCATAACAATTATATAAGCAAACGATGAGCATAATCATACATCAAAAGCGTTTTGAAACCAGAGTTCAGTGGTTGTGTCTGTGTGTATAAGTATTTTATTTCAATATTTTTTCCTCTGATACATTTATAACCATGTATAAGTGTAAAAAGTGTTCAAGTGTTTTTAATAGAAGAGATATTATGCTTCGACACCTTCAAACTCATAACGGGACACTTTACACATGTATAATATGTGGAAATATGTTTAAATATAAAACCGACCTCATACGTCACAAGAAAAATAAACACATTGAAGCAAATATTGATAGGAAGGAAGCGGAAATATCTCCTAATCATGAAGATTCTACAAAGGTTCAGAGTTTAATAGGATCTACACTTAAATTTATAGAACAAAATGAGAAGCTACCGGTCTACAATATCGATACTCCTAATACAGATACACAAAGACACGGAGCTCTTTTTCCAAACATTGTGAGATCATTGGTTCTAGGTAGTTCAGGTTGTGGAAAAACCAATCTGATTTATTTTCTACTTGTAAATGAACATGGATTACGATTTAAAAACGTTTATATATATTCAAAAACACTACATCAGCCTAAGTATCAATTATTAAAACAAATAATCGACGATATTGAGGGAGTGAATATTTTCATGTTTTATGAAAATGATCAAGTCATTTGAAAAGGTGCTACCAAACTCTGTGTTTATAATGGACGATGTAATTGGCGAGCAACAGGGAATTATACGTGAATATTTTTCGCGTGGTAGACATAACAATGTGGATATATTTTATTTAGCTCAGAGTTATTCGAAAGTACCGAAACAATTAATACGTGATAATGCAAACTTAATAGTATTATTCAAGCAAGATGAAACAAATTTAAAACATGTATACAACGAACATTGCTCGGGTGATATGACGTATCCTGAGTTTAAACATTTCTGTACTAGCTGTTGGAATCGCGAGCGGTTTTCATTCATCGTTATCAGTAAGGATAGTGAACGTGATAATGGGCGGTATCGTTTCGGTTTTGACACGTTTGTAATTATATAAACCAATACATTACAAGATTAATCATCATAAAGAGTGTAAACATGGAAGGAGATGGTTCAGTATTAAGCGAAATAGTCAAAGCTAGAGAAAATATCAAACGGAAATATGAGGCGTTAAAAAGTGGCGAGAGCAACATTCGTCAGTTAGTGACTCAAACGTTTAAACCTATAATCGATCCACTTAACAAAATATCAAATACACAATATAATGTTAATGTGTTGAAACGTACTACATCAAAACCAAACGTTATTAAAGAAAACATTAATAAACATGAATCTGATAGTGGTATACCAGAGACGTTTGATGAAGAACAATCACTTATTCAATTCTCCGACGAGGAAAAAGACGATTCATTTGATATTGATAAATATCAATTTAGAATAAATCATTGGTTCAGCTCTTTAGATTTAGATAAAACGTATGGTCCAAAGATACATTCAGATGGTAGTATAACTTTAGGTAATAAAGGAGTTAAATTTATTCAAAACAGTTTGTGTATCGACAAAAATACGTACTCGTTAACACCCGGTATAGTTCGATTATTATTTAACAAAAATCCATTAGAATATAATGAATATGATTTAGAAACATATAAAACGATTTTGGTTCAAACTTCCGCTCATTTGACTCAAGATTCTAATATTAAAACCAGAGGAAATAAATATAAAAATATTATCAAGAATTTATTTTCAAATGGAGAGGGCTTATTTTATGATACAAGTGTGAGTTTACAAAAACATAATTTAGTCTACTGGGACGATCCAAATGAATTAGTAGATCGTTTACGTCTACTTTTAGCATCTAAAGCGGCTGGTAATACCGGTGTTGGTAATGAGATCACAGCAATTTTTGAAGAATTATTAGAAGCCGGTATAATAAAAAGGATTCCAAATGTCTAAGCGTGACATTGCAAATGAGCTGCACAAACCAGCAAGGAAAAATTACACTAGACGCAGAGTTAATGTATATGGGAAAAATGATTTATTTCAAGCAGATTTGGTTGAAATGATACCACTTTCAAAACGAAACAAAGGATATAAATATATATTATGTGTGATAGACTGTTTCACGAAATACGCATGGGCTATACCACTAAAGAAAAAAACTGGAAATGAAGTCACTAAAGCAATGTCAAAAATATTAACTGAACGTATACCAAGACTATTACATGTCGACAATGGAAAAGAGTTTTACAACAAGACATTCGATGCTCTAATGAAGAAATATAACATTAACAAATATTCTACATTTAGTACTACTAAAGCATGTATTGTTGAACGATTTAACAGAACGTTAAAATCTCTAATGTATAAAGAATTTACAGCTAGAGGCTCGTATGATTGGATTTCTATTCTATCCATGTTAATTCATAAATATAATAACTCGAAACATCGGACTATTGGTACAACCCCCGAGCAGGCATCTGCAAACCCATCAGTAGTTAAGTTGAAAAAACGTGAAATCATGGAAAATAAAATTAAATTTAGAGTAGGAGATAATGTACGTATAAGTATACAAAAAGGTGTATTTACAAAAGGGTATCTCCCTAATTGGTCAACAGAGATATTTACAATTGTAAAAATAAATAAAACATCACCTACAACATATAATTTGAAAGATTATTCAAATAAGCCTATAGCTGGTTGTTTTTATACAGAAGAAATTCAAAAAACAAAACATCCAAGCGATTATCTGATCGAAAAAGTCATAAGAAGGTTAGGAAATCAAATATTCGTCAAGTGGTATGGCTTTGATAATTCACATAATAGCTGGGTGAATAAGGACGATATTAAAATATAACAACATTCAACATTTAGTCATGGACGTCTTCGGTTGTACATTAACTGGCAAACAGACAAAGATGATAGAGGAAAGTATTCGTATTTTCGATAACAAACTGAAAACACTCTCTATATTACTTGATAGAAATATGGATATTATACAAAATCTGGAGCACAAGATGGGAACATCAGAAGATAATTTAAAGGAGCTGCAAATTAGAAACGTCGTAGTGGAAAATCAACTCATAACATTAGAAAATAATTTTAAAAATTTTCAAACTAGAAACAAAGCATTGGAAAATCAAAACACTATATACGACAATAATTTTAAAGAAATACAAACTGGAAACGAAGCATTGAAAAATAAATTATCAATATCGGAAAATAAAATTATTTTATTGGAAAATGCTGATCAAATTATATTCAAAAACCTACATGATATGATTAGTAATCAAAAGTTACGAAACTAAATTCATTCGATATATGGCAGTCAGGAAAGAAGGACATGCAATGGCTTCAGCAATTTTAGATGTACAATGTGTTCTCGGAGCAAACAAAAATTATTTTATAAAAGAAATGTCTGTAGTAGATACCGAAACATGGGCGAGTCAACACTGGATTTTTAAACATTCGAATATTACTCAGGATCAAAAAAGTAAAAGTGTCAATAAATGGCTTGAGCGTTATTATCATAGACTTTCAATGGATTACGGAGATGTCGAGTATGCAGAACTTGAAAAAATTTTAAATTCTTTAAATTTTATTACAATCTACGTCAAAGGCGAGCAGAAAATGACTATCATTAAGAATATCGTACCATATATCAACATCGTTAACATTGAAGACATTGGATGCCCTCGTCTCGATCAATTATGTACCGAAGAATCTATGCCGTGCTGTATTTTTCATAAGGATTTAAATCCAAAACAATGTACATTTTATAAAGGTACTTATATACCATTTTCTATAAGAAAATGGTATATAAGTAATTCATAGTACCTACTTATTATTATATATTATTATATATTATTAATGAATAAAACAATTTATTTCCTATACACCGTGTATTTATTTCACATTATAATTCCTATTCATTATAATTATTTTTCTAAATTCATTATTTGAAAAACCTCTTGCACAAACTTCAACTAGTTGGAGTTTTATATTTAAAAAAATAAATAGGAAAATTAATAAACATCGAAAGATAGCTTAATAAATCATATAATATTTGTACAAACATTTTTTTTTTTTTTTATTTACAATTTTATCTATATTATAACTACTGATCCTCCATATCCATCATCTCACTGAAACATAAAATATAATAATAATATTAGATATATGATACTTGAAACATTTTGTTAGTTTAACTCACCTGATGCGGTAGTGTCCATGGGCTAGAGTATGAATCTGATCGGCTAATACATATCTTTTATCATCATGGTTATTGAATGTAAGTTTTCTAGATTTTATTGTTTTTATCTGATGTTGAAAAGAACGTATAGAAACATTATCTCTATATGGGTCGAATTTCTCTTCTCGGTCATCAGTGAAGAGACAATTCATATGATCCTTGAAAGTCATATGGTTTTTTACTACATGTCCTCTGATACCCTTCGCTTTAATTTTTTCTTTGCTATCTATAATATACGCATATGATTTTGCACGTAAGGCGATAAATTCTGATATTACTCCCCCCTTGACTTCGTCTGAGAAGAATCCCGGCACCTTCTTCTTGCTATCTGTATAGCATGGATGGTCTATAGGCAGATCCGAGGTATCCATTCGGTCTAAGAGGATCGGGTTATTCTTTAGGTCGGCATAGAAGTCTCGTGTATGAATGAGATATATTAATGAATCTGAAATATTTATATTTTTTAATACTAATAAAATTAAAAAAAAAAAAAAACAAACAAAACTATATAAATGTAGATATTCACCTGTATCTGTATACATCAAATTAATATTATCCTTGTAATGAGATTTCATGACGTTGTAATGATACTCATACATGAGTGTTTTTGAAATATCTAACACCGAGAAACCTAAAATTAATTTATAAACAATTTTTAATTATAATAATAATAATAACAATAATATATAATATATTATTTACCTATATAAATAGATTTGCAGAATTTAATATTTTTGTCTTCCAATGTAACCGCTGTCAAATTTTTATTTTGATAGTCTGTACAATATTTGAATGTTGTCCGGTTTATGAGTTTTTGTAATTTTTTATCACAGGAGACCAACTTCATTTGTATCCTCTTTCTCATGGACTCCATTGTTTTTCCTAAAAAATTATAATAATTAGCGTATATATATATATATATATTTTTTTTTTCTTATGATAAATAACATACCAAATACAGCGTTGTTCATCAGTTTGAAAAAATCTTTTTCAAAGTCATTTGATGCTTTTTTCCTCATCTCAGTGTTTAATCGTATATATTTTGCGAGCCATGGTGATTGATCAAACTGAATGACTCTATGTACCTAAGTAACAAATAAAATAAGAAAACATTTTTTTTTTTTTTTTTAAATATTAATTAAAATATTTACTTTTTCAACGATGAGTCCATTAGCGATAGCCTGTTGTAAGTTACGATAGTGAATAATATATTTTTCTTTTCGCTCAAGTGTGGCCATTAATTTTTGTACCTTCGAGCCTTTAGGTATGGCATTACTCGGTAAAAATGGTAAATCATTATGTAGATCATGCAGATTTTTTGGATACGAAATATCGACTTCATAAATACATCCAATTTCCGACGTATCGTTCAAGCATTCCAGACCTCTGAGTGTCGGTTCTACCCATTTGAAATTCCCATACGGTATGCACTGTGACATCGCCCAGCCGTACAAGTTGTTACCTATTAACATAATTAAAAACCTTAATAAAAGTTATAATTATTTATAAATATATATATATACTGCTTATACTCACAATCTTGGTATATAATCCATGAATTAGATTTTGTTGTATTGTTATGTGATGTCGTACCATTGTTAGCTTTACCGTATCGCATACAAGCTTGAGTGAGGCCGCCACGTATACCTGAAACATTACAAATATTCAGTGTTGTATAAAGATAACTTTTTAATTATCTAGATAAAGATAAAAGATAATTGACAGAAAATTTATCTAGATGAAGATAAAAGATACATCACAATTTAATTATCTAGATAAAGATAAAATATTAAAATTTTTTATCTAGATAAAAAAAAGGATAGTTGCTTAATAGGTAAGGTATCAATCACAAAACTAAATTTTCCTAAAAAAATTATTTAATGTTTTTTAATAAAAGTTCAAACAGTCAGCATAGCGCAATTTTTAAGTTACCATAAAATGTTAAATGTGATAGAAAAACACAAGTTAAAAATTAATTAGTCAGAATTTCCTTTATTCTTTTATTTTTAATTTTTAATATTGCATTAATGGACAATGGACAATAGTTTATTAATTGTATTTCTTATTATTTTTTTAGTGGATATAAATAATAATACTGGCTAGGTACTATTAATTTATAATATAATGATATCTACACACCTTAATACACAATTTTAATAAATATTTAATAATTAATTAATGAACAAACAAACACTTTACTGGAGAATTTTATCTTTTATATTTATAGTTTGACATTTTGTTTAGTTTAAATCATCTTTTTACACAACATTAAGATAAATATAAGCAAAACATAATATTACTTTTATGCAACAGATTTCTTAAAAATAAAATAAAAACAAGTACCAATGTTTGTTATATAAAAAAAATAGTATATACAAATCTAATACTAAACTATAGTTATATCTTATATATCAATATACCCAAGTAAAAAAAAAATTATACATATAACATACTAACATGTGTACATTTAATAAAATAATCACTAAAATAACTGTATATTTAAACAAACCAAATAATAAAGATTATAACACAAACCAAAGAATAAAAAAATTGTTGCTGTCTATCATTATTATTTAAAAGGAAACACCTACAACATACCAAAAAAAATATGCATTTGCCACAACTTCCGAGCCCTGGTTATAACGTTTATATTTTATATAATATAAATTTGATATATCCGATAATATTCATGAATGAAAATAATACTATGTAAGTATATATACTATGTAAGTATATATTGCTATATATATATATATATATATATATATAACTTATAATACCGATAATCGATAACCAGTGATTATAAAAGGAATGATTTGTATTATGTAGGTATACCTAAAAATAAATTTAATATCTTGTAATCGGAAAATAAAAATACGTTAATAATATAATTATTTTTTTTTCATTAATACATTATACACAATCTGTACCTGTGGCACAATAACAATAAGAGTATGACCAAAGTTAAAATAAATTTATCTAGGTGATAGATGATTAATTTATTTATCTTGGATAACGTCTCAGATAACATAATTCACATTTATCTAGATAAGATAAAAGATAAAAATATACCTATCTAGATAATTTATCTAGATAAATTTATCTAGATAAAATACAACACTGCAAATATTATAGCTATCCATTATATTTATTATTATCATTATATATATATATATACCTTTTTCAAACATCAGGAGCATATCATAATCTGAAAGTAATTCTAGTTTCACCGTTGTATGTTTTAACATGGCATCGAAACTAAGACCGGGTGCCGTGAAATAAAATGCTGGATCCAGATTATATGTTGTACTACATATATCTCTAAAATTTTCAAAGACATCTGACAATAGCAACACATCGATCTTTATATAAAGATCGCTGTATTCCCCGAGATTCATGCAGTTGAAATGATTCCATACTTTTCGCGCATGCTCGTACTCGTCAACTCGAATATCACTTTCATACAACGAACTATAAAAATCTTTTTTTTTGTGGTAGAGATGTCTCTGATAATTTTTCCCAACAACATGTATAATCATAGGGATAGACACCCTTACGTGTTACCAGTTTCATATCTTCACTATTGAACTCTTTTGCAGTATTACGGAATTTACCTATTTTCTGCAAGTATAGAGAGGCTAGAGGCCATGAACCGTATTGTATCGAGGAAGCGAATTGAAAATTTATTTGAAATGTATTTTGAGAAGGAAATAAATTTTTCCTCGCTGTTAGGAATTACAGATATACTATTTGTATCATAACCTAGCTCGGTAACTATGAAGTGGGAGTCATAATTAGAAAGATTGTGAAAAAAACAAGGAATGAAATTAGGCATTTGTAATTTCAAATTGCATGTATTACAAAGTGTTTGCCTGAATTTACCGGTTAAGTGGTTGTGGTCAGCGACTTTATGGTTAGTATTAGAAAATACTATTTTACATAAATTACACTTTCTACAGTCGATATGTTTCTTTTCTTCTCCGTCTTCAAAATAAATCGCGGTGTTTGTCTGAAACAGTGTTTCAACATTTCCCGCTATCTCCACAACGGTCTCTACAAAATGTTTCGCCACTTCCTCATTGGCTTCACTCCCTCTGTATATGATCGGTTTTGTCGGTATATTAAATTTTTCTAATAGCTCTAATGAAATATTATCCGCGGCCTTGACGTACAGCCCGTAACTCATAGGTTTATGATGTTGAAACGCAGTCGTTTTCTTCCCTATTCTTTCCTCGGTTTTCACTAACAGTGCCTCAAAATCTGCATAAATCACGACTGGATGTCTCTGTGTTTTCGACCAAGCATCGAACTCGATAATGGTGCCGCGTATAATTGTATCAGCCGGCATAATTGGTAGAATCGGTTTATGCTCCCCACATATTTTCATGTGCTGGTCTAACGCCTCCTGCCCGTGTAAAATAAATTTTTTCGGCCGATTGTCGAAGTAGGTAAAACAACTTTTGCAGATGAAATTTTCTCCTTCGTATCTAGTTTTTTGTGTATGAATCAAACGTGTAAAATTCGATATATAAGTGTAGTGTGAATTTTCATTATCGGTAATTTGAAGCAAATCAAAATGATTTTCTTGAACATTAGCTACTACTTTTAGTGGTTGTATTATATGAGCGATTTTTTTGTTCTCCTTTTTTTGTTGAATGGTATATATATTTATAGATGTAGTTGGATTATTTTTTTCGAATGTTCTAACCTGGTGTCGTGGTGTTGGAAATGTTAAACCGGTGAAATTATATCTCTCCTCGTGTATTTTATAATTTTCACCAACACGGTGTTTATTTTCACCTGTAACGTGTTTTGCTAGAATTGCCCATTTGAAGCACTTGTGATCGGTATTCTGTGGGTTGATCACAGCTTTTTTTGACTCTATGTCATATGGTAGCGGTAGATAAGAAGACCCGCCTAAAGGTGTAAATGAATATAAGCCAAGTAACATTCCATCAATATTTTTTAATGAATATCCACTGCCTTTACCCTGATAAGCGTCTTCTTCCGTTAAAATAATGACAAACATTTCGTTTACTACATCCTCAATATTCGTATCTTCAAAAATTATCCTAGCCGAGGTCTTAAACGCTCTGTTCACGGATGAATTTTCAATGTTAGGCAGATTATATGTTGCTTCAAGCTTAAGATTAAATTTAATAGGTAAATCAAATGTTGTTAATAGTTGTATTAATGATTGCTTGCACGAAGATATAAAAAACTGATAGTTGGTTATATTTTCTATGTTTTTTAAATAATACCATACAACTTTACGGTTATGCGTGATTGAAATTTCAATAAATCCTGGTGAATTTATCATATTCAATCGACGAGTTTTGGTGCGTGCAGCTGACACCGAATTATTTGATCGTTTTAATACCGAGTTTCCTATACCAAACAGAAAAAAAGTATCTATCAAAAAATGGACATGGATTCTCTGGAGCCCGTAGGCTAAGATGTTTTTGAAAATTAAAAATAAATACGCCTAGTATTTTATTAGAAAAATAAATACGTTAATTATTAAAAAAAAAAAAAATTATACTTGCGAATTATTATATAAGCATCGTCGAGTTTAAAACGATACATATTTAAAAATTAAATACGTCAAGTATTATATTTAAAAAAAAATATTGTATACGTGAATTATTATAATAAAAATTAAAAAAAAAAAATAATAAATATTATATACGCGAATTATTATTATTATTACATAAACATCGACGAGTTTAAAACGATACACATTTAAAAATTAAATACGTCAAGCATTATATTAAAAAAAATATTGTATACGTGAATTATTATAATAAAAATTTAAAAAAAAATAAATATTATATACGCGAATTATTATTATTACATAAACATCGACGAGTTTAATACGATACACATTTAAAAATTAAATACGTCAAGCATTATATTAAAAAAAATATTGTATACGTGAATTATTATAATAAAAATTTAAAAAAAAAATAAATATTATATAGGGTGGAGTCACCAGCTATGGCCACTTTAACAATTTATGCGCACAAATTAAATGTTAACACTTTGCCAGTTAATAGCTAAGCAATGACCATTTGAGAACCTATAGATTAAGACTTGCTGATTGTGGGGTCACAGTTATAGATTGCTTACTAAAATATAGGGGCAAAAAAAAAATGTTGGTAATAAAAGTATCAGTTTCCCCCTTTTATGGCCAACAAACTCCATCTATGGCCATCATAAATACCCATTTATGGCCAGAATTATAAAAATACAAATAAAATAGTCATTATAAGATCAAATGAAATAGGTAGTTTATTGAACATCTTATATATTATATTTCCTTTATTATGGTAATTTTGAAAGTATTAAATATTAAATAATTTTTAATAGTAACAACATTTAGATAACTAATTAACAAAAAAGAAATTATAACAATACAAATTAAAATGTAGTAACAAATTAATATATGTAAATTTTCTGTTTAAATATAACAAGGTAACACATTTAAAATTTAGTTCAGTAGGTAGGTACTTACTTTGTACTCGATTAGGAACATAAAATAATTATTAAGTAACTATATTTTTAAAATTAAAAGACTAGTAAAGAATATCATCAGGTTTAAAACTTTTCAAAAACATCAACAACTCCAGGAAAAATGGATTTTAACTGTCTACCACATTTTTTTAGTTCTGGGTAAGGTAGTTTACCCACAATGTCACTTATATCTATTACAGATATATCATTTTCAATTACAATGAACTCAGTGTTTTCTTCATCAGTAACTTCAAAGCACTGTATTTCAATTTCATCATTGTTCAACAGTTGTAAAACTGTGGCCACATACTTATATGTTAACTTTCTTTTATTAGCTGTAGAAAATTTAACTAATATGTAGTCACCAGGTTTTAAGTCTGAAACACATGAAACCAAGGCCATATTTTCAAGAGGTAGTGCAAGGGGCTCATCTGCATTGTGGCTACTGGATTGCCAGCTTCTATCTAAATCTGAAGGCTCACTATCAGAACTAAAATCTTCAAGAAGTCCTTTTTTTTTTTTTTCCTCAGCTTTTTCAAGTTTTTTCTTTTCAATTTCTTTTTTTTTCTCCAGTGACACCATCTTTTTATTTAATTTTTGTTGTTCTTTGTCAAGTTTATCTTGTTCTTTTAGTTTATGATATTCCACCCATTTATCTGATGTTATAACACTTGGTATGTATTCTCTTTTTCTTTTGGTCTTGGATTCTTGTGGAATAGGCCACTTAATGACATCATCAAAAACTGACTGCAGTGAACGACATGGAGTTAAATAAATGTTAGAAAAATCATTTTTACTTGTAGATGGTTCATTCTGTAAATGAGATGTGGAAAGTGGCGGTTCATTCTGTAACTGAGGGGTGGGAATGGGCTGGCTTGTTGATGGCAATACGATCAAATCATTTACATTTAATGGCAAAGATAAATCATTTATAGAAGTGGTATCTATTGATGTCAGTGGTTCCTCAATTATCTGATTTTTGTTAAGTTTCAACCAAAGGTCATATAACATTGTAGCCTTAATGTCTCCATCCCATTCATAGCCTCCTCTATACGCTCTTTTAAATTCAATTAATAGCTCATTACTTATATTTTTTTCAATTAACGTTATATGTGATTTTGTTTGTTGGTCATTTTCTGGAGGTTTATTTTCTTGATCAATGCGTAGCACAATTTTCGAATAATCCACATTATCAGGATCAAATGGATATAAACCTGTGTGCTTAAATCCAGATATTATATTAGAGGGCATTTTATCATTGTCCATTATTGTTGAAAGCACTTTTGGCACATCAAATTTACTGATCTCACTTTCATTTTCATAACGCCATTCTTTCACCTTTTTTTTCCAAATAGATTTAAGTGGAGCAAAAACAGCCACATCCAATGGCTGTAAAATATGAGTGGAATTTGGGTACAGAGCAATTAGTATAAGACCATTTTCACGGCAAAACTTGCTTAAATGGAGACTAAGGTGAGAACGATGACCATCCAAAAAAATAACAACCGGTCTTGGAATGTTAGATTTTAATATAAATGGAAGAAAAATATTGGATATGTATTCATAAAAGGTTTCAGAGGTCATCCACCCATTTTCTGACTTCCCTATTCCCCATTCTGAAGGTGCCGATTGTGCAATTTTAAGTGGTATCCGTTCGTATTTGTAAATGGTCAGTGGAGGTGCCCATGTGCCTAATGCATTTGTTGCAAAGAGTGTAGTGATATTTTCTTTATCAGAATTAACCTGTTCATCATAAATATTTGAACCACGTTGTCCTAGTATAAGGTCTCCTTTTGGTGCTAAGTAAAAACATGTCTCATCCATGTTGAAAACTCTCTCTGGACATTTCAACACATTAACATGTTCTTCTAATAAATCGTAGACTTCAGCAAACCATTTACGAATCTTTTCCTCTGTAACTGAACCCCTTGCTCTATTTACGTATTCAGCATGTTTTTGTGATAAACATTTATTACGGTTCATGAAGCTATAAAACCACTTTTTACCAGGACGGTTTTTTGTAAAAGGTGTCTTCAAATTTGCTTCATCAACTATTTTTTTCACAGAATTTAAAAGACCATCACGATTTATTGGAAATCCCATTTTGGCACATTTGAGAATCCAGTCTACCAATGATTTTTCAGTATCTCTACCAAGGATAGATGATACTCCACCATGCCCAATTGATTCAGTCGGTGACTTCCCTTCAATTTTATTTCTCAATGTTGTACGTGGTACCCTAAAGGTCTTACTCGCTTCAGATTTACTCATCCCTAATACAACAAATTATGTTAGAACTTTAAACAATCAAATCATACTATACTAAATTTACTATTTACTATTTACCTTTATTAATTGCATCTAAAGCTTGTTTGACTTTTGATGGTGAATATAAACACCTTCTTGGAGTTTTTAGTTTATTTTGAATTGTTGTGGGAGACATCTTCCTAAGGTATAATATACAACACTAATTAGTACATTTATGAAATAATTCATATTAGACCCATGCAATTAAGTTAAATTGAACATTTTTAAAAGTGGCCATTAAAGGAACTACATAAGATTCCATTTATGGCCATCGCTTGTCCATAGATGGATTTTTCAACGAAAAAGAGTTCCTTTTATGGCCAACTATAAAAATGTGGTGTAAAATAAAGTATATTTAGAAACAATGGTATAGTAATAATTCGATTAATTGTACATACCTGATGATTCATTGACAGCAATGAAATGTAATTTTATCCTTAAGAAAAAAATTTGAAAAGATTTACATTTCCTTAACAGTTTAAATAAGAAATATGAAAAATGATGAGATAAACATTTTGTAACAGTGATAACAAAATAAAATCGAGGGAAAATACTACGATTCATATGTATTATGAATCAGTGTATCCAACATAATATTTAATTACAATAATATCATGTAATGGTACAAAATTATGCTAATAAATAGTATATCAATTTGAAGTGGCCATAGCTGGTGTACTGGCTATAGATGGTGCCATGACCCTACGCGAATTATTATTATTACATAAACATCGTCGAGTTTAAAACGATACATATTTAAAAATTAAATACGTCAAGTATTATATTTAAAAAAAAATATTGTATACGTGAATTATTATAATAAAAATTAAAAAAAAATAAATATTATATACGCGAATTATTATTATTACATAAACATCGACGAGTTTAAAACGTTACACATTTAAAAATTAAATACGTCAAGCATTATATTAAAAAAAATATTGTATACGTGAATTATTATAATAAAAATTTAAAAAAAATAAATATTATATACGCGAATTATTATTATTACATAAACATCGACGAGTTTAAAACGATACACATTTAAAAATTAAATAAGTCAAGTATTATATTAAAAAAAATTATACATGCGAATTATTATTAATATTATATAAACATCGTCGAGTTTAAAACGTTACACATTTAAAAATTAAATACGTCAAGTATTATATTAAAAAAAAATATTATATACGCGAATTATTATTATTATTATTATTATTATATTAATACTTGAAACTGAAAAATCTTACCTGTAATCGTATTTCTATATAATCCGGCGCTTTCAGCTTCGTCTATCAAAGTAGCGAGTAAAGCATCATTACCATCGTCAACCCACTCGCTTGCATTAGATGGTCCTGCTGGTATGTCTGGCACAATAATTTGCGGAGCTATTTCAATCTCACCATGTCCAGGCTGAACGAGTTTTCGTAGTTGAATATTGACAAGACCATGGATATTTTTTTCATGTTTTAATAAATTATCCTTACGCGAGAATTTTTTTACGCACAGCCTACAAGGGTATTCAACACGAACGGTGGTATGAATTTTAGCATGTCTTACAAGATGATCTTTGCTGGAATACGATTTCTTGCACTGCACACAAACGAAAGCACTTGAAGCATCCATTGCGATTAAATTCGAAAACGTGATTAAACAAAAATAAACCAGAGAAAACACACGGAGTAATTGGTGGACGTAAACGAATTGGAGGTGATATGAGCGCGGAGAAATATGTGTATGGTAGAGAACTAAAGACACACTAAATTTTAATTGACATCGTATATGATAATAGGTATGATTTTTCATAGATTCATAGATTCATCATATTTTCTGAAAAATACAGTCAGTGTGTGTGGTATATGCCCGTCGATATCTGATTACCTCTATTTTGATGACTACAGAATATTATCATATATACATATATTTGATTCTCTGATTGCAAATGCCTCCTTGCATTTTCAGGTAAAACCTTATTACTGTTAGATCACCTTTTTTTTTTTTTTCACGAAATATAGTCGGCGTGGGAAAGTATCAACTTTTCTGATGATGATGTATTATTTTAAAATATGCATTTCTTAAAATTGTATATGTGTGTGTAACACGCACACCAAAACGTATTAAACAAATATTCTCGAGGACTGTTAAACATTTAAAAAATAAATAATTCAAATTTAATAATTTAATATGAAGAATCGGAAATATATATTATGATAAGATGTGATTACATATAGGTTGGTGATAACGTAACCAGGTATATGGTTTGGGAATTTGAGCTCAGGTGGATGGGTGGGAGGGTGGGAGGGTGTGCTAGAACTGCTCATTATATCGGTGGGAGGGTGTCGGAGGATGGGAGGGTGGGAGGGTGTGCCAGAACCGCTCATTATATCGGTGGGAGGGTGTCGGAGGGTGGGAGTGTGTGCTAGAACCGCTCATAATATCGGTGGGAGGGTGTCGGAGGGTATCGGAGGGGGGAGGGTGTGCCAGAACCGCTCATTTAATCCTACTCCCATGGTTTAATACACCACGAAAAGTTGACCTGTTAATTAGTGCGGGTTATTTTTTCGAATTATTACGTACGGGACAATTAAAACCAGTGACTGGTGGACCGATATTCCAAGAAACTCGGTTTGGATAGGTCGTGTCAGGTCCTGCGGATAACGTAATTAATTCAGGTAGATGCGCGGCAAATGCGGTAAATCTATCGATAACTGAGGATAAAGAAACAGATTTAGAACAATCAATTGCAAAGTTTTGGAAATTAGAAGAATACGAATCAAAATCGGTGTACACAAAAGAAGAAAAGGAATGCGACGCACATTTTAATAAACATATAAATCGGGATGAAAGCGGTCGATTTATAGTTCAACTTCCGTTTAAAGTAAATGCACCAAAATTGGGCAATTAGTACAATTTTGCTGAACGACGATTTTTATTATTAGAGAAACGATTACAAAGGGATATACAGTTAAAACAAGATTATGTAAAATTTATGTCCGAGTACAAAGCATTGGGACATATGGAACGCGTCGAAAAAGAAATCGAAAACAAAGACGGAGTAGGCAAATATTATATTCCACACCACGCCGTGCGTAACGACAGTAGTACGACGACGAAACTACGGGTCGTTTTTGACGCGTCAAGCAAAACTGATACGGGCGTTAGTCTCAATGATATTTTACTTAAAGGTCCGTCTATTCAAGACGATTTAATATATATATATATATATATATATATATATATATATATATATATATATATATATATATATTAATACGCTTTCGTACTTATAATTACGTATTTACGGCAGATATTACAAAAATGTATCGCCAGTTTTTAGTCGTCGAAGATCAGCGAGATTTTCAACGTGTGTTGCGGCGACCTGAACCGACACAACCGATACAGGTATATCGACTAAATACACTGACCTACGGTACCGTGCCGGCTTCGTACTTGGCAACGGCGTGTCTCGAAAATTTGGCAAAAACAGAGTGTGATAGTTGTCCGGAGGTGGGTGAATCAATTATTAGAGATTTCTATATGGACGACTGTTTAGGTCAGGGGTGTCCAACCCGCGGCCCGCGGTAGATTTTGGTACGGCCCTCACTTCAATTTAAAAACCATGAATTAATTATATATAATATATTAATATGATGAGAACAAATGTATTTAAAAAATATAAACCATCAAATTAGATTTTTATAAATTATATCTACCCAAAGAAACATATCCAGTCCTTCATGACCATGCTTTATTCATGTTCTCGCTTTTCAGCAGTACTTACATTTGCGAACAATTGTTTTTAAGAATGAAAAACACAAAGACTAAGAATCGGTCCACTATATCAGACAAGCACCTTGAAAGTTGTTTAGGAATTGCTACAACTTCAATCAATCCGGATATTGATTCATTACTTTCACAAAAAAAGCAATTTCAAATTTCACATTAAAAAGAAACTAATGACTTTTAACTTTTTTAAACTAAAACTTTTTTTTATTATAAATAAATTTATTTTTCTGTGTACTTAATAAATTATTAAATATTAATACTTGTAAAAATATTTCTGCTTATTATTCGCTATTGTAAAATTATAAAAAAATGTATTGTTGTATTATAGATTATAATTAAATCATTAAATTTAAATGTATTATTATTTAAAAAAGTATGTGGCCCACAACAACTTCTACCTATATGATGTGGCCCAGTCTTCACAAAAGGTTGGACACCCCTGGTTTAGGTGGTGCAATATCAAAAGCCGGTGAAATACAGTTACGAGACAATCTAATTTCAATTATGAGTAAAGCCAATTTAGAACTGCGTAAATGGTTATCTAATAACCCGGAGTTGATAGTCGACGTGCATTCCGATAACAATAGTATAAGACTTATGGGCGAGCCAATGACAAAAATACTAGGCCTGCATTGGAAATCAGATGATGATATGTTATTTTATACAGTACAGCAGATAGAGGTCAATGCCCCGATAACTAAACGAAAAATATTATCCGAAATCGCAACAATATTCGATCCATTAGGGTTACTCGGTCCTGTTATTATAATCGCGAAAATTATAATGCAAAGTTTATGGCAAATAAAGGTTAACTGGGATGATGTGTTACCCGATAACATTTGTGCAGAATGATGAAAGTACAGAGACGGGTTATCTTCGCTAAATAAGTTAAGAATACCACGAAAATTAATTTCAAACGAAATAGTAGTTAGTACAGAAATACATGGTTTCGCGGATACGTCCGAGAAGGCTAAGAAATACCTAAGAACTACGAGTGTACGCGGAGAAACGGACGTAAAATTAATATGCGTGAAGTCAAAGGTTGTCTTTGCCGAGATTAGAACTGTGCGCTGCCTTGCTGTTAGCCCGATTGAGTAATAAACTGATACCAAAATTAAATTTAAAAATTGATCGACGGCAATTTTGGACCGATTCCAAAGTGGTCTTGGCTTGGATAACATCACCATCAGGTCGATGGAAGACATTTGTCGCGCACCGCGTTGGTGAAATACAAGAGTTAACCACGTGCAGTGAATGGTCACACGTCCTCTCTAATGACAACGCGGCGGACGTCATTTCGCGCGGATGTAATGCCGAAGACATCGGTAAAAAATCAATTTGGTGGTGCGGCCCGGAATGGTTAACTAACGCTATGTCCTAGCTGGTGCGTGCACGCAATGCGAGGAGATGGTGCGATATTTGACCGCACCGCACCGAATTCTAGTACCCGCAACAATGGCAAAATTGACGCATTCAAATACGCGGGAAAACACATACGATTTGTTGATTTTAAACTTATTTTTATACGTAACCCATCGGTACCATTCATGTATTTGTGCGGACAAGTATCAAAATCATACGTTAATTAGTTAAATAGTATTTAAATTTGTTTGTGAGTAATACATTTTAATTTACTATATTATGTCGTTAATTGAAGAACAACGAGGTTTAATCTTAATAGAAAATACTTATCTGAAGTATAAATTACTTAAAATGAGTAAAAAATCTAAGAGATCTCCTCCAAATGTCATTTATAAAGATAGATTTATATTTGGAGAATTTCATCAACTGTATCCACAATTACGAGCAGATAAAGTAATGTTTTAAATTGTATTTTGCATAATGTGATTATTGATCTTGAAAAAAATCAATCAGATATAAAAAATATAGAAAATGAAAATGGGATATTAAGCAAAAATTATTTGGATAGTATTCAAGGTGGCAGATATACTAATAGAACATCTCAAACCGTTCTAGAAATAAGAAATACATTTGTAAAATATTTTAAGGACAACAAAATATAATTTCATATTCTACTTTTATTTTATTATGTTATATTATGTTTAATACTTACATACGATCTTAGTTTATTATGTATTTATATTGTCTATTAGATATATATAAAAAAAAAAACATCTACATGTAACTTATATAACCAATAATTTTGGTACATATTTAACTAATTATTATTATTTTTTTCCATTAACTAAATTGTATTTTTAAAAACTACAATAAATTAAGTTTGAGGAAAGTTTAATAAAGCTATACTTACCAGTTATTCTTGTGGCTTTTGAAACCTCTGCCCATGCTTTGGCTCCTACAAGCCTATCTTTGCATTTTTCATGCTTTTTGTTCCATAAAACATTATGCTTTTGGACTTCAGAAATCAACAATTCTGTTTTTTCAAAATCTGTATACGGCATTTTGTACAGAAATGTAATTAACAAATAACAAATAAATTTAAACAATGTTGATCATCCACTCTCTATTGCGATGACGCATATCTCATGCGACGAAAAACAAACTATTTTGTATTTCAAACCTGCGACTGCGGTGCGATATCGTAAATTCAACGCACGCGTCGGCAATTAGGACAGTCCGATCTATTTCTGAATGTTTGTTATTATTAGAAATCGCATGCGTTCGCCGCACTGCGATTTGCGGTGCGTGCACGCACCAGCTAGGACATAGCGTTAGGACGCCGATATGTGGCCGAAATTGACAAAGGTCGATAAATCCGAAATAGAAAAAATGCCCGAAGAAAAGAGTAAGGCCGCGCGCACATTGTATACGAATTTGTTTCGTACGAAAACGTACGAATACTGGTCGTACGAATTGATTGCGCACACTGAATACGTTTTTTTCCGTAAAATAGTCAGTGTTCCGGCGATATCGCAATTGTGACGTCCTTAGAACGCAATGAATAATTTTTACCTTCAAGATAATTCTCTTCTAATCCGGAGACGGCTGCGTCGTCGTAATTATCGTAGAACCGAATGGGTACGGGAAATATATTTAAAAAGAAATGAATTCGGTGAATTTCATCATATTATGGAAGACTTATATAATGACCACATACTGTTTCATGGCTATTTACGCATGAAGAAAGAAACTTTTGAATATATTTTAAACTTTATACGACCTAACCTGACAAAATTCAGTAACTTTCGCGACACAATATCTCCTGAGAAACGATTAATAGTAACTTTGAGGTAAGGAAATAATATATTTAATTATAAAAATAAAAAATTCAACACTTAAATTTTTTTTTAATAATTATCATATGATTTTTATTGGTAAGACCTCCTCATTAAAAGCAAAACATATACATATAAATTAACTAATTATTATTGTTTGGGTTGAATTGCGTGACGTAGCGAGTAAGATCATCTTCTGGCAATTGTTGAGAAACACTGTATTGACTCGAATCACTAGAATTATCATATAATCCCACCGATGTTATAGAATGTTTTTCATCCATAAGAACTTGCTGTAATTGCTCGTACCATTAGTATACGATGTTTAGGGATATCTTTTAAAAATGGTAGAAGGCTCATTAGAAACTGAGCATCAGGATCATTTGCACTTTTTTGAAAGCATTTTAACTTCTCTTCTTCAATTTGCAATAGTCTTGTATCAATATCATTTTTTTTTTTTTTAATGGAGATTTAAATGTTTTCTTTGGAGTTTGTTCGTCATTTACTTCCGGCGATTGACAGTGGGATGACGAAGCCGTATAGTTTGAACTTGTACTTGTTTGTGTCAATACCTCCTCATCAGATATGTCACTTTTATCGGGAACGCTACTTTTAAGATCCCTTCGAGACATTGTATCTCGAAGAAACAACAGATTCTTAAAATAAGGCCATCTGGAGTCAGTTTCTGAAAAAGCTGCTTGATCAGATTTTTTGCTGTTGACTTTTTTAAGTTCTTTCTTTCCCGAAAGTTTCTCGTAATCCTCGCCACTTTTTTTTTAGCTCATCAACTGAAATAAAAAATACATAGCTAATGCTTCTGAAACATCTTTTATGATTTTTCCAGTAGTTGTTTTATGAATACCAGCAAAATCACCACAAGCAGCTATAAATGAACCAGTCGCATAGTAACGTAAAGTCACTAGTAGTTTTTGAGCGGGTGTCACTGCATTATTTCTAAAAATGCATTAAATTTGTTATGTTTCTCATATTAAGGAATTATACATATTATTCATTAAATATACAAAGTTAGTTATTACAAACCTATTAGTAGGTGATGAGATCTTTGTCTCAATGACATCAAGGATAAACTTTACTGTATTTTTTGATAAACGAAATCGTTGTAGAAATTCGTGATCTCTCCAAGTCTGAAAATGATCAGGCCGATCACGAATGACTTTAGCTTTTCGAGGGAAACCTATTAGTTCAGCAAGTTCAAATAAACTGTGATCTGAATCACTTTCAGAATTATCAATGATATCGATATAATTTAAAATATCCATTACGAATTTAAAAATGAACAAATTATTAACTTATATAACCACTTTCAAACAAATACGTGAGGAAAGCTAATTGATAACATACAGTTGATAGTAGAAAAACTCAAACTCAACTGCCAATCAGAAGCTTTAACGATCTGTAATAATATTTTAACCGCCAGATATCGGCCGATAACTAAACCGAAGCGTAATCAACTATTTTTACTCTTACGAACGTTTGTAATACAGGCATTTATCTTTTACAGAGCGTTAAATCGTAACCGGTATAAAACCAATGATTGTAATACCGGGCCTTAAGGGGGGTTCACACTACACCGTGTCGTGTATTTTACCAAACCGTGTACTTCTCAAAAAGTAGGATACCACTATATACCACGAATAAGGTCAATTGGTTACATATTTTCGCGGTTTTATTTATCAGATATGATTATATGAAATATATAAAATATATTATAAATTTAAATTAACGTAGGTGGTACCATAGAATCAGTGAAATTTATATTTTTTTTAATAATTCACTTATTCTGTGACATTAGTCGGTACCTTTATACTTTATTTTTATTTCCTATTTCGTTATTTTAATTTTACTTTAAATAAAATGAACCAGCAACTTAAAAGACAAATATATATAAATGACGTAAACGCGTATAACTACCATGTATATAAAAGGCGAATATGTATTATTTCATCTTTTGTTTATCTTTTGGAAGAATATATTTTAGAATCTGAGAGAAGGTCAGTACTTATGTAAATAACATATGTTTATGAATACACATATAATAATTGTATAATTTTTTTTTCAAGAGATTCTAATATACATGAGTTGTATAATCAGTGCAACTTAACAATATTAATTAATTTATGTATACAACTGATTAATTAATATTTATATGTATTGAAGATGGCATGTACGACCTATCTAAATAATCAAATCTATTTATCAGATGTATCTAATATCAATAATATATCATGTTATCATAGAATATTTTGATATCACTATACAAATCAGATACCACACGTTCAAAAGTTGAATGTATTCAACTTTGCGGTATCATTTGGTTACTCTGGTAGCGTGTGGAAAATTACACGAAACCGCTCGGTATACGATAATGTTACCAAACGGTTCAGCCAATCAGAGAATATTATTTTACACGACACGACACGACACGGTGTAATGTGAACCCGCCTTTAGAGTAACACAATATTCACAATTATTTTGGAAGCGCTGTAGTACAGAGTATTTGGGTCAACTACAGGAGCGTGCAAAATGGAGTCAATCGAAGGGGCCTAAGTTAAAGGTAGGATCTGTCGTGTTAATACGGGACACAAATTTGCCTCCTTTGCAGTGGCGTCTCGGTCGGGTCCTCCAAATCCATGCGGGAAGTGACGGAGTAGGTCGGTCAGCGTCCGTAAAAACGAACTTTGGGGAAATTACAAGGGCAGTCCGTCTCTTTTGTCCGCTACCATTCGACAAAAATCAAGATAAAAAAAAAAAAAAACAGTTTTTTCTTGTGTATAGTTTATTTATTTATATTTAGTAAGATTAATAATTATATTTTGTTCAATTATTATAGTATTAGTTAGTTATGATTGATCGAATTATTATTACTATATTTTGTTTATTTTTTTTGTATTGTGTTTTTATAAACTATTTATAATGTATATTAATCATTCTATATCGATATTCGATTTGTATTCGTATTGTTCAATTTGTTGAAATATTATTTATATTTCAAGGTAGGCGTCTATGTTGCGTACACGAATACGCGAGATATTTTTTTATAATATGTAAATGTTAGATAAGATATGTTTGATATAATAGCGGTCGTCGGTGACTAGCGATCGGCCATCGTTCACTCGCAATTAAACCGTACCTATGTAAGTACGCGTCGTAGCCGCTCGATAGGTGAATAAAAGTTAAATAATATCAATTAAGTTTTATTATTTTATTAAATAAACCTGAGATAGCGTAAACACATCTAAAAAAAAACTCTTCCTTGATGATTCATTACGCTTTCTGTAATAACATTAAAAGCATATTTTTGATCATTTACTAATTTTGGTAAATTCATTTCTACAAATTCTTGTAATCGGTTATTATCGTAATAACGCAAAATTGAGAATTCAAAAGGATCAGATGCTTTTTCATTTCGAACAGGTGAGTTCATTCCAAATTCAGTTTTTTCAGACAGACAAACAACTTTATCTTCTATTTCAATCAAACCTCTATTAAATATTTCATCAGAAAAAGTAAATTGCAAGTCATTTAATCGAGTGCGCTCTGTATGAAGAATATCTTCACAAAAATCATTTCTAAACTGTTCCCACAAAGATTGAGGTTCAGACTGTTGGCAGAAAACTATGATTATTTCGAATAAATCTCTTAATTTTGAAGGACTTTCTGAAAGAGTTGCTTCCGCTAGAGCATTTTTCCATTGCTCCTCATTTTCTAAAAGCCAAAGAGCAAAACAGGTAGCTTTAAAAGTCGCGTGAATGACTCCATTAAAGGCCTTCAAGCTTTCAAATGAAGTAGGACCTTGTACATAATTTAGTAACAATCTTAAATGGAAGCACTCACTTTGATTTGGGTGAATCATGTAAATTCTACCAATGGCAGTGTCCATTTTTATTCCTGGCCAACCTGGAACATCTTTTCCCCGTCTTCTCTTTAACCAGCCTCTGCTATCATCCCAGGTATAATAAAAAGAAACTTCATGATAGAACAGTGTTTTCGCAAAATCATCATATGAACACAGTTCAAAAAATGCAGTTAGTGTCGTTTTTCTTGAATTTTCAATAACTTGATGAAGATTATTAGCATTAAAGAAAACACGCTGTCCATTTTCTAGATGAACATCAGCCAATTGCTGAACTGTCATGGATTTCGAATTTGAAAATTCTCCAAAACGCTTCAGAAGTATATATGTATCGACCATTCAAATAATTTGTAATCTCATCGTTTTCACGATTTAAAAAATAAGTAGCTCTATCTGATCCTTTATTAATATATTTACATATGTATTTTATCGCTTTAACCGAATGACAGTATTCTACGTTAATATGCGCATTAAAGCACCTAGATAGCACTGGACAATACGGTACAACCCAACGGTTGTCAACCACGATTTCTGTTTGACCACGAACTTTTAATATTGCAGTATAACCTCCATCATCTGGTGATCTCCGTTGGTAAGTCGGATAACCATCATCTCCAGTTTGAGTATTCTTGACCATTTTGTGAGGGTATTTCTTTCTACATTGTCCATTATTCATACATGGCGATCTAATATTTAACTCGCCGCATGGGCCATGAATCATATTTTTGCATACTATTTCATAAAGTATAGGATCTCTGTCTTTCTTTGGTATCTCGGCAGAAATAATTTTATCAATTTCATCTGGCTGAATTTTCGTTTGTAACCACAAAAGAATGTGGCAGTGTGGCAAACCTCGTTTTTTCCATTCAACACTGTAAACATAACAATTTACATCTCCAAAAATATATTTATTTTTTAATACATGCATAAACTTTTTTAGTTTGAGATGAAAAACTCTAGGGATTATATTGTGTCTATCAAACGACTTTTGGTCTTGAAATAATTAATTTTTTATTTCCGGCCATTCCGGGTTGCATGTGAAAGTAATAAATAAATATGGACGGCCAAATTTACGAACATAAGTCATGGAATCCTGATTTTTTTCATGCATGTAACGTGGGGAGCCAGTAATAGAGGGAAGAATTACTTGTTGTCCCACGTCTTTAGCATTAATATTTGCATCATTGTTAACAGCAGTAGTATGTTATTGTATGTTCTGGCTCCATTTGAGAAGCCAAATTTTTTCGGTTTGGCGGGCGATTTCTACCTATTTTTTGCTTGAAATTATTTTTTTCAAAAAAACGCATGTATGTTCTGGCTCCATTCGAGAAGCCAAATTTTTCCGGTTTGGCGGGCGATTTCCACCTATTTTTTAGTGTACGATTTTTTTGCTCAAAAAAAAAAAGTATGTATTTTTTAGCTTCATTTGGCTTCTCAATTTTTTTTTAGTGTATGATTTTACAAAAACGCATGTATGTTCTGGCTCCATTTGAGAAGCCAAATTTTTCCGGTTTGGCGGGCGATTTCCACCTATTTTTTAGTGTACGATTTTTTTGCTCAAAAAAAAAAAAAGTATATATTTTTTAGCTTCATTTGGCTTCTCAAATTTTTACCAGTTTAGCGGTTAAATTCCACTTTATTTCACCGTGTAAAAAATAAAACAACATTTTTTTAAAAAAAATTTACACACTATTTTTTTAGTGTATGATTTTTTATTTTTACAAAAACGCATGTATGTTCTGGCTCCATTCGAGAAGCCAAATTTTTACCAGTTTAGCGGTTAAATTCCACCTTATTTCACCGAGTAAAAAATAAATAACATTTTTTGAAAAATTTACACACTATTTTTATTTCACACAAATAATTCACATACTTAAAAATATACTCACAATTATACTTCACACACATGATATCCACAAAACACACAAAATTTTATTTTACATATTTTTATTTTAAGTAGGTATACAAATACTTTTTTATAAATATAATATACTAAGACAGTCATTTTAAAAAAAAAATTAAGATAATACATTTACACAAGTTTTTTTACTTCACTGCTAATAGGTACATATTCTACAATACGATCATGTATTAAAAGACAATAAGCACTTACACCATCTAGATTTTCCAAAGCTTCAATTTCTATACTAACATCAACAGTAGAAGCTGTACCTGAATCGTTCTGTTTTGAAGTATCTATCACAACAATTGGTGCCTTAGACTCAAAAGTAGCTGGACTTAATATTGGTTTTCCTTCATTTTTACCATAATACGATTCTTGAAACGATGCATACATATTATATAGTACTGCGTAATTTTTTCTATCAAAATTCAAGTTTAAATTATCGTACGGATAAACAACAGAATTTAGCATAACTTTAATGTTAGTTATTTTACAATGTTGAAAAAAACTAGCATCAACTCCAATATTGTTTTTCTGGTTTTTCTGTAAACCTATTATAATATATCGAGGTTTTTCTAATTTTGAGGTAGTTTTTAAATTCCAAACCACGTTTTTAGTTTTACCGAGCTCGGGGTATTCATAAGTTTCAAACGATCTGAATGGAATAAACAAACTTTTACCTTTTTCTACGATTTTGATTAACTTTAACCGTTCTGAATCATCTACAGTAACATGCGGGATTTTCCAAACTACTTTATTGAGTGTTATAGAACCGGTTGTTGCTGGATTAAGTGCTTTAGTATGTAAACTATTTAAATCATTATTACATCTCGTTAAAATTAATTCTATACGAGCATTTATCAATATTTTTTTAAAATCTTCAAAAAACCCCAGCCAATATTTTAACGGTATACAAAAACTAAATTCTCCACTATCATTCACTATACTACTATCTTGTAAAATCCAACCTGCATTATGATAACTATAGTAATTGTTTAAAGTACATGATAAATATGCTTTTAAAGAACTGGTTATTCCGAGTACACGGGTTCTATCAACTTCTACACCATTAATCTCTAATCGGACTTGATCAAATAGAAACGATAATCCATTATTTGATAAATTTACTTTTAGTGGATCTTCTATTTTACCCTCCATAAAAAAGAAACTTTCATGCAAATACGGATATACATCTGTTTGTTGAACCCCAATTCGTATTTCATCGTTAGGTTTAAACGAATTTGTATACGGAATGTATGAATGATATTCAATTTTACTAATTTTCGAATCTGTATTATAATTCGAATCAATATCTAAAATATTACTATCAGGCATTTTGTTTTAATTTGAATCCTAACTGTTTTAATATTTGTTTGCTTTTACGAGTTAATTTTATATTTCTTGGTTTTCTTTTCGATACTTTTGATGGTAATTCTGTTGAACAACTGATCGGTTTGATTGTCTGCAACTGCTTTATATTCTTAAATATTAAACCCATTTTTTCAAGATTTACAATGTCTAATGTGTAACACAACTGTTATTTTCTCTTCGAAATTATGAATAGGATTATTTTCTTGATCAACTAAACTGATATTTATAGTATTGATAACTTCAGTATTAAGTTTATAATAAATTAAATTTGTTGGTGACTCGACTATTTTAGCACCCGACCTTTCACGAGGAAAAAATTCATAAATCGAGTGAGATTGTATACCATTATCGAATGAACCATTTGCTATATTACACAAGACTTTTATAGAATTAACAGCGTTTATATCAATATTTTTCGATGCTCTAAAATGTGTAACACCTTCATTTCCATACAATTTCTTTTTAAAACCTAATAGACTCGCTAGACTGTTTTCGATTGTGAAATCTACTGGATAGTTACAATTAATTACACATTTCATACGAGTGACATCAGTGTTCATAGTAAAATCTATAGGGTCATAATATTTTTTATTATTATCCATTACACTGTTTATACGTTCATTATCTTCATGAATTTTGCTAGAAATATATTGTGTGATATCTTCAATCTCGTAACAGCCAAAAGGGAGTTTAATATCTAAATTATGTGTAGGTGTAATAATTCGAATATTGTTATTCGTCTCGTTCACGTTCGGAAACGTATTATATGTGTGTAAGCATAACATCGCAATTTCTGAGTTTCCTCGTAAATTTATCGCTGGGAAATAAGTTGATGACAAAGATGTCATTTTACCGGACAAGCTTACAGTAATTGATTCGTTCATATCACCGTTTTTTAAGATTTAATAGGTCTAATATGTAGTATAATCGTTAACTGTCCGTCAGAGTTTTTAATAGGATTATTGTTCTCATCAACTAAATCAATTTTTATTTTTTTAATAACTGCTGTCTTAAGTTTATAATATATTAAATTATTCGGTGATTCGACTATTTCTTTTCCTCGAGTCGGCTGACAAAAAAATTCATAAATCGAATGCGATTGCTGTCCGTTGTCTAATGCTCCTTTAGCTATATTACACAAGACTTTTATAGAACCACTTCCTTTTATCTTGTATTCTACTTTTTCTGATTCATGATAATATAAATTTAATTTTTCTTGATTGAAACCATGATATATTTTTTTTTCAAACCCTAACACATTCGCCAAACTGTTTTCAACATTAAAATCTATATTAAAGTTAGATGTAACTCTACATTTATCATCCAAAATAGTTAGACGAAAATATGCTTTCATACCATTAGCTTTTCCATAATTTACAGCTACATTAGTTATATAGTTTTCTATATCTGAAATCGTGTAATAACCTTCAGCGATTTTAACATCTAAATTAGTATCGAATATTCTCATACTGTTATTTGTTCCATCGATAAGAATTTTATCAGATGATGTTCTTAAACATACAAGAGCGATCTCAGAACTTCCATGTACATTTATTACAGGAGAAAAAGTCGTTGTTAGTGAACCGTTTTTACCTGACATCCTCACAATAATTGGTTCATCCATTGTAAAAACTCAATACACAATAATGTCCACAAATATATGTATTATATTTTTGATAATTTGTATAATTGTACAAGATATTTTGACCTTTAAAATAATTTTGTATTTCAATCGGAGGAGCAAGATCACCAAACGGATCAAAATAAATAATTTTATCTTTAAACCGATAATAACTAACCCAGTGAGTACCGTCGCCAGAAGAGGAGTCTAGATTAATTATTGCACACTCGATTTTATACAATTTTTTAGGTAAGTTGTCTCGTGAAAAGACACCACGAAAATGTTTAATTTTCAACTTGTTAACATATTTTATAATATCTTCACTGGTAAGAGCTCTGTCGGGTAACGCTAATTTTTCCTCGTTTTTTTTTTTACACCTAAGCCTTTCGGATTCAAATACAAACCTGCTCCGTTAGAATTGTTTAAATATAAACCATTACCCTTCTTACGATTTTTAATAGCATTATATACACTTGAAGCACCAGAAGCTAAACTTCCTAAAGCCGATAACCCTGCTAATATTGACGCTAACGGTAATGCACCTCCCAACTGGTTCGGTGTTAAAATTGTTCTCTTACCATTTTTCTTCGTTTTTTTATTTTTTTTCTTCGCCGCCAGCAACATTTTTTCATTAACACGTTTATAACCCATACCGATTTTTCTTTTAGCTTTCATAGCGTTTACCACCGCATATGCAACAAGTTTTTCTTTTTTAGAACTATCACCTGCTTTAACTCTTTCCCAAGCTTGTTCTTCTAATAACTTATCGGCTTTATGTCTAATATCTAAATTATTACTGTTTTCGTAAGCAATGTCGTGTGTTCTACAAGCAGAATCTAAGGGGTTGATTCCTTTATCTCCACGAGCTAATCTCTTTTTTAAATTTGTACCTGGTCCACAAAACTGATACCCGGGTACATGAACTTCGAATGGAAGTCTATTTATAACAGTATTTAAGAAACCTCTACCAGTCTTAACATTTTTTTGCTTACAAGTTGAACGCATTATATATAACTGGTTTTATGTTTTAAAATTACATAGTATTTATATTAAAAATGAAATTAATCGAGCAAAAAGATAAATTAAACATTAAAAACGTAGATGCACAAATCACTAAAAGACCGTCAAGGCATGGATCATTGTTACCAGACAGTATTCGCGGAATACTTGTAGGACCTTCAGGATCCGGAAAAACAAATGTTATGTTTAATCTTTTAACTCATAGAAATGGTGTAAAATTTGAAAACATTTATTTATACTCCAAAACACCAAATCAAGAAAAATATGTGTTATTAAAAAATTTGATAGATAGTATTAAAGGAATTAATTTTTACACATTTACAAATGCGGATCAAGTTATAAAACCTAGTTTAGTTAAAAAAAATTCAATTTTTATATTCGATGATGTAATTTGTGATAATCAAACACCTATTCGTGATTACTTCAGTATGGGAAGACATTCTGGTGCAAATTCTATTTTTTACTTGGCACAGACATATTCGAAAATACCGAAACAGTTAGTAAGAGACAACACAAATTTTTTAATAGTATTCAAGCAAGATGATAAAAATCTACGACATATATTCGACGATCATTGTTCCTCAGATATAGATTTTATAGAGTTTCGTAAAATGTGTCATCTATGTTGGAACCGTGAAGATTACGGATTTATAGTAATTGATAAAACTCGTGAAATGGATCAAGGAAGATACAGATGTGGTTTCCATACATTTATAAAAATTAATTAAAATTTATGTTTAAATATGAAAGTATTTTTGGTTTGACTACATTTGACTGACTGTGTACAAACATTCAACATTAAATTATTTCTACTTAAAATGAGTGAAAAAAAAGTTATATTGAATAATTTAATATCCTGTCAGAAAAACATAAAACGTAAAGTTTTAGACATGAAAAGAGGTGTTATAGATTCTAATAATTATTTTCGCGAAACATTTAAACCAATAACTGACCCCCTTAATGCAATTATAGAAAAAACAAATATGAACAACGAACCAGAATTTCAAAATATTAATATTGGTGGATATAGTTATGAAGAAGATGATGTATCATCAGACTTTGAACACTTTTTAAATGCTTCTCCTCAAAGTAGAACTTATGACAAATCGTTTGGGTTACATTATGATGAAAAAGATGAACAACTTAAAATATCAAATTATCCTGTAACCATCAGTAACAATAATTTAAAGGTTTTGGATAAGAGCTACCCGTGGACTCGTGGTCTTTGGTCTTTATTGTGTGAAAAAAATCCGTCAAATTATAAATATGATGATTACGAAGCATATTATGACATTTTAAAATCTACAAAAGTTCACCTCAAGTCAGATGGTAAACCTAAAGCTAATAGTGCTAATAAATGGATTTCTATTGTTAAGCCTCTATACGAACGTATCAGAAAAGAATTAAATTATTTAAATTATTTAAATAACAAAAATATAATGCCGAATACGGAAGAGTCTGATAATATAAATGAAATAAAAAAACGAAGTAAACCTTTAATCAGTCCAACACTTCAAAACAAAAAATTTAAGTACTCAAAGTCTAACGATAAATTAAACGTTAGTAAATCTCTTGACGACTTATCACTAGAAAATAGTTCATTACATTCTATAGAAGACTTACGAAATAGCTCGGACTTAATAGATTTCGGGAAAACGTTACAATCTGATCAAATAGGTTCGAGTCTATATAAAGACGTAATACCTAACACACAGATAGTTTATTATGACGATCCGAATGAATTAGTTACGAGATTAAACCTTTTAATATCTTCTCAAAATGCTGGCAATACAGGTGTTAATAATGAAATTATATCTATTCTAGAAGAATTACGTGAGAGGAAACTTATAGTGTAAAAACCTTGTTGATAAAAATACAAATAATTTTATTTTATTTTATTATTATTCATAGGCTTCATAATTACTTAATCGAAACCAGAATATATGGTTATCGAAGTCTACTCCATATAACCCTGGTTCGAATTTATCTAAATTATGTATTTTTCGTAAATGTTTTTTCATTTTACGTTTTGGTATAACATGACCCGAGTTAATAGGACATTTCATATAGTGACTATAACAGCATAGTTCTCCTTTCGCGTTTTCACATATTGGTGTTGGATACCAAATAGAACTCTCTTCATTGTTCATTATATGCTTAAAAAAAAAAAAAAAAAAAAAAAAAAGATATTTTTTTTTATGTTAAAACAAGTATTACATTTAAATTATTTTATAGTTATTATGACTACGTTAGAAAAAATAGCAGAAGAGCTCCATAAACTTTTCCTAGACGAAAAATAATTTCTCTATTTAAGGACGATCTCTGGCAGGCAGACCTCATCGATATTCAATCGTATTCAAAAAATAATAAAGGTTTTAAATTTATTTTAATAGTTATAGACACATATACTAAGTATGTATGGGTGCATGCCTTAAAAAATAAATCTGCAAAACAAGTTACACTAGGCATGTTAAATATATTAAAAATAAATCGTCCGAAATTTTTACAAACAGATAGCGGTACAGAGTTTTATAACAAACAATTTCAAGAACTTATGAAGAAATATAATATTAAACATTATTCTACATACAGCGGCATAAAAGCAGCAATGGCCGAACGTGTTATACGTACAATTAAAAATAAAATGTACAAACATTTTACAGCAACTGGTTCATATAATTGGCACAATTCAATATCTAAACTTATACATAATTACAATAATACTAAACATACAGCAATTAAATGTACACCACATGAAGCTCGAACAAAAACTATAAAGGTACAGTTATTCAAACAAATAAAACAAAATATAAAACCTAATTTTAAAGTTAATGACATAGTAAGAATTTCAAAAAACAAATATACATTTAGTAAAGGTTATACACCGCAATGGTCAACAGAACTATTTACAATTTCAAAAGTTTTTCTATCAGATCCAGTAACATACAACATAAAAGATAGTCAGAATAATATAGTTTTAGGTCGATTTTATAATCAAGAACTTTTAAAAACTGATTTTCCAAACACCTATCTAGTTGAACGTATTATAAAAAGAGATAAAAATAAAATTTTAGTGAAATGGTTAGGATTTGATTCCAGCCATAATTCATGGATTTCATCAAACGATATTCAAAAGTAATTTTATAAAATTATTATAAAATAGTAGGATGAATATGAGGCTTCTAGACAATAAGAAATTCCATGTCACCTTGTTATATATATATATATTTTTTTTAAATACATTTCTTTTATATTTAAATTTAAATTTTCAATAACTTTAATTTTATGATGTAAAATTTGTTTGTTATATCTATTTAAAAAAAAAAAATGTATATGTATTTACTCTTTTTATATTATGTTAGTTTAAATAAAAAAAAGAGTAAGGACTTCTAAAATTAATTAATTTTTAATATAATATAATATAATATTCAAATATAGTTATATAATTTACTCATAATCTCCATAGTCACTATCCCAATACCAAAATATATGCCGGTCAAATTCATTACCAAACATATTTGGACGAACGATATTTTGGTTGTGACATTTACGTAAATGTTTCCTTATTTTTGATTTATGAATTATATGACTCAAATCGAAGGGGCATTTCATATAAAGTGTACAAGATAATGCCCCTTTTTCGTGGTTGAATTGCGGAATCATTAAACTCACATCAGTTTTTTGAGTCATTTTACTGAAATCAAAAATAATTATTATGACGTTAGAAAAAATTGTAGAAGAGCTTTATAAACCAGCTAGAAAGAACATTTCCTAGACGTAAAGTAATCTCTTTATTTAAATAGTTGATCGGTGTTGGAAAACTAATACATTTCAAATTTAAACCTGTTTATGTTCTAACATTTTAAAATTACGTTTACTAAATTTAATTTTATCTAAACGAACATTATATTTAGTTAATATCGCATACATAAAATATTTATTATCATTATTTTGAACATTTATCACAGCTTTTTTTATTTTTAATATATGTAGGTAAATCTATGTATATGTAGACCCTCTAAGAGGATTTACATAATTTATTCTTAATTGTAATCCATCTATTGATACAAGTGACCATCCAGAACCTTTAGCAATATATTCAGATTCTTCTTCTAATATTTTGCTAAACATGTTATCTAATAAACTCATAAAATTAGATGAATTACAAGCAAGTATATTTTTAGTTTTAAAAGCCACATTCTGTGTTTCATTTGATAGTACACGTTCATATACACTATCAACATGAAGATTAAATTTAATTGATGTCTGCATACATGAATGTTTTAATTTGGAAATTATTTTATCAGAAATAGAATTGAAAAATAATGGATAATGTATAAATTTAGATGTATTTTTTATAAAAAATGTTTTTGAAGATTTTTTAAAACGTTCTATTTCTACAAGACCATCTCCAATTGTGCTCATACGGATACTTTTTGAAATCTTTTGTCGTTTCATTTTCACAAAAAAATTAATATATTTATACGTTATGTTATAATTATCAGATATTTTTTTTATGATGACTATTTTTATGTTGATGTCTTACAGTAAAGTTTACTTATTAAATAACATAATGTATTTCTATGAATTACTTTTTCGTTTTAATTAACAAAATCAGAAAAAATGAAACTATAATTAGAAAAAAAAAATGTACAGTAAAATAACATAGAACAACTGTCTTATAAAAATATGTGTACGATATAAATGTATTTATATGAAGACTTACATTTATTATTGGTGAGAAAAATTTCAATATTTTCTAACAGCAACAATTGAGAAAACGTAGAGTATTTCCCAACTATGAAACCGTTTTATAATAAATAATGTTGAATAAATAATTACTCGTTTGATCTAATTGATTAAACAGAAAAAAATTAAAACGATGATTAGAAAATGAACAGTAAAACTAGGTAATACTTAAAAAAAAAAAAAAAAAAAATTATATGTATGGTGTAATTTATTTTTATATTAATACTCACATTATTGACGATGATATACCTATCGATTTTTATTCTTCAACAAAAAAATCTTTTCATACGTTGTAAATATAGTTTGATATAGTCTTTGAATAAGATAAACAGTTAGAAGTAGTTGCTGTTACACTATTAAGAGATGTTTTAAATTCAACAGAAAGAGTAAAACTCTTATCGCTGAGAAATGAACATGTGAACAATTTTTAATGTAGAGTCGGTATTTATACAAATCATTGAACTCTACTTTACAATTTCTTATACATTAAGTATAGTGGCATACACGTAGCGTAGTGTGGCATACACGATATAATATAATGTGTTTTGATAACACGTCCTGTTTCCTGCCCGACCGCATCATGTTACGGTCGGTCGGCGACAGGAATCGACCGGTCCTGATAAAACGCTCTAGTGTAACACCTATAATTAGAAACAATGAGAGTTGTTGTTGCGGTCGACATGCGTTTTTATCAAGGATAACTAAATTTCAACGAGATAGTATTTTTCGAGAAAGGAATACTATTGTTAAAGTAATATGAGTTCACCGTATAATGTAATATATTCACCATTCAAGGTTCGTATGTTACTGATACGTAATACAATACTGTATACACTTAATGTATGTTACTTAATTAACCGTTATTAATAATCGATAAGCCGGATGAGGAAAAAAAAGGGGGATATAGTAGTTTTTATCAAGGATAACTAAACTTCAACGAGATTGTATTTTTCGAGAAAGGAATACTAATTGTTAAAGTATTATGAGTTCGCCGTATAATGTAATATATTCACCATTCAAGGTTCGTATGTAGGTAGTGGTAGTGGTTCCTATTATAAATAACGTTAACATTTGTATGATATCACCAGTGAACAGTGGAACGTTTAAAGTGAATATTATATTTTTTTCGAGTATTGACAATATACCTACCTACAATGTCACAATTTGAATATTCTGCTCTGACCGAGAACTCATCAGACGACGTTAGTGATGTAAGTAAAATTACAATTAATATCAGCTAAAATATTATTTTGAAGATATATTTTTTGTTTTTATAATTTAAAGTTTGGATTTGTCATGTGTTTTAAAAATAATGTATTTGCATTACAGAAAAGTATATTTTAATAATTTTTTCTATATTTCTTATTTTCAAAAGTACTTTTTAAAGTCAGAAATTCATATATTCACTATATAAAAATATTAGAAGTGAAACTGGATAAAATTAATCAACTTAAATAACTGTAATATATTAGTATAATAGTAGTTAAAATATTACATACAATATCTTTGATAATTATTATAATATGCAAGTGGATTAAATATTTCAAATTCATCTAGACCTAAATTAACGTAAATTTACATTTACATAAACCAAAAAACGTAAATTCTCATTTAACTTCAAACTTTTAATAAAAATATATAAAATCTAGCGAATTTATTTAAACAAAAAACCTTATATTAAAAATGTTTTTTCTTTGTACTCTAATATGTTATTATATTTATTTAATATAGTCCGATTTAAGTGTGAAATCGAATGGAAATACAGGAAAGGTCTTAGATAATCCATTAAAAAAACAAAAAACTGCAAAAATCAATATTAAGAGGAAAACGAACAATACAGGATTAAAGCATTTAAAAAAAATGAAAACTGAAAAAGTAATTTTTAAAAATTGTATAACATAAATTAATTGTTTAACCTTTAATTACATTTTGTTTTATTAATCAGATTGCATCCTACAAAACAAAATTGAATTCACTTATAAGTTCAGGGAAATGCAGTAATTCAAACTCTCATACAAGTGATACTATTTCAATTAAACAACGAGAGAAAACGTGTACATTAAAATGTCCTACTATAGATGGGGATGACTATTGGGTCATCCAGCATTATAAAACAGAAGAAATAGCCAACGTTTCACCTCAGGAAAGGTAATGTTAAACACGAGATCTTAAATAATTGAGTATTAACATTTTTTCAATTTTAGATGGAAACATGCTGAATGTTCAATAAAAATAACAACGTCTAAACAGAAAAATAAGGATAAGGATATCAACCATAAGCTAAATTCAGTTGTGGAGAACATTCTGGATCGTTTCATGGCTGATCCACAACATAAAATGACAATTAATAAAAATTTATGAGAAAATTGAAAATCATTGAAAATATAAAAATGAATATACCTAATTTTAAAAATATATCTGATTATATTAAAAAATGAAATATGTATCATATTTTTAATTCTTTTCTGATTGGAAAGAAAAAAACTAATTACTTCAAAAAATGACTATCTAACGATATAAATATCAATATTATGATAAACAGTAAGAAAAAATTGAAAATCGATGAAAATATATAAATAAAATATAATTTTTAAAATATATCTGATTATATTAAAAATAAAATATGTATCATATTATTTTTAATGAGAAAAGAAAAAAATACTAATTACTACAAAATGATTATTTAATGATATAACTATCAATACTATTATAACTGTATGAAAAAAAAATTTACAACATATTTAAAAATCGATAAAAAATATAATTAAAATATAATTTTAAAAAATATACCTGATTATATTAAAAATAAAATATGTATGTATTTAATATTAGATAGTATTATTGTAGTATGGTATACTACAAAATGACTATCTAACGATATAAATATTAATATTATGATAAACTATATAAAAAAATTGAAAATTGAAAATCGATAAAAATAATTAAATAAAATATAATTTAAAAAAATATATCTGATTATATTAAAAATAAAATATACACCGATATTTTCGTAAAAATTTACTATACGTGAACACGTTCGATAGAAGTAATAATTGTTAGTTTGTACACCGACCTAGTACGCAGATGGCAAAGTTCCAGTGACTCTTTGAGTTCCACGTTAAAACGTGTGCTACTATTATGGTTTGTAACGCATTCTAACGATTCGAATCCAAGCAATTGGTGGCTATCATGTCGTGGAATAACATATCGGTGTTTTCTTTAGAGAAAAAAATCTATGAATTTTAAAACTATGAAATGTTCTGTAGACTCTAATGAATTAAAATTTTACTGAATACATATTTATTTTTTTAAATCCTAACTTTATTATTAATTTGAAATTAAGATTTATAATTTTCTTAATTTAAGCTTCGTGAAGAACATATTTAATAGTTACAATGTTTAGTACTATAATTTTGGTATGAATTTATACAATAATTTATAACTATATTATAAGCATTTAAGCAGTTTATTATTGAAATGGATTTAAACCAATTAATTACTAACTATTCAGATTGATAAAGTATGATATAAACAATTTCTACCTTTATATAATGAAATATAACTAGTGAAAGAATAAAACATTATTTTATATTTATATCGGATACCTGTTTTAACATTTTAATTATTTTTCTATTGATATAAGTCTTGTAATATTAAATCAGACAATTTAACATATTGAAATTGTTGAATCTCGCTTATTAAAGACATACCTTCTAAGTCTGAGTCGTAACCATAATTCTGTATAAATTGATATGTGAAAGCATTTGATTGACAACTAGCTGGAAGATTTGATATAGATTCTTTTAATGTTGAGTAGAATAAATTATAACAATTTTGAAAATAATTAATTTTTTTCTGTTTTTCTATTATGTTTGATTCTATACAAATTTGGATTTGTTTTAAACGACAAAGATCGATAATACTTAATGATATAGAATTATTATTCAATCTTAGTGTAATTGAAGAATATTTTGCATTTATAGAATAATTTAAATTTTCATTTAATTGAACTGGAGACTTGCAACGTGTTTGTAAATTTTTTAAAATCATATTAAAATTAGATTCACGCATTAAATCATTCCAATTAGTTAAATTTAGTGTGAAAACATTTCTACCTGATTCAATTAATACAACAATTGAAATTTCCTTTTCAAGTAAATATCCGACTGAAACATATTTTTTATTATGAATTTCAAATTTTGATTTACCAACTATTGAAACTGACGAAGACATGTTTGATTATTTGTTTTTAAAAAAAAATATGTATATTATATACTAAATATTACAAAAACGTAACGGTACTCTTCTGATTCTGGTAGACGTACGTCGTTTTATTGTATGACTTTTTTCTAAAATACGTTTTATTAATTTTAAAATTTTAATGCAGTTAACACAGTCTAACTCATTTGGTGACGAGTACATAACTAATAAAAATGAAACAATTTTTTATTTATATACCAACAAAAAATAAAAGTGAACACTGTGTTCTAATGGTTTGAGACGTGACTTTTTATTTAAACATTTACCTACCACACTAAGTATTCTATCCTTACCCCCACCTATTAAACTATTATTTAAACCTAACATATTTATCTTAAAGAGTGACGTCTTAAACCGTTAGAACACAGTGTTTACGAACATATTAAACATGATTGAAGCATTTAAGTAAAATATTTTTTTTATTTTGTAATAAAATACATAAGATTTTAATAATTAAAATTTGTATTACTACTTATTATCAACTTCATCGATACCATCACGTTTGTAAAAGAAGCAGTTGTTTAAATCCTTGTATTTAAATCTGTTATTGACATCATTTATAAATTTACTTCCTTTACTCAATAAGAGAAAAGGACATTTGTTTGAAAATCTTGCATGTTCACGAAAAGGACAATCACCTTTGAGCCAATTTCCGAGAATTATTCCACATGTCCAACACTGAACGATATCGTTTGACTTGAAAAAAAATCCTGCGTCCGCTAATAGGACTTTATCACTATCTGTAGTCGAAAATTCTTTGAGAGATTCAAAACGCTTTACAAATGATTCATATTCTACAAATTTTGGCGTTGAAGAGTTTTTAATTAACTCAACTCCTTGAAAATAATCGTTCATATTTGACTGAATCAAATGTAATATTTTAATTTTATAATAAAAATAAAATGTTTTACTTGTTACCCGGAGGAACATGAAAACACAACTGATCAAACTAAAAATATAAAATGAACGAGTTATATTATAAAAAATAATAAATACTGTATAAAAAATTGAAACAAATCAGTGTTACAAGATTGTAGATTCTAAAATGTGTTCAATAATATTCGGTTAGACAATAATGTATAAATTAAAAAAAAAAAAAATGTTGTTTATTTTTTTTTATACTAAAATAAAAAACATCGATATTTTCGTAAAATTTACTATACGTGAACACGTTCGATAGAAGTAATAATTGTTAGTTTGTACACCGACCTAGTACGCAGATGGCAAAGTTCCAGTGACTCTTTGAGTTCCACGTTAAAACGTGTGCTACTATTACGGTTTGTAACGCATTCTAACGATTCGAATCCAAGCAATTGGTGGCTATCATGTCGTGGAATAACATATCGGTGTTTTCTTTAGAGAAAAAAATCTATGAATTTTAAAACTATGAAATGTTCTGTAGACTCTAATGAATTAAAATTTTACTGAATACATATTTATTTTTTTAAATCCTAACTTTATTATTAATTTGAAATTAAGATCAAAATAATTTCATACTAAAAATAGGTGGAAATCGCCCGCCAAACCGGAAAAATTTGGCTTCTCAAATGGAGCCAGAACATACATGCGTTTTTGTAAAATCATACACTAAAAAAAAATTGAGAAGCCAAATGAAGCTAAAAAATACATACTTTTTTTTTTTGAGCAAAAAAATCGTACACTAAAAAATAGGTGGAAATCGCCCGCCAAACCGGAAAAATTTGGCTTCTCGAATGGAGCCAGAACATACATGCGTTTTTTTGAAAAAAATAATTTCAAGCAAAAAATAGGTAGAAATCGCCCGCCAAACCGAAAAAATTTGGCGTCTCAAATGGAGCCAGAACATACAATAACATACTACTAACAGCATCTCAGAGGTGAACATAATTATCCGCATGTAGTTGTTTTTGATAGTTACGAATAAAGTGTAATCTTTTAGAAATCATTTTTGCCATCATATCTACGGCGAATTGGCTGAATAATGTTTTGTAATAATGTAGATGATTTAGACTTGTTTCTCTAACCATAAACCTACAAGAATAAAATTGCATGCAGGAGACAGTTTTTGTTCGATTTTGGTTATTTTTCTGTAAAATATTAATGTAATAATCGTCTTCGCCTCTAGTATACATCAATGGATATTGCAGTGCATCATAAGATCTATTCAATTCGGAAACTCGACTCAAGTATCCACTCCGACTGTGCAGAACTATATCTCTGGGACCTTTATCTTCATTAACTAATAATACAGCTGCTTCATTGATGGTAGGTGCATTATATTGACTTCTGTGTTCATCTTGAGGAACTCTGTCAGCATGAATAATTAACTTAAAGTTTTGCAACTCATCAAAAGACCTCGACTCCAGATTAGATCTGGAGCTCTGAATGAGGTGATTATTTTCACGCAAAACTGTTTGCTATGATTCAATTAGACCTCTTTTTAAATTTGGAATTATATTTGTTCGAATAGATATTTGATCCGACTCTGACATAAAATAAATTTGTGAAAATTTAGCATTATTTCTAATTTCGGGTAATAAACTACCTATTAAATGATGCATTTGACCCTGAATTTTAAAAAAGGGCATGAAGTTCCCTTCAGCTATTTCGTTTGCTCCAAACGATGTCATTTGAAACAGAGTATTATACCGTCTAGAATTATCAAAGAAATCTTTTGATACAGGGCGAGAATTATCAATTCAACTTTTAATTAGGTCTGGAAGATCCTCAAATTGGTGTAAAACAACTTTACCGTCAGCGCAGCAAAGTCCATGGGACTTGATATAGTCATTCGTCCAATTTGAAGCGTTTTAATATTAAAAAATCAATCTCGGATTGATAATTAAACGCTGATTTCATACTCAAAGCGTTACGTTGCTCCTATGCAAGTGTTTAGGAACGTTCTGGTATGTTATTTTGTTGCCTTCTGTTATACATTCGAGTTGCATTGGCAGTTCTCCTGCCAATGCGTGCTATTTGCGCTCTCGGCTTGATAATCAATTGGCTACTTACCCGAAATTAAGTAAAAAAAGGTTAAAAAGTAGGTAAAAAAACTAAGTACAAATTATGCCAGTGTGCTGATGCCAGTGCATAACCAAAGCGTTAGGTTAGGTTAGGTAAACTAGATTTTAGATAAATAAATGTGAATCTAACCTTTATTCGATGCAACTCTGGTATGTTCGTCCAGTCATTGCCGTAGTTTATGAGTAAAATTCTTCATTGTGAATTGCCATGTTATCGAATTAATACTACTAATAATATCTATCAATTACATTATATAAATTTAAAACAAAAATATGCAATAATTTAAAATTTCAAAAATGTATAATTAACAACGAACTACATTACATCCGTCAATTTTGTTAGCTGCACAAAATTATGTGTACTTATTTCCTTCTATATTTGCGAGACTTCACACGGATGTAGGTTATAGCTTATTTTTATAAAACCGTAGATTATATCGTACATGTTATACTCAACGGTGTAAAATTGTAAAATATGTTGATATTTCGTATTTTCATCGATTAAACATGAAATGGAAATAAATAGAATAATCATTAAGGAACGAAAAATTTAATCCACAGAAATGAAAAAAAATTATATTTATTTTACACGTATTTCATACAAATTGAGTTTTTAAAATGGGTATTTATTTTAATACTTACTTTTTAAATTTAAATATAGATTTTGATATTTTAAAATGAAATAAATTAAAATCGATTAAAACTTTTGGTGGGGTGTTTTTTAGTTTAAAGGGGTATAATTGACACTTTTGGCCAAAATTACATTTGTTAACTAAAAAAAGTCAGAGGAATCAGCTTTATTGACCTAACCAAGGTATAAAAATAGATAAAACACTATGTGCGGAAAAACACGTTCGGCGTCAGGTGGATCGTAACACGTTTGTTGGCAAGAGTATTATTATTTTTCGATAACGCAAAACGTGATCGGTATTTTCCATACACTTCTTATAATATTAAAACTATTATTAATTTCGGCAAATGTTTTTGGACGCGCGTGTACTATTGACGAATGTCAATTAAATCATTTGATGACCTGTTAGATCTAATTAAAAACGAATTGGAAGCAAATTAAAATATTTTTATAATATTTAATTGCACAATGAATCGGTGTTTCGTTTTCGAAACGCGCGTGTCAACTGAACGGTCCGATAATGATATATGGGATTTTAATACGCGGAGTTCATGCAAATTTGTCAAGAATGTGAAGAGCTTTTTTATATTTAAAAGAACTTATTATTATTCATATCTTCATAAAATATATCATATTCATGTGAATCGAATTTCAAACGAATCAACCTATACCTATGTGATTTATTTTCACATCTCTGTGTAAATATTTCTATGCCATTACCCTTCTTCTCTATACTACACTTTATGGCTTAACATATTCATATGAATGCATGATACTATGCTCATCAAAAACAGAGAGAACACGCCTTTCTTCCAATCATACTTGGTTTAAATATTAAAATACAATGTTACATAATTATATGCTTATATGGGGTACGTATATGATATTGAAAAACACTGAATAATAAATTGTGTAAAATTTATGATAAAGTTTTCCTATAAAAATACTTGCTGAGCTTTTCCAAAGTAAAGATCACACATTTTTAAATTCGAAATCATAACTAATTGAATTAAAACCATTCACTATGATATATATATATATATATATATAGTTGGGGCACCGAGAGAACGCTACTCCTTTGCGCATCTAAATGAACGAGCTCCGTGTTTCCGTGACCACTGGCCGCCGCAATTTCCCCCACTCAATGATCGTCAACTAATTAGACAGCCGCCGCCGCCGAGCAGCAACAAGTGTCTGTATACAGCGGCTCAAGTAAAACGAAAATAATAACTCCTTACAACTGACATAAATATTTTTTAAATGTGTTTATTTATTTATTCCAACATATATTTGATCAAAATAAAATTTAAATTATACTAAAAAATAAAATAATTCAAATACTAAGAAATTAATCCGAGTCAGAATCCGAACTTGTATCACCTACCTACGTATTGTTAGGATATGACGTGCTCCTTCTTCAGGTTCTTCGTCCATAAAATCGTCTGTTATGCTGTCGATTTTCCAAAATTTTTTTTCCTCCTTGATGACGTGTTCAACGGAATTCATCCACCTTTCCGGTGTTACTAGTTCCACGCCTCTTTTCAACAATTCTTGTACATCTTTTAATTTAAAGGTAGTATTGTGAGTACGGACATACCTCTTAACAGACGACCATGCTAGTTCTATAGGATTCAACTCACAGTGGTCCGGGGGCAATCTTAATATTGTTTTATTGTTATCTTTCGCATACTCATCAATACCGTATTTCTCATGGTCATCCGTATGTATTGTTCTGACTTGAGACAATAATGCCCCTTTTGTTGTTGGATAAGTAAAGTTCTCGCCCTTACTTTCCAGCCAATTTATTATTTCCTGCTTTTTCCGTGACATCACTGGAATACGATCTTTTTTCACAGAATGATAGGCGGCGTTGTCCATCACTATGACAGCATTTTCTTTGAGTAACGGCAGAATTTTCGCAAACCATTCAAAGAAAGTACTGCCATTCATCTCATCATGATAGTCCGATGAGTTGGTTTTTGATACAAAATATAAAATGCCACCCGGTACGAAACCGTCAGTTGATCCTTGACGCGGTCCGTGATATTCGTAGGTACAAAAGTACACCGATTATCGCGGAACGCGCCTATTTTCCATGCACGCCGCCAAAGCGGAGTGTAACAGCGCTGACAATCAACCTTCCACCTAGACGTTAGGTGGGGAGCTGGGATTGCCGGCGACATATAGCGCACCGAACCTGACCCCGACCTAGGTCACTTCTTTTCTCTCGACGTCTGAGTTCACTCCGTCCTGTGATCGCTCCGTCTTATGTCTTTTGTATTAAATTTGACATCAATAAATTTTGTCTCTCTATTGTGTCTTATTACTTATTAGTAATAAAATTCATCATCTTCGTTCTAAGAACATCTAATACGAAAATTGTCATCGTATGCCGTGTCGCGCTGTGTCACCCGCCACAGCTCATTTTTTGTTGTTTTTTTTGACTGACCGGCAACCTCCACCGAGGAAGACAAGAGTGCCGCGTCAAATTGGCTCCCCGGCAATAATCGTCCCGGTTTGCGGAAAAAGGTAAGAAATTATTCTAACACTACCCTAGCTTTACTAATATTATAGATATTATAGGAAGTAGGGAATATAGTGAAAATTTTTTTGGTGTTAAAAATACGCGAGAATATTTCTGGGCCTTCAGGTAATACCCGCGCGCCATAAAATTAGAATAATCGGCCGAGCGCGGTTAGGAGTCTTAATTAGTTAATTAGGACTATCACCGCTCTATCGCTCCGCATTACCTGTTCCCGCACGCGACCCATTTGGATAAAAGTGCAGCACGACGAAAGTGGCTTGGATTACGCAACACGCGAATCACACCACCGTCATCGCTGTCACCGCCGCCGTAATCGTTTTGTCGAATTGATATTTACGGACATACGGCGCGGTATCACTTTATCATAATCAGGCCAACGACCTACGACAACGAAATCGTACGGTCACCGACAATAACAATAACATCTACTATCATAGTAGAATCGTATTGTTTTGTTTATATCGAACGTACTATTTATCCGAGTAAATACCTGCCAATCGACATTCACACGCATCTCGACTTGACTTAGCTACCACAGTTGTAATTAAATTATTTTTTTAAATAATTTCTACACTATGGACGGCAAATCAATTGCTCAGTTAACGATCGAAGAGTTACGTCAGGAGTGCCGTATACGGGATTTACCTCAGGGTGGTAGCAAGGCAGATCTAGCAATCAGGCTAGAAGAGCGACTGCGTTCGATCGGTGTCGATCCCCTTAGTGTTCGGTTCACTACGCAAAGTAGTGTCGGTAAAATAATACACACGCCGACGCGACAGGGGGAGCAGACAGACACTAACGGATTACAATTGTTATCGGACCTGGGCAGTAGTGTCAACAATGACAACCTGCTATCCGTGGAAAACAATTTAGAATCCGGTCTGTTCCAGTCGACGGGCTTACAAATCGACACCACAATCCGACCGTCGTCAAACACGAACGTTTTTGCTAACGCGGCGGCACAACTCGGGACGCTACGTAGATCACTATCTACGCCCCCCGACAGTGTGTCGCTCGGGGCGCGGTTATCGGCACTGGAAGCGAGTATGACACGGTTCTTCATAGAACAACGTGAGCTTACCGCGGGCGGACGTCGTGCACAGCCTGACGTGCCCAACCAGGACGACCGACACCACGCACAGCAACGACAACGATCACCACCACCCGCGCAAAACGTATCACACGCATATTATGAACGTTCCAACGCGCAATATACGATGGGTGACCGCGGCAACATTCGACAGCCGTTGTTGACGAATATAAGCCGAGTAGGCGCCGCGCCAGACGCTCCGCTATACGCGAGCGATCGCTGCGGCGACCGAACAGGTCACCCAATACCGACGCATAAAGATATGACGTTCGCCCCACGCTACGAAGAGCGCTCAGTATTAATTCCGTACGAGGACTTACGCGCGGCGCGAGCCTCGTTACCCGAGTTTTCCGGAACTCGGGCCGAAGACCCCGTACGATTTATTAATAACGCTGAGTCAGTACTAGCACAGGCGAATATACATATATCAGGCTGGTGTAGGGCGGTAGAAACACAATTAAAAGGTACGGCAGCAACTTGGTGGAAATCCATCAAAGTCCTAGACCTATCTTGGGCCGAATTTAGAGTCGAATTTTTATCAAATTTTGACAATGACGAAATTCGGTTACGATTGCGCGCCGACATACTCACCACGCCGCAAACACAGTCACAGTCGCTTACGGAATTTATTTTGGCCAAAAATCAGCTTGCGCGCCGCGTTCATACCGGCTTGTCCGAGGCAGAACTAGTCCACTACATTACTGGACTAGCGCGCGAGTCATTCCGAACGCACATACGACTACAACGGCCGTCTACGTTCAGCGAGCTACGCCGCATCGCGAGTATACTAGACCCCATTATGCCCACCACAACCACCCCACCCACGCGACATGACAACAGTCAACCCGTGAGAAGGGGGTGGCACGACCAGCGCAACGGCCCACCGGTTACGCAACCACGCGCGAATTTCTCAAATCGAAATCCGCAGGCGCAACAACCGCGCGCAAATTTCAATCGAAATCCGCCGGGGCCGTGTAGGTACTGTGGTGAACTACACTGGAACAAAGATTGCCAGCATAGACCGACCACGTCGGGAAACGGCGGGGGAGCAAGGGGAAATTAGTCCACCCCATTGACTCCGAACAACCCCCAAATTCAAAAAAATTCGGTATTACGGGCGGTAAAAATTTAGGCGATTTTTGCACAATTTTTTCCGCCACATCGTCAGCGAACACCAAGTTCAACGCACACGACGACAAACCTAACGGCGACTTTTCTCAGATCCCCAACCTAAACCACCCCAGAATAGACGCATATCATTACGACGATGATATGCCACGTCTACTTCACTCGGCTGTAGGGGAAGCCACAGGTACAGGGACAAAGGCAACAGAGAAACAGTCGTTTACCACCACGGGTAACGGAGGCGCGATTCACATCACGTCGCACACCCCCGCGTTAGGTCAGTCTGCGAAAATAGGTAGTCGGGCGAGCACAGAGGCAATCGTCACGGATGTTTTGGTTCCGACGGGTAACACCGTACACCATACATCTGTCTGCGCGGTTCAGAACCACTTGTCCCGCTCTCCGCCACTACCTACGTCTAGTAACGATAATCGAACACGCCCGGACGAAATCCCAACCCCCGCGGTTGAGCTCGAATTTCCGTCAGGCTTCGTAACAGCGTTATTAGATTCGCAGGCCCAAAAATCGTATGTAAACCCGACCATCGCCAACAAGTTCGGCAAATTCACTAACGGACTAAAATCATCGGTTCGAATGGCGGACGGCCACATAGCATCAACAAGTGGCTTAGCCACATTCGAAACTAAGATAGGCGCGTTAGAAATAAAATTCGAAGCCACTATTTTAGATGATCTGTATTGCGACGTATTACTAGGACACGACTTTCTCGTTCAAAACGAAGTCTCTTGGGATTACGCCGCATGCACGATTCATATGGGTTCAAAAATTAGGATATCGACATGCTGGAAGGGACAACCAGATCCACACAGCGCGATTCCCGATTTAAGTCAAATAGATATAGGCGGTGACCGAAAAACGCACGCGAATCTCATCGCGGTACTTAACAAATACCCGACAGTGTTCAGCGACAAAGTAGGCCGCACTAAACTAATTGAACATGAAATCATATTGAAACCCACCAAACCAATCGCGCTCAGACCATACCCGTACCCGTTAGAAAAACAATCAGTAATCGACGATATGGTGCGCGATATGGAAATTCAGGGGCTCGTAGAACCTAGTACCTCACCGTGGGCCGCCCCAGTAGTATTGGCCAAAAAGAAGGACGGGTCCACCCGCCTTTGTATCGACTACAGGCGGCTCAACGACGTAACCGAATCCGACGCGTACCCAATGCCCGATTTAAACAAATTAATCCGGCAAATGCGGGGCGCGAAGATTTTCTCGGTGTTAGATCTGAAAAGTGGTTACTGGCAAGTACCACTTAAAGATACTGCACGAAAATACACGGCTTTTCGAACACGTAGAGGTCTATTTCAATTTCGAGTCCTACCTTTCGGTCTTAAAAACAGCCCAATGACTTTTGTGAGACTCATGAACGAAGTTCTAAGGGGGTACTTGGATGATTTCGTACAGGTCTATCTCGACGACATCGTAGTTTTTTCAAAACACGAACACGAACATCACGCCCACCTAGATAAAGTTCTTGAACGTCTTATGAGGTTCGGACTGACGTGTCACACAAATACAATACAAAAGTGTAGAGTAGGTTCATCTGAAATTTCCTTTTTAGGGCACGTAGTAGACGCGGAAGGTATAGGCAAACAACCGGAAAAATTAGAGTGCATAAACAATTTTCCGGCGCCTAAAAAGGTAAAAGACGTCCGTAGATTTTTGGGTGTGTGCAATTGGTACAATCAGTTTGTAGACAATTACGCTGATATCATAGCCCCACTTTCGGATCTACTAAAACAGGGGGTGAAATGGAAATGGTCAGGGACGGAACAGCGCGCGTTTGAAAAAATAAAAAAGGCGCTATATACGTCCCCGAAATTATCACCACCAGATTACAGCGCGACGTTTTGCTTACAAACTGATGCTAGCGAGATTGGCGTGGGAGCAATCCTGTTCCAAAGGGGTGACAGCCCGGAGGAAAAACGCATAGTCTCATACGCGAGCAAAAAGTTTAGTGGCGCACAAAAACGTTACTCCGCGGTAGAACGCGAATGTTTGGCTTTAATCTGGGCGACGGATAAATTTCGACCATATCTCGAAACCCGCCGGTTTGAACTCTTTACCGACAACGCGGCGTTAACGTGGCTACATAGGGCGAGGGACAAAAATTCTAAATTAACGCGATGGTCACTACAACTATCTAATTTAGATTTTAGCACGACGCATGTACCTGGCAGGCTCAACGAAGCACCGGACTTGTTATCGCGCGATCCCGCCCCGGGTGAACCAGTAGACGAGGACAAACTCGAAGAAAGATTAGTGGGGGTGCCAACAACCCCTAACTACGTTCGGCCAAAAACCGACAATCTTTTCTCTACTTTCGCCAACCACGATAACAACACACCACCCACAGTAGATATGCTCGCAGCATGGCAATCAGATGACCACGCAACGCGCGAAATTATCGAAAATCTGTCATCGGACACCCTGGCGCGCAACACTAGGAGCGCCGATACCAGGACTGACAAACATGTCTTTTCTGATGGCCTCCTACGTGCAAACGTCGGGCCCGACCAGCTAATCGTGATACCCAAATCTAGAACACAACATATAATCTGGATGTATCACGATCACGTTCTAGCCAACCACCCGGGTTGGAAAGAAACATATCGGGCGGTTCGTAATAGGTTCTATTGGGCAGGTCAGAAAAACGACGTCAGGTTGTACGTAGGTGCGTGCCATGTGTGCGCATGCACGAAACCACTCAATGCGCGTCCAGACGGCCCCATGCGTGCCAGAACCCCCCGACAACCATGGGAAGTTATTAGTATAGATCTGATGGGCCCCTATCCGCGCACGGCCAAAGGCAAATCATACATACTAGTAGCGACCGACTGTTTTAGTAGGTGGACAGAGGCCTGCCCGCTAGGTACCGCCACCACTAAAACAATAACCGAAACACTAGAGCGCGAATTCTTTTCACGTTTCGGTTATCCACGCGTGTGTCTCAGTGATAAAAGCCCCCAATTTGTCTCAAGTGAAATGAAAATTGCATTAGATCGTTGGGGAGCGACTGGTTGGACTACTCCGGTATACCACCCGAGGGCTAATCCAGTTGAACGCCGAAATCAGGAGCTGAAAAAAGGTTTGCGCGCACAACTAGTGAAAGGCAACCACAGCTCATGGGACACAAAACTGGCATCTGTCTTATTTTCGATCAGGAACAGGCGTAACGAGCAAACAGGCCATACTCCGGCCACCCTCGTTCTTGGCAGAGAATGTAGGAGACCGGGGGAATGGAATCTGTTCCCGTCAGCGCACATCCCGTTCGATAAATTAAATATAAACAGGCCAGCGCGTGAGAAATGTGTTTTAGGCGACAAACCAGCGACAGGTGGACACATCAACACAAAGTTCTGTGAGGGCGACGTAGTCTACTACAAGTCACACCATCTGTCAAAGGCACACGACGGCTTTCACGCCGGTTTCGCACCAAAGTGGTGGGGACCGGTAAAACTGGCAACAAAGGTTGGGAAGGGCGTGTTCTTAACCGACCAAACACCAGCACGGAAAATCCATGTGTCGTGTTTGAAACGCACAACACCAAAACCAATATAAGGTATCATAGAACAACATTTTATCAGAGTACTGTTCTAGATATCTTATAATGGCTGGACGCGGATCAACGAGGGGTGGAAGAGTATCAGCGACGACACCACCACCACCGCTGACACTTCAACAAGTTGCTGCAATGTTGGAGAGGGCGACAAGGGCAGTTCGGACGGCCGGACAACCGTGGACGTTGGAGGCGGTTCGAGCCATGTCCGACAGTGAGTTGCGGCAGGACCCGGTATTGTCGGTGGTGTTCAATCGGGGGTGGAACGCGTGCGCCGAGGCAGTCAGCCGCACCACCACACGGCGCCCCGACCACGACAACCAGCCGAAGAAGAGGAAGCCGAGCAGCGCCTCAACTTCGGCAACCGCGCCTGCAGCAACCACCCGCCCGCAAGCCAAAAAGGAGAGGGTACCCCTGCCCCCACCTAGCTGCCAAGCAGCCAGTGGGCCGGGGGCAAAGGAGACGGCGAAGCAGCGGAACCTGAAAAGGTTCCAGGACATGATCGAGCGACGGAAGGCCCGGAAGGCCAGGGCCAGTAGCCAGCAACACAGGCTGGCTAAAAATCCGGGACCCAACGCCGCCTCGACGTCTCGCTGCCTAGCCCCTCCAGGACCAGAGTCGTCACCGGTACAGATGGAGGTCGGCCAGCCGGAACAGGGAACCGCTGCCACGACACCATCCGCTGGACCGACAACCCTGGTCTCGCCGAGAAGGGATGCCGACGACATCTACCTCGACGAACCAGTGCCATCCCTACCGTACGACGACGACCTGGAGGCACCGCCGTCTTTCAGGGACGACTAACCCCCTTAGGTGATAGTAAGTGCGCTATGACACACCTCGTTGGGCGGCTTGGCGGGGGAGTATGACGCGGTCCGTGATATTCGTAGGTACAAAAGTACACCGATTATCGCGGAACGCGCCTATTTTCCATGCACGCCGCCAAAACGGAGTGTAACAGCGCCGACAATCAACCTTCCACCTAGACGTTAGGTGGGGAGCTGGGATTGCCGGCGACATATAGCGCACCGAACCTGACCCCGACCTAGGTCACTTCTTTTCTCTCGACGTCTGAGTTCACTCCGTCCTGTGATCGCTCCGTCTTATGTCTTTTGTATTAAATTTGACATCAATAAATTTTGTCTCTCTATTGTGTCTTATTACTTATTAGTAATAAAATTCATCATCTTCGTTCTAAGAACATCTAATACGAAAATTGTCATCATATGCCGTGTCGCGCTGTGTCACCCGCCACAGCTCATTTTTTGTTGTTTTTTTTGACTGACCGGCAACCTCCACCGAGGAAGACAAGAGTGCCGCGTCATCCTATGTGTAACACAATGAGTCTCTTGCCTTTTCCCGAGGGTTCCTTTTGTCCCATTGTGAGTCTTGTGAGGAATGCTTTACGCGGTGAATTGACCGTACTGTCGTGCCATGCTTTGCTATGGGTTTCACCTGCGTTTACCCACGTCTCGTCAAGGTAGTATATTGGTCTATTTTGTGATCTGTATTTTCTTATTTGATCTAAAGATTTACCACGCCAAATAATTATGTCCTCTCTTTCGATAAGCGCACAATTGCGGGATTTTTTCGCGTAAACAAAATGCAAATCTTTTAATATTTTACGAAATGAAGAACGTTTGAGGTTTGGTAAAGTTTCATCTTCGTTAATAGCTATCAACATTTTTGGTATAGTAGGAACTTGACGGTTCAACCAAAAGCCATGTATTTTCCGTCTGATAGCTTGTTTGTCGAAACTGTCTACTTTTTCAAGTATTGTAGGTCTAATTTTTTTTTATTAGGTGATGAAACTGTACCTTTTGTTTTATATTCAGCCAATGTCGTTTGTATCGTCCGTTGCCCAATATCGCTTGATTTAGAGATTTCTAAAAGCATTTGTCTGTAGGTCAATTTGGGGGCTGTCTGGTTTTTTTTGTTGTTGTTTGATCTTCTCTTTTACAGATTAATGATTATTTGCTTTTGACCAGTACCAACAAACTAAAGGATAATATTTTAATAAAATTAGTAAATTAAGAATTTGCTATAGAAAAATAATAGTATAAAATAATAATAAATACTTACTTTTCCACGAGGATTTTTTTTGGAAGGTGATATATCGACGAGATCCATGATGTATTAAGTACTCTAAGATAGTAAGATACACAATACTAAAAAAACTTATAAGCAATGGTATGTTGTGATCCACAACTCAAATATCTTTGTGATTATTAATTAAATACTTAATCCTAAAAAATACGCATGTAAGAGTAGCGCCTTTTTGTAAAAATTAGTAAACTGTATGGCACTTGGCTTATTAATTAACACGTCCAAGGTTGAGAATTTTAGAAACCGAATAGGTTTCCAAAAATTATATTAACAAGACACATCTCCGACAAGGCCATGTTAAGATCCGGGAGCTCACACCAAAGGAGTGGCGCTGGCCAAGACAATGGAAGACCCGGTATAAATACAGCCACGGGATGCCATAAGAGCCAGAGAGAAAAACGATCCAGATTGCAAGACACCACCTCTTGTGCTATTCAAGTGCTAACGCAAATATTACCTGACCGTTATGACATAGAGTTTATTGCTCAAGCCCTCTATCGCATGTAGGAATATTTTGCCGTTATCACTGAATACATTTTAAAGTATTAAAATAAAATTGTAAAGGTTATAAATTGTCTATTTAAATCAATTGTCAAAATTAATCAATAAAAAAAAAAAAAAAAGAGTTTTAATATTATCTTATAAAAAAAGTGTCTATTCATTTACGAGTAGATCGCAACAGAAATTTGGCGCTGTGGACAGGGTATTGTTCAAGAGGAAATTTTCCAAAGGAACCACTGTGGAATTGATCGATCCACAACTCTCGAACAAGACTCCAGAACATTGCCGATTTCAACGAGATGGACAGCACGTTTTTGTAAGCTAATATTAAATATTTTGTTATGTAAATCGTCTCCCCTAAAAATCTATAAAAAAAAAAAGAGAGAGAAACGGAGTAAAATAAAAAAATGTTTTACAAAGAGTATTATTGGGTATTGAAGATTTATAATGAGTATTATTGAGTATTAAAAAGAGTATTATTGAGTATTGAAGAATTATAAAGAGTATTAATGAGTATTAAAGAATGATAAAGAGTATTATTGAGTATTAAAGAATATAATTAAAAAGAATTGAACAAAGAGAGTATAAAAGAAATAAAGAAAATAAAATAATAAATAAAGTGTTACAAGAGAATAGATAAAAGAAGTTATGAGAAGGGATTATTATGAAATTATTGATGAATTAATAGAGTATCTTATGAGTAATTGTTATATTAAAGAATAAATGAGTATTAAAGGTTTTGATAATTGAGTATTTATGAATATTGATGAGAAAATAAAGGAAATATTAGACGAAATAATAAATCAGGTCAATGAGAACGAAGAAATAGAATCATTTATAGGGAATACAGTTTTAGTCGAAGAATTAATTGAAGAAGAAAGTAATAAGAATAGTGAATTATCAAACAAAACGCTAAGAGAAATAAATTTAGACGAGTTTATACAAAATCCCCATCAGAGACCCAACCGTCCAGGTACACGTAGTCAAAAAGATATAGTTCACACCCAACTTGTCCCCGCGAAAAGAGGAAAATTAACAAAAAAAATGTCACCGCCTTCAATAGTATTAACCATTAGCGAAGCATTAAATATTATACCGAAATATTCGGGCGATACCGAAGTATATCCTTTCATCAATATTTGCGAGAAAGTCTTGGAATCAGTCGATGCTGATCATGTTCCGCTCTTAACAAAAATGATTCAAGCATCAAAATTAATAAATAGAGCTTTTAATGTCGTCCGATATCGAGAAATTACATGCTGGGAGGAAATAAAGAAAATTTTATTAGATAGTTTCGAAGCTCCCTATGCTCAACATACAAATGGAATTAACTTTAATTAAAATGGAAAACGGAGAATCCGTCACAAATTATAACAATCGCGTAGAAGACATATTTCAAAAACTATGTAATGCCCTTACGGCAGGTGAAAACGCTGCCGATAGCGATGCCATTCGTCGAAACGCATTTAAACAAGCATTAACAAGTTATATACGTGGGCTAAATAGTAATTTACAATTTAAAGTTGAAACAAAAAATCCACCAAAATTAGAAATAGCTATGCAAGTAGCTATAGCCGCAGAAAAAGAAATATTAACAAATCAGGCTTTAAACGAGTTAAGTAATCTGTCGGTCAGGCCAAACGAAAGAATTAATAGGAATATAAATAGGAATAATTTTAATAATAATTATAACAACAGAGGAAATCGAACAAATTTTATGAACAATAATAACAATAATTTCGTACCAAATAATAGAAATAATTATCAGAATATACAGCCGCGTACTAACAATAATTTCGGAAATATGCAACATCGTTATAATGGTATTAATAATAATAATAATAATAATAATCCACCTCAGTGTTATTGATGTTTTGACCTCATTGTCAAAAGATAGGACACATAGCTCGTGATTGTCGTTCACGCCCACCGCGGAATAACTATAATAATTTTACAAGGCCACCTACAAATTATAATAATGAATCTTCACCGTTAACTTGCTCATTCTGTCAACGTATTGGTCATAAAATTGAAACGTGTTATACGAAACGTAATCATGAATTAAGGAATAATAATGTGTCGGGAAACGATGGAGCACCGATCGTGAACGACGCTCTCCGACCGGTACACCAAATAACGTCGCAATAATAAATGAACCCCGTGTATTCCTCATAACATCGGGATTAACAAATAATCATATAACTTGTAACTCACCCGCGTTTCTAAATAAACATGCTAAATTATTAATTGACACTGGTTCAGATTTCAGAAACTGGTTCAGAAAAATGTCGCTGTTCATAAAAATAACTTTAAATTATTCAATGAGTAATAGCAAAATAGAAATTATTATTCTAAGTGTTTTCTAGATAACCCTACATTTTTTTCAGAATTTATGTACAACTTTTTCTTTTAAGTTTGGGTTACTGTCAACTACGTTTCAGCAGTCAACCCCTACCTCAAGAATCAGGAATCTATTTCGAGAATCAAGGTCAATTAAAGGTCATAACTTCAAAATGGGACCTCACCGCATATTTAGACCTTAACTTTTATAACAATAATGCACAGGAAACATTGTCTCACGTTAACGCACTCCATACTATTTGTGATAAGTTAATAACATATAATCAATCCATTGACAATTGTATATTATTCGTTAAACAAGTTAAAATATTAAGTAGGGAAATAGAAACGAAACGAACTTCGATATTTAATACTATAAGTCATACTAAAAAATTAAGAAGGAGTATATCAGTTAAAACTATTGGTAAGGCAGCGCAATTACTTTTCGGCATATGCGATTTTAACTGTATTCAGAACACTGCAAAAAATATAAAAGAAATAATAGCATCAGGTACAAACGAAATAAAAATCCCAGAAAAACAAACGAAAGTAATACAATTACGACAGGACAATGAGGCAACGGTAATAAAAAATGCTTTATCCAATATCTACGAATTAAAAATTCTAAAAAACGAGGTTGAAGTATATAATACAATAAATATTCTATTTTTACAAATAGGCATATTACTTAACCAATTTGCATATGAAACGAATACAATATTCGAAATAGTACAAGCTGCGCGAGTTGGACAAATACACCCTAATTTATTAAATCAAGACCAACTACTATCACTATTCAAAGACATAAAATTATACCTACCCAGTGGGACAGATTTACCTTTAGAAATCGACTCAGTAAATGCAAATGATATATTAAAACTTTCAGATATAGTAATATCCTACGCAACAGGAACCTTAGTTTTTAAAATTATGATACCATTAATATATCAACATGTATTAACATTATATCATTTGATACCCAAACCAGTGTGTAAATTAAATAACTGTGTCTATATAAGACCTAGTTTTAATTACGTAGCCATTAGTAAATCAAAGGAACTATATACAACATACGATAATTTCGATCATTTACAGTGTAAACGTACGCAAAATTTCCTCCTTTGTCCCGCAATTCATCCCTTACATACACGTAATACCAGACCAAATTGTGAAATATTACTATTTCAAGATCCAAAGGAAGTTCCGGATACTTGCGAAATAATGTACGTAAAACTAACAACTTCCATATTCCACAAATTAAAATACAAAAATAATTGGTTGTATACCACTATAGGAGAAACTATCTTTGTAACATGTGATACAGATCACCAGTCCACTAGTTTATTGTTGGAAGGAGTAGGATTGTTATCATTAAATGAAACTTGCAAAGCTTATGCCACACGAGATATCTTAAAACCAGGGAAATAAAAAATGATGATGAGTATTCAGATTTTATCCCCATTTCAAAAATACCAGGACTCGACGAATTATTAATGCAGCCAAGTAAAAATAATATCATGAAAATTAAACATATAAAATATAATCAAATGGATGAATTAAATGAAATAGCTAAGACACGCACCCCATTACAGGAATATAAAGTTATACAAGAATTACAGGACAAACAAAATCATACACACCTACAAGATTATGTATTGTATGTAATCTGTTCAATAGTTATTTTTATGATTATAATTTTTATAATTTATCATTCAAATGAATATATTTCAAAGCGAATTCTACGAACAAGTACAACAATAAGAAATCCAATTGAAAACCCTAACCTTAGCACTAATATAACTGATACAGTCACCACTGCCAATAATGAACAAATACTAAATGAGCCTAATGTATCGATCCCTTTAGAGACTTATCCATTAATGTATCCAAAAATACAATCCGAGTACTGACCGAAAATGTTAAGTAATATTCTTGAGAGAGGACATATATTATAAATAAAATTTTTTTTTGAAATTAATAATCATACTTCATTTATTTTAGCTCACAATTCAAATTTGTGATAGTTGATTTCGAATTTTCACCTTTAACTCTTTTAAAAAAGAGTTTTAATATTATCTTATAAAAAAAGTGTCGATTCATTTCCGAGGAGATCGCAACAGGTATGCTAAAAAAACGCGAAGAAAAAAGTTGGTGAATATTGTATGTATGACAAAACGTGAGATACGGGAAATCACGCTGTAAACAACACCATCACTATAATAACACGTGACCAGAACGACGGCAGCGATGGTGGTAGGCGGTAGCAGGTGGTGTCGGTGGCGGCGGCCAGCATTCGGCTAGGTTTGTGGTGGGAATGCGCGAAAACGGACGTATTTTGGTCACCACCCAGTAGCGTTCTCTCGGTGCCCCAACTATATATATAAATATATATATATATATATATATATATATATATATATATATATATATATATATATATATATATATATATATATATATATATATAATGCTTAAATTACTTTATATATTAGACTAAATTAAAATTTTAATGAGATAAATGAAATCGGTTTTTATTATTGTTGTTAATCAAGTCTGTTGCGTTTTTTCGTTTTTGTTGATACATAGATGAAGAATCTCGTTTATACGTATAAGTAGTTTCAAATGGTAAAAGTACAAATTACTCAAGCTTCGCGAAATCTTGAAGTGATCTCCGCGGAACACAGTTTAACCAGCTAGCAGTCACGCCAGTGGTGTTTACATTGTTCTCTTTTTGATTGCAGTAAAAAAAGGAAATCGCTCCAATGCTTCAGAATTTTGGACTAAAAATTGGACAGGACTGATGACTTTACGAGCTAGTTTTAGTCTACATAAGTTTTATTTTTTGATGAGGTCTATTCGTTTTGATGACATAAATTCTAGAAACCAACGTTTACAGTTCGACAAATTAGCACCTATACGTGAATTCCACACACAGTTTGTAAAAAAACTGTCAAAATAGCGTCAGTTAATTTGTGACCATTAATGAATTGCTTGTTTCTTTTCGTGGACGATGTAGTTTTATACAATATATACCACAAAAACCTGCCAAATACGGTCTTAAAATGTATGCACTTTGCGACTCCCGAACTTTTTATACATTGGATTTAGATATTTATTTTAGTAAGCAAAAGGATGGGCCTTACATGAGTTCTAATAAGCCTTTTGATATTTGCAAAAAAATGACTCATCCGATTATCAATTATAATCGCAATTTGACAACTATTTTAGTAGTTATGCATTAGCTGAATACTTATTGAGCACATGACTCACGTTTTTAGGAACACTAAAACGGAATAAAAGAGAAGTACCTCCAAAATGTATTCTAGACAAAAATCGTATGCCTGGAACCAGTATAACTGGATGCCAATATGATAAAACGCTGGTGTCCTTTGTTACAAAAAAGAAAAAAGTAGTACTACTGTTATCTACTTTGCACGATTCTATAGTACTTGATGAAAATACTCAAAAACCTGTTCAAATTTTTGATTATAATTCCACAAAAGGAGGAGTCGATACCATAGATTTAATGTGTTCAACATATACTACAGCTAGGAAAACTAAAAGTTGGCCAGTTGTAATTTTTTTCGAGAACTTGACATAGCTGGAATAAATTCTTTAAACATTTTTCATGCAAATAACCAAAAAAATATGTACTCCAGGAGACAATATCTTTTTGAATTATCAATGGAATTGATGGAGAAAAACTTGAAAAAACGGTCCGAATTAAGAAGTTTACCAAATGACAGATATTTTTCTCTCTGAGTATAGAGATCATTCAATTTCTGAAATTGCACCTCCGAAAGTCCGACCGATTTGCTATATTTGTGGACCACATAAAAACAATAAGACTGGTGTAACATGTAATTATAGCAAAAAACATGTCTGTAAGCACTACAGTTTACGGCAAGTAAAATGCAATGCATGTGATAATGACTACAACTAAATCGAAAATGAGGAAGTATAGTTACTTAATTTAAAAATAAATTTTTCTTTAAACAAATTTTTTTAAGTACATGAGTATATTTTACATAATAATATACTGTAATAACAATTTAAAATACATTTTTTAAATCAAATTTTAATATTTTTAATGTGTATACCATAATGTTAAAATAAAATTATTTGATTAATTTAATTATAAATAAATGACATTTTAAATAATTCCTAGCATGCATTATCCAAAATATATAATAATAATACTAAAAATCTACATTAACAATAAAAAAATAAAATAGCGGTGTTAACAACGCGGTGCGACTACCAACAAGATTATCATAGGCGCGACCCCTATAGTCCGTTTCACAGCAGTTGTCAAATAACAAAGTCAAATTTTCCTTGTAAACGAAACTGGTTAGTTTATTCTCCAAATAGCAATAAAATGTTTTGCTTTCCCTGTTTTTTATTTTATACTGTTTCTCAACACCATTATCAGTGGTCTGATCCATCTAAAGGTGAATCAAATTTTCGCAAGGGTTAAGAAAAAATTGTAAAGCATGAGAAGTCAAACGAACACAAAACTGCTGAGAAAGAATATTTAATACTGAGAACAAGAATTAAAAATGACAGTACCATTATTCATCGTATAATTCTAGCAGAAAGAAATGAAAAAGAACATAATCGCAACGTTTTAAAGCGTTTAATTGATGTATCTTTATTTCTTGCCAAAAATTGTCTTCCATTTAGAGGTCACCGAGAAAAATAGGGATTCGACATCCGGCTCGGCCGTAGGCTTATACACAGTGGAGGAGGTCAGTCAGTCGCATTGTAGCAGAGCATTAGCTTAAACGTGTATTTTACAGAGCATCATTTATTATTGCTTGTGGTTTTAATAAAAAGTATCAATCTAAACTATTAGTAATTTATCAGTCAGTCGAACGTATTAATTTATTTGTGTTGGAACCAAGGTCCCATAACAATAGCTTGATTCCCGCTTATACAGATAAGGAATTATGGAAATATTCAAAAAAATGATTTTTATATCTATAAATAACTTATGGCGTCTGGGACTCTCCTAGTTCCATCTCTGTTTTGTTTTAATAATTGCATAAATATCAATAAAATACATTTTGTTATCGTGATTTGTCCCAAAAGGCAAAAAGACTAAACTAAACACACTATACACAGTAAAAGAGTTGTGTTACAGTTATTATAGTCGTGTGCATAGGCGCCAGGTTTTCAAAAATCTATTGGGTGCTCTTACAAATTTCAAGAATTCGTGAGGAGCTTTTCCCCTCTCACTCCCCGTACTAAATTGCCTATAAGCTGGACGCTAACACAACAAAACATATTTATAATATAATATAAGACCATTTTTAATGAAAACCTTTATTTAATTTAAAAATTAACATTATAAAACTAACCTTTATTATTTAATAAAATTATATATATATATATAATATATTTACATACATATTATAAGGTTAAACAATTAAGATAAAAATATTTTACATTACAAAGCAAATGTGTTTTGACGAACTTTGGCTTTATTTATAAAAGTATTAGCAACTTTTTCAATATCCACATCTTTGTTTTGATGGACATGAAGAATAGCTATATCATTGAGTCGATTCTGTGTCATGGTTGATCTCAAAAATGTCTTCAATCTCCTTAATGCTGAGAAAGACCTTTCTGCAGTGCAAGATGAAACTGGAATAATTAAAATGATTTGTAGGAGTTTGGAAAATTCTGATAACATATCACACAAATTATCAGATTTTATGAAATTTACGGCGTCTTGTAAACTTTTTATAGATACATTCTTAGATTTCGCAATATCTATGAACATATCTCGATGTAATATCAATTTATCTCGGTTAAAATCACTTTAACTGTAGCTATACCACCGCAATGTGAAACTTATATTACCGAATTTAAAAAAGAAATGTGGTATCCGTCGTATTTTAGTAAAAATTAGTATTTTGTTTGCGAAAAGCCAACAAGTATTGCCATAATTTGTAATAAACACATTATAAACTTAAAAATTAAAATTAAAAACTCCGGCAAATTATACTTGAAATCTGGTTGTATGGCGTATACTATGAGAGGTGTTCTTAAAACAAAACAATCTATAGAAACATCGCTTCCTATTCTTGTTCCAATCAATTTATCACTGTTAAACGACACTTGTAATACATCTTCAAAACAATCTTATCCCACACCAAATCACTTGAATGAAATAAAAAATTTAAAATTTAATAAAGACGTTTTTGAAAAAATAAACTTATAACTAGACCAACAGGATAATTCAATAATCTCCATTACCTTGGATAAGACATACGATTTTGTTTATGCTAATAAATACTTAATTCTTTTTATAATTGCGTTTATCATATACTGTTTTTTATGTACATTAAGAATAAAAAAAATAAGTCATCATTAGGAAATATAGAACTCGGTTATCATTCTTGCGCTCAAAGGAGCACTGATTAATTTACTATAATTATTTTCATGAATTATTGTAAGTCATGCCAATTTAGTTATTTGTAATATTATAGTTTCAATGTATACGAGACTACACCAATGTATACATCGACCAAAGCGCGGCGCGCGCGACGGCATGAAAAATATCATAAAATTGTTCACGAAAATGTCTACATGTTTTGCGCGTTCCAATAATATGGATTACAGAGTGAGTAGTGATAAAATACGGGTTTTGGACCCTAAAATAAAAATTACAGGGAAAAAATATTGCTCCAAGTGGCGAATTCTACATATTTTTACCGTGTAAAAAAATTTTACTAAATACATATTTATTTTTTAAATCCTAACTTTATTATTAATTTGAAATTAAGATTTATAATTTTCTTAATTTAAGCTTCGTGAAGAACATTTTTAATGTTTTTGATGATTTAAAAAATGAATTATTCCCGTATTTTGATACATCAAATTATCCGGAAAATCATTATTGTTTTAATGAAAATAATAAAAATAGATCAGGTTTTTTTAAGGATGAAATGAAGGGAGATATTTTATTAGAATTTGATACATTAAGAACTAAATTGTATGCATATCGAACAAGTGAAATGGAAAAAAAAGCTAAGGGTGTAAAAAAGTAGGTTATAAAAAAAACATTTATGTTTTTCTGATTACATAAATATTTTAAAATCGTATGTTGATCATAATTTTGATATTAATGAATCAGCTTATCGTACTATGAATTTTATCCAATCAAATAAACATATTGTTTATTCTAAAACAGTGAATAAGTTGATTTTAAGTGCAAATGATGACAAACGATTTATTATGTATGATGGTATACACACTCTTGCGCATGGACATTACAAAATTAAATAATTTGAAACATAAAATATAAAAATTGTGGGAAAATAATGTTAATTGTTCAAAATTTTATAAATTTAATACCCAGTATAATCAATAAAAAAAAATATTTTTTCTATGTATATTTATGTGTTTATAAATAAAAATGTTTACGCACACACACACACACACACACACACACACACACACACACACACACACACACACACACACACACACACACACACACACACAGAATAACATTAATTTATAATATCTTTTGATGAAATCCATGAATTATGACTTGAATCAAATCCTAACCATTTAACAAAAATTTTATTTTTATTTCTTTTTATAATACGTTCTACTAGATAAGTGTTTGGAAAATCAGTTTTTAAAAGTTCTTGACTGTAAAATCGACCTAAAACGATATTATTTTGATCATCTTTTATATTATATGTAATTGGATCTGATTGAAAAACTTTTGAAATTGTAAATAGTTCTGTTGACCACTGCGGCTTATAACCTTTATCGAATACATATTTGTTTTTTGAAATTCGAACGATATCATTAATTTTAAATTTAGGTTTATATTTTTTATTGTTTTCATTAATTTTAATTTTAATCGTATAGACTTTGTTCGAGCTTCGTGCGGAGTATATTTAATAGTTGAATGTTTAGTATTATTATAATTATGTATTAAATCAGATATTGAATTATACCAATTATATGAACCAGTTGCTGTAAACTTTTTATAAATTTTATTTTTAATTGTGCGTATTACACGTTCAACTGTTGCTGCTTTTATACCACTATATGTCGAATAATGTTTAATATTAAATTGTATCATTAATTCTTGAAATTTTTTATTATAAAATTCTGTACCATTATCTGTTTGTAATAACTTTGGATGATTAATTTTTAATATATTTAGCATGCCTTGAGTCACATGTTTAACAGATTTATTTTTTAATGCTTGTACCCAAACATATTAAGTATACGTATCTATAACAATTAATATGAATTTAAAACCTTGATTATACTTCGAATACGATTGAATGTCAATAAGGTCTGCTTGCCAGAGATCATCCTTGAATAAAGAAATTATCTTTCGTCTAGGAAATGTTTTTCTAGCAGGTTGATGTCATCTGCAATTTTTTCTAATGCTGTCATTTTTAATTTTTTTGTATTCAAAACATTATTTTTCCAAATGGATCAATATGAATGAATCAATCAATATGAAGGTAAGCGTGTGGGTCGTGTCGTTGTCGTGGTCCGTCCGGGGTGCATATTACCCGGTTAGCACACATCATAGCAGTGCTGAGACAATGTACACTTTGTTAATATGCGTCCGGGGTGGTCACGTCTCGGTCGCGTGAGGACGAAGACACGAACAAAACAATAAGTAGGGAGCAAAGGCGAAAAGAATAAATCAAAAACTTATTGCTCACTAAGAAAATATATTAAACAGAATAAATAATAAATAGGAAAAAAAAATACAAGTAATTGTGAAAAAAGAAGAAAGAACAGAAAAGAACAATATCTGTTAATGAAAATGATGGTCGGACGGAACGTCGCGTGTTTAACGTCGGACTCGAAGTGGACTGGTTTTGTTCCCGGCCTGGCGGCCGTCGTCGCGGACTTACGCCCGCGTTCCCTTCTATTGATAGATGGGTAAGCGGGGTTCCGCTTGTGACGGTGTGTGCCGCGAGCTTGCGGTTGATAAAGAAATATCGACACGGCCGGCGGCATACGCATATTACGGATGCCGCACGGGACCGCGTCATACTCCCCTGCCAAACCGCCAGTCGTGGTAACACTCCAGCCAGTGTCTAGGTAAACCTGTTCCACCATGTGGGCCTTGTTTTGCCGAGGACGTCCTGACTTGTGCGGTCGGGTCACTCGGTAACTAGTGTCACTTCACTATTTCCCCTGTAAATTTGAGTACCCCCACCTCACCAATGTTGATGTGGTGGGGTAGACGACCTCCGTGTTCACGAAATCCAGTCCTTAAGGACGGTCCGTATCACACTAAGGTGTCTAGTCCTCTCTGGGGGATGTGGGTGGGGAGATCGTAAAAAATGAGGGTAGGTCCTCCTCGATTTCCTGGATCGTCATTAGGGTCGGTCCTGGGTTCTCCAGAACCAGGCCGTCGATTTCCATCGACTCGACCTGGTTTCTGGATTCCCCTGGTTCGGGTTCTTCACCCTCCGACATCTGCCGATTCTCCGGCTCGCTGGGGACCTCCTCCGAGAGGGGTGGTGTTCGTGTTGCCGTCACCGACTTCTCCAGTCGGTACTGCTGGCTCGGACCTTCCCTCTCGGCCCTCATTGTCGCGCGGGCTTCTTTTCTTTTTTCCCGGCGATGTTGCCTCCTTCGCTCCCTGACTCGTTCCAGTGCTGCCTCCGTCTTCGCAGCTTTGGTGGTGCTGGAACTATTGGCGGGGGCAGGTTGATGGGAGGCAGGTTGGTTGGCGCTGGAATGACCCCGTTCCTGGTCCACGCCACGCACCAGTGTGGTGTCACGCGCCGTGGTGGTCCCGTGTGCCATGTTGGCACCGCGTGCCGTGTGGGCACCGCGTGCCGTGGGGGCAACGCATGCCGTGGGGCACCGCGTGCCGTGCGAGAACCGCGTGCCATGGTGGCAACGCGTGCCGTGGTGGCACTGCGTGCCGTGGTTGCACCGCGTTCCGTGGTGGCACCGCGTTCCGTGGTGGCACCGCGTTCCGTGGTGGCACCGTGTGCCGTGGTGGCACCGTGTGCCGTGCTGGTGGCGTTGAGGGACGTTATGGGGCTTGTTCCCTGGGTTGGCTGCGTGGTGTTCCGCAATGCCAGGTGGAAGGCCGCCATCTGGTCATCCTTACCCCGGTTGTACGCCGCCTACACCCGGGGGTCCTGGCGTAGTGTCTCCAGGGGCGCTGTCCGGATCCCCTCCGGTGTCCGGAGTTGACCCCGGGTGGTCAACCCTGCCCCCGCTCCAGGAGCATCGCCATCTCCCTCAGCAGCTCCTCGTGATGTGGCTCCATTGCTGCCGTCGGTGTCGGGGGTGGACTTGAAATTACCTGTAAAGCGAAATTATGGTGGTGTTAAGGGGTGTCCGTTATAAATGTGGTGGTGTAATTGTACACCACTACTCCCTGTTTGCACTTTTTAGGCAAGATACGTGGATTTTCCGCGGCGGTCGCTGGTCGGTTAGAAAGACTCCTTTTCCAACTTGCTTTTCCAGCCTCACAGGGCCCCATCATTTTGGGGCGAAGCCTGCGTGGAAACCTTCGTGTGCCTTGGACAAGTGGTGTGCTCTGTAAAAAACTACGTCGCCCTCCGAGAATTTTGTTTTCTCGGCCAGTGTGTTCATGGTGTATTTGCCTATGATCTCTATCTCCCGTTTTTGTCTCTCACTATTTATGTCATTGATCGGGGCGCTCGTGTTTTGAGACAGTGCCCAATCCCCCGGTCTTTTGCACTCGTTTCCGAGTTCCAGTACCGAGGGCGGGTATCCCGTCTGAACATTTCGCCTGTTCCGTATCGCAAATAAAATAGGGGCCAGTTTTGTATCCCAGGTGCTGTGCTTACCGTTCACCAATAACGCGCGTAGGCCCTTCTTCAGGTCCTGGTTACGGCGTTTGACCGGATTAGCCCTTGGGTGGTACACTGGTGTGGTCCACAACTCTGCCTCCCATCGTTCAATCGCGCTAAGCATGTCGTTTGATACAAATTGGGGGCCGTTGTCGCTTAAACAAACACGGGGATAGCCGAAACGTGAGAAGAACTCTCGTTCGAGTGTTTCGGTTATGTTTTTAGTAGTGGCTGTTCCGAGCGGGTACGCTTCGGTCCATCTACTAAAGCAGTCGGTGGCTACCAGTATATATGACTTCCCTTTACTCGTGCGAGGGTAGGGGCCCATTAGGTCTATACTGATTACTTCCCATGGCTGTCTGGGTTTTCTGGTGGTCATTGGATCGTTCGGCCGTGTGTTGAGTGGTTTTGTACATGCACAAATGTGACATGACTTCACGTACAATCTCACGTCGTTTTTCAACCCTTTCCAGTAGAAACGTTGCGTGACAGCCCGGTATGTATCTTTCCACCCTGGGTGACTGGCTAATGTGTGGTCGTGATACCTCCAAATCACATGTTGTGTTTTGGTTGTCGGTATCACGACGGGTGAGCTGCCCTGGACGTTTTTACGTAGAAGGCCTTCTGACAGGACATACTGGTCCTTGCCATTGGTGGCACTTCTGGTATTACGTGCTGGACTATCTGCTTTGGTGCTTTGGATGAGGTTTCGCAGTTGTGGGTCCTCGGCCTGCCAAGAGGCGAGGGTGGTGGTGGAAAACGGGGTGTCTTGTACACCGTCCGTTTCAGTGGTGGCGAAAATGTTATCGGCTAAGGAACTAGTAGTGTTAGCGGGTGATGATGTGGGTACCCCTACTAGTCGGTCCTCGAGCCGATCCTCATCCACTGGTGGGCCTTGAACTGGGTTCCGTGATAACATGTCTGGCCCCTCGTTTTGCACTCCGGGTACATGTATCGTTCGGAAATCCAAGTTTGATAGTTGGAGTGACCATCTAGTCAATTTGGAGTTTGTGTCCTTGGCCCTGTGTAACCAAGTTAGGGCTGCGTTATCCGTGAATAACTCAAATGGGCGCGATTCTAGGTATGGTCTAAATTTGTCCGTAGCCCAAATTATTGCCAGACATTCGCGCTCTACCGTGGCATATCTTTTCTGCGTATCAGAGAACTTCCTGCTTGCGTAGGCGATTATCCGTCTTTCCATAGGTCTGTCACCCCTCTGGAAAAGAACGGCACCGGCTCCTAGCTCGCTGGCATCTGTTTGAAGGCAGAAGGGTTCGGTATAATTGGGTGGGGATAATTTTGGGGAGTCGTATAGGGCGTTTTTGATTTCATCAAATGCCCGTTGTTCGACTTCCGTCCAACCCCATTTCGTTCCCTTTTTGAGTCGGTCGGTTAGGGGCGCAATTGTGTCCGCATAGTTATCAACAAACTGGCTATACCAATTGCACACTCCTAAAAACCTACGCAGGTCCCTTACTTTTTTTGGTACCGGAAAGTTCTTTATGAACTCTAACTTTTCCGGTTGTTTTTGAATCCCCTCCGAGTCTACAAGATGCCCTAAAAAGGAGATTTCGGTCGAGCCGATCTTGCACTTTTTTGTGTGGCATGTTAGCCCATACCTTTTTAGACGCTCAAGAACCTTGTCTAAGTGGTATTGGTACTCGTCCTGGTTCATTGAAAATATAACTATATCATCCAAATACACCTGGACAAAGTCATCCAAATAGCCTCTCAAAACCTCGTTCATCAGTCGTACAAAGGTCATGGGACTGTTTTTTATCCCGAAGGGTAGGACTCTAAATTGAAAAAGCCCCCTCCTAGTTCGGAATGCTATGTATTTCCAAGCATTTTGGTTTAGGGGTACTTGCCAGTACCCTGATTTCAAGTCCAAAACACTGAATACTTTTGCTCCCCTCATTTGCCGTATCAATTTGTTTAGATCGGGCATAGGGTATGCATCAGATTCGGTAACATCATTGAGTCACCTATAGTCAATGCAAAGGCGGGGTGAGCCATCCTTTTTTTTACCTAAGACTATTGGTGCGGACCATGGGGAGGTGCTTGGTTCAACTAGTCCCTGTTGTTCCATATCCCTAATCATCTCGTCGATGATGGCCTGTTTGGCGGGTGGATAGGGGTATGGTTTGAGTGCTATTGGTGTTTGGTTCTTAAGGAGAATGTCGTGCTTAATCAGTTTGGTACGTCCAACCCTATCGCATAAAACGTCCGCATACTTATTCAGTATGGCGGTGAAGTTTGCGCGCGTTTCCGGGTCTCCCGTAATTTCCAATGCTGAAAGATCTGGGACTATGCTGGGGCCATTTGTACGGCCTTTCCAGCATGCTGTGGTCCTCCTTCTAGAACCTAAATGGATCATGCATGTGGCGTAATCCCAGGAGACTTCATTATCAACGAGAAAGTCATGTCCTAGTAAGATTTCGCAGTACAGACCGTCCAGAATCGCTGCTGTGAAGGGGATGTTTAGGTCATCCGCCATTCGGACAGTGGTGGGTAGTCCATTTTGGGGAATTCCAAATTTTTGGGCTATGGTTGGGCTTACATATGACTTTTGGGCCTGTGAGTCTAATAATGCTGTTACGAAGCCTGATCTAAATTCGAGTTCGACAGCTGGTGTCGGGATTTTATCGGGGCATGTTCGTTTAACGTTAGAAGATGTGGGTGGTTCGTCTGAGTGGGACAAATGGTTCTTAACCACGAGTTCGGGACCTTGGTTTGCGATGTGCACCGCTAACACTAGATTTTCCGTCTCGGTTGCCTCTGTGCTCTGAGAACACTCCACTGGGACCCGTGAATTTTCCGAAAAGGAGGGCGAAGCGTGACTTGCCCTTCTCCCGTCGCTGTTGTTAGGGACCGTTTCTTTTCCTATTACCTTTGTCCCTACATCTAAGACTTCCCCTGAAGCCAAATGGGTACCACCTTTGGGATGGTACGTGTGTGTGGGGTGATGTAGGTTTGGGATTTGAGGGTGTTGTGAAACGTCGGAAATGTTGGTGGTGCCCGTAGTGCCTTTGGCGACTACGGGTGTGAAGAAGGAAACTATTTTTGAGGACGACTGCTCGGTAACCGTTTGCGGCGTAGTCGTTATGGTCGACTACCAATACGATTTTCCTGTGAGGCGTCCGTCGATAATATTACCGTCCATAATGCCAACTGGTGGGGTGTCATAGCTGGGTTCGAAATTTGGATGTTTGGGGGGTAGTTGTTGTGAGTCGGACGAGTGGACTACATTCTTCCGTCTCCCCTGCCGTTTCCCGAAAAGGTAGGTCTGTTGGGGCATTCACTGTTCCAGTGGCCCTCCCCACAGTATCTACAGGGCCGTGGGGGCGCTTGGTCCCCCTTTTGGCCTCTAGTAGGCTGTCTGGGTGTGCCTCTGTTCCTGTTAAACCTACCCCTACTTTCCTGATCGGGTGGTATTCTTATCGGTTGGTGGGTGGGGGGTGCATTCGTTGAGGGGTCCAAGACTCCGGCGATTCGACGTAAATCGCTGAAGGTCATCGGTCGCTGCAATCGAACGTGAACCCTGAATTCGTCTCGCATTAGCCCCGCAACTATACCTACTAACTGTGGTTCAGATAGCCCGGTATTTACGCGTCGTGCCAATTGGTTTTTCGTCAACACGAATTCCGTTACCGATTGGGTGGTTGTTTGTCGAGTTGACACTATCTCGGCTCTCAACTGCGCTTGAATTTCCGCGTTGTCAAATTTATCTAAAAATTCGTCACGAAACTCTTGCCACGTCAGGTCCAGAACTTTTATTGTTGTCCACCAAGTTCCGGCTGACCCTGTCAGTTGAGGTTCAACCACCCTTATCCACCCCGCTGGGGGTAACCTAGCCTGTGATAAAATATCTTCGGTGTTCTCTAAAAACCGTACGGGGTCCTCGGCCTTAGTTCCGGAGAACTCTGGTAACGAGACTCGCGCTGCGCGTAAGTCCTCGTACGGTATTAATACCGATCGTTCGGCGGCGTAGGATGTGGAGAGGGGGGTCCGATTTGTCGCACCCGCGAAGTGGACCGAGCGATCATGGTGAATGTCACGGTCGGTGTGTGTGCTACGGTTGACATCGTACCAGTTGTCGTACGTGTGCGTATGCCGTTGTGTATCTCCGACCTCGCGGGGGGGTTGACCTGCCCTGTGAGGGTCGGTTGTAATCGGGTACCCTTGTAGAGCTATGGGGTAAAGATTGTACTGGGTTGGCTGATATTGAGTGTCTACCTGTCTTGTCCCCGTCATTTACCCTAATGTGCGTACTCTCGTGTGTTTGTGGGCGTTGTGGTGGATCATCCGTGTGTTCTGGTTTCGACGTCGACATACCTAACTCGATTCGCCTGATACTGTCCGCAATTAAACGGTGATCGTCAAGATAGCGGGCCAAACATGACTCGAGTGTGGATAATCGCGACTGTTTGAATTCAACGAATGATCCCCTGTGTTTTGCCGAATCATGTTTAGTTGTTCTGACGCGACCTGCATTGTGTTAGTCGCGTAAAAACTAGCATTCAGATCTACTAAATTCGGGTGTGAGTTGCCCGGCTGGCTTAGTGTTGAGGTGTGGGGCCCTGCTGGACCGCCGACCATCCTTTCACTTTCCGCGTTGACCAGGGTGGACTCGTTACCCGAATTTCCCATGGCGTCAGTGGTCACCGATTGTGTTGTGACCTCCGTTTTAGCCTTTTCGTATCTTTGTACCCTAATGTATTCGGTTTAAAATTCGGTTTAATTAAAAAATTTGTGTTGTTTCTTACTAACTGTTTCGGTATTTTTGAATATGTCTGTGCCAAGTAAAAAATAGAATTTGCAACAGAATGTCTTCCCATACTGAAGTAATCACGAATAGGTGTTTGATTATCACAAATTACATCATCGAATATAAAAATTGAATTTTTTTAAACTAAACTAGGTTTTATAACTTGATCCGCATTTGTAAATGTGTAAAAAATAATTCCTTTAATACTATCTATCAAATTATTTAATTTATATAATTTATAATTTATTATAATAACCAATCAAGTGTACACTAAATAGGAAACCAAATTATATTAATACATTTTAGCTTAAATATGCATCAAAATAAGCAAGTATATTGCCTGAATTTTGTATACAAATTTTCTGATTCACTGTTCTAGACCTTGTGATGTAAATATACAAATGTATTACTATGTTACTTATTTACAGGGTCCGGATATTATAGCATTATACGTTCAGGCTATACCTAATATGACATTAAAAGAAATAACGCCAAAAAAATTTTTAAAAAGCAATATTTTATTTCATACTTTAATAACTTTGTTACCCTATATTAATTTAAATATCAGTTTTTATATTATAATTAGAAAAAGGCACAAAAATCTATAAACATGCAACATACTTTTTAAATAATTTAAATTCTTTAATTTTTAAACCATAAGGACATAGTAGTTTTCCATTATGGTCTATCATAATAAGTAAAAAAAAAAATGTTATAATATCTGAACCCTGTTTATTTATGACCACTTTCATCATATTAATTTTGAGGTAACTCAATGAATTTTTTTTTTTACAATTTTTGGCTGTGTTTGCTTAGTCACTAAGTTATATTTCGCTTTACAAAATTACTCTGCATTATGCAACCCGTCAGTAAATGCTTTTATACTTTTAGTTGTTTAAGTGAATGTGGTCATTTTCGTAAAATAAAATGTTCATTTATGTTAATACTCCAATCTTTGTTTACCCTTTGACTATTGCATAAAATCACTGATCACATTTGTGATAGATCCAGAATTTTATTGAGGCTACTTAAAAAAATTATGACTGAGCAAAAAAAAAATTTGAATGATGTGTGCATACAAAAAAGGTGGACTGAAACAGAGCTGGAACTCACCGATGATCTGATAACTGATTGATAGTTGTAGGTTTACTTAAAGCATATTATAATGATGACCTATACTCCGGCCCACGAGAGAAGTAAACCAGTTCGCGCACGCAGACTGATGGTGGCGGCCGTTCCAAGGCACCGTTTCTCCCACTTAGTGTAATCGATAAGTGAATGCCGACAGTGGATCGGGCATGATCGGGCAACGTCGTGACGGAACATACGTATAACAGGTGGTTGATGCGCACGATCGGACGCGTTTTGGTCGGGACGCGGTTTACTTCTCTCGTGGGCCGGAGTATAGAAATTTTAGAATATGAAAATTCTTTATAAGTACTACCTATTTGAAAATAAAAAAATGTTTGTTTTTTACAATTGTCATATTTTTACGCAGTTTATACAATGGATAATTCCCTAAAAAAATTAATTTCAATTTATTAGTTATTGCAGATACTATGTAATAATTTAATGCAATAGTCAAATGGTAGTTACACTATAATATTGTATTTATTTAAGCATTAGCATAAATGTGCATGACACAGATATGGACTTATTTAATTTTATATTCGATTTTTATTAAAATTTTATTTTGTTTAAAGTCATGAGTCATTATTATCTATTTTACTGTCTATATTCACTGTTATATACAAAATTATAAAATGTAATTAATATATATTAATATAATAGCTTAAAATTATTATTCTTATAGTCTGAATACTATTAAATAAAATGTCAGTTTTCAAAATATAAAATGTTGGCAGTATATTTCCTTACAAATGATTTCATGATCATAGTGTTTCATGTGATGTTAATTTCACACATTTTTATCGTAATCTATCCATTACTGATAGTATCCATTGTTTAGTAAACTTTGAAGTTAGATGTAACTACTAGGGTATAATGGCGATAAAAGACAATATGTAAAATGTATAATGTAAACTTTTTATTTATAATAAATAATTATTAAATTTCATTTTCTGATGAATCAGATATAATATAATATTGGTAATTCAGACCTGGACTAAATATTGGTGCTGGTGCTATTGACATCTTATCATTCTTGATATTTTTGGCCATATATTCTACCCAGCATTGGGGTGGGGTGAAATGCTTGTCTTGTCCAGTTTTGCGGTCTTTTATGCAACATCTTATCTGATTAATATTTTACACAAATAAATGTATTAACAAATAAGGTTATAATTTGTTTAAAAAAATTGTTATTACTATTATTTATTATTTTGTGACCAATTATGCTGTCTTTGTAAAGCCATTTTAATTTCTTGTTTTTCCACCAACGTTGTGGGGTTCAATTTAGTGTGGATATCTGCCAATTTCGAATGTTTTGCACACCACCATGATTAACACTATTGAAAAGGGGCATAAATGTATAATTTTTAATTATTATATTCTTTATTACTACAACTAGAAGCCTGTCATTACATGCTCTAAAATTTTAGTAAACACGCATGCAGTTAGGATCTTAAGTAGCCTTATTTGCTTTAAAATAAAACAAATTTAAGTAATACAAAATTGTAATTTAGTAAGTCTCAGTTTTAATCAAAAATAATTAATTTGTATGTACCTATGGTATTAAAACATTTAAACAAATATTCATATTTAGATAGGTTGATACTTTTGTACAACCCCAAACATGTTAAATTAAATCTTGTTTACTATACTCTAATATAATCCCAAGTTTAAAACTTCTTTTGTCCTCAAAATTATTTTGATATGTCATATTTGTAAGAAAATGTATACTTAATAAAATCATAAAATACCTATGCTCAAAAAAAAAAATTTTTTTTATGTTAATGAAGTTAAATGAAAAGCTTTTACAGCTTACCTACAATCTACATGGAACAAATCTAAAAATTCATAGTAAATATGAAATCGCAACAACTTCCTAGCTCTAGTTATAATTAAAAGTTAAAATATTCTTTTTATAGGTACTAATTCTTACTTCTTCAGCTACATTCTTGCTTAGAGATAGCTCTTGCTGTAATATTAAGTATTGTTAGAATTAAATAATGAAATTGAAATGTGCTCTCATTTAATGGATGGTAATCTTTGAGGAAGACTGAGAAATATAAAGGTATGGTGATTGAGGTAAATGGTCTATATTAAGACAACATAAGAAAAATGTTTAATAATTTAATTAGTAAATAATAAAATAGTTTTTACCGTATTCAAGGTAAGTGTCATCACTTCTTTTCCCAACTCGTCATTTAATTTTTTGATTAGTTCCATGTCTTTTTTCTCTCCGTGTAACTGGATTATCTCATTACTCATGTCATTTATAGTTTTGGTATAATCCTTTTTTTGTGCTTCCTAATAATTAGTTAAATGTTTATCAATAATATCAGAACTATTTTAATTGAGAATTATTTTAGATATAATATTTATAGTTACAAGCAATTTTTCTAATTCAGTGACTTTTTCACTCAATTGGTGGTTTTCTGTTTCCAAGTCAGTGACCTTGAATGTTTCAAGAGAAAATTTTCTTTCCACCCTTTCCTCTTTCAATAAATGAGGAATAATATAAATATGATTTGTGTAATTTTACAAAAGATTTTGTACTTGTTATGTAAGAATTAAATTTACAATTTTAAATTAATGAAATTAGATTTCTTAAATGAAAATAATTTGATATTAAATGCTTTTACTTGTTTATAAATTTCAATTTCGGATAGTAATTCCTTGCATAGATTCTTGTATTTTTTTATATTTTTTCATTGTTTCATCTATATTGCCATCTAAAGTGCCTTCAGAGCCCATTTCCGATCTTGATAGACGGTAAGAGTTCATTTTAAATTAAAAATGTATAATTTTAAAATAAGAGAAACTCAAAAAAAAACGTATCTTGTATATGCAATACACTTTTTAAATTTAAATTCTTTAATAAGTTCAAAATAAAAATACACACTCAAAAAATTTGGGTACTTTTTCACTGTGAATCAAGAATGAACCTTGAATAAAAGATTGGTTATTAATGGTTAGAGATATTTACTTGTAGATCATCACATTCTATTATAATGGAAGGAAAACCATAAAGATACTATTAATAAGATATTTTAACTGTGCATAATTTTGTAATTAATGATTATAGTAGTGTTAAGTCCATGATATGCCAATTAATGGGTTCATCTCGCTTTTCAATACACAGATATTTTAACTGAATTTAAAATACAAATATAATTTAGGCAAATTAATATGTTGTATACAAATATGAATGAAAATTAATGTATACCTATTAATATTAATATTTATGAGAAAAAAAATTAAACTACAAAACAAACAATAATATGACATGTAAATAAATATAAAATTTAATTATTTTTTTCAATTCATTGTTGTAGGTAGCTTTCCAAATGGTAAGATAAATTCTAGGAATACGGTTGTAATGAACGAGGTTCATAAAATAGATGTCTTGGCTGCTTTCAATGCCAATCCACATGCATCTACTAGAACAATATCGAAAGAAACCACTATAAACCAAAGTTCAGTATCGCGCATATTAAGAACCAACTTGTACCATCCGTATAAATTATATTATGTACAGGGTTTAAAATCTTCTGACCCGGAGAGAAAATTAAATTTTATTGAAAATGTGGTATTATTGCATGAAGCAGACAACAATACTATTTCATATATTTTTTGGACAGATGAAAGCTGTTTTAACAATAATTGAATTGTGTATAGACACAATTCCCATTATTGGAGCTCAGAAAATCCACACTGGACACGTGAAACAAATGCTCAGATACGTTGGTCTACAAATGTGTGGTGTGGGATTTTGAATAGTCAACTCATAGGACCATATTTTTATGAAGGTACATTAACTGGCGAACAATATCTACATTTTCTTAAAGAAATTTTGCCAGGACTGTTGGAGGATGTTCCACTTGATGTTCAAAACAAAATGTGGATTCAACAAGATGGTGCTCCAGCACACAATGCAAAATTAGTAACAAATTATTTAGACCATAAGTTTTCATTAAAATGGCTAGGTACTAACGGTCCACTGAAATGGCCACCTAGATCTCCTGATCTAACGCCATTGGATTTTTTTCTGTGGGGCCATTTGAAAGATGTTGTTTATGCAGAACAATCAACTTCACTGGCCAATTTAAAACATCGAATAACAACGGCATGTAAAAACATAAATAAAGAAATATTCACAACAACAACAAATGCAATTATGAAAAGATTTGAAAAGTGTAAAGAAAAAAATGGTGGACATTTTGAAAATTTTAAATAAATACCTTGTCGAATTACAAGACACAATTGTTTTTTTTTTTTTTTTTTTTAATGTAATTTTATTTACGCAGAAAAAAATCTTGAATACATACGTCTTATGTAAAAAGTGTTATTTAAAATGTGTTACTAAAGGCAGTTAAAAAAAGCAGTTTGGATTACAATAATATATCTTAGTGACTAAGCAAACAAAGCCAACAATTTAAAAACAAATTTATTTAAGTTAACACAAAATTAACATGATAAAGTGGTAATAATTAATTAATTAACAGGGCTTAGATTTTATTGCATTTATTTATTATTATAATTTATAGAACATGGGAAAATAGCCAAGTAAGCTACCAAATCCTTATGGTTTAAACATTAAAGAATTTAAATTAATTAAAATGTAAACACTTCTAGACTAAATTAATATAGGTACTAAATTTATAATAGTAGGTAGGTATGTAAAATTGTATTAATTTTTTTTTGCTTAACTTTCTAAATTTTAGGGTCATATTAGGTATAGCACATACAATGCTATAAAATCTGAGCCCTGTTATTAAATATCATAACAATACATTAAGTCATTAACATAATTAGGTCTAGAACAATTATAAGATTTTAATACAGAAATCATTTAAATACTTAATATTAAATTACCAACTTTCATAAGTTGACAAATTAATTTTATGAAAATTTTAATTTAACTATGATAAATAAAAACAATACATTTGATACTTATAAAAAAAGCTTATAGCATTATTCTATCTTTTCCTTTTTTGATATTTCATATACATCTAAAATCTGTCAATGATACACCATACAAATATATTTCTCAAATATTATTAATAATTATTATTGTATTTGTACCTTTAAATATATTACTAAAAATTATTTTACTTACATTAATTCATTCAATTGGGTGAATCTTCCATAATGATTTGTTAGGTTCCTGCACTTTGTATACTTGATTGACAGTTTATAAGTTTAATAGACCACTGGTTTTAGATAATTTGTCAATGTTTTAAATAGGTACTCTAAAATTTCTTATGTTTTGCATTTTTTCAATAAATGATGAATAAAAAATGCCGATTCGATTTCGGGTATGACATAAAGTTAACATTATTTACCAAGTTAGATTAAAAATTTTCTTCAAAATGCACTGTACACTATATTTTGACTGTCACATTAATTAATTTTAAAAGTAAGTTTTCTCTGCAGCAGATCTCCGATTTCACACAACAAAATAAACGGTGAGAGTACCAAAAAACGTATACATAGGGGAATAATTTTGATCTAAGTGACTTAAGTGATATTATAAATACCGATTTACTTAAAAAGTAAAAATCACACCCATGTAAACTCAAATTTATTTTGTTTAGATCCTTTATAAACTCAAAATTGCTTATTTACTATCAAATTGAATAAGTTAAGGTTATTTTGATTATTTGTAGGTATTAGGTACTTATGAATAAAATTGTAAATTATTACTTGGACTGATAATGATAAATATCAATTTCGAATAATAAAGTTTGTAAGTGATAACAAAAATCTTGGAATAAAATAATAAATTAAATGTCGATCAGCCATTAAATAATAGTGTTATACGATAATATGTATTATGCGATAGCGCGGTACACAATAATATTCTCAACTTTTTCACCAAATTTTTAGAAATTCAAATACCAATATTTTTCTAAAAATTAGGTTTACAAAATGGCTATTTTGGATTTTTTTTTAAATTGTAGACAAACATTTTAAATTTCCAAATTTGAGTTTTAAAAGTAAAAAAAAATATTTTAAGACAATATTATTGTAGCGCAGGGCCATAGTATTAATCTGAAAAAAAAAATTAAAATAAATGAATAGAAAAAAAAGTTATTGCATTTGTCAAATAGTCCAGACTCACCCTGTATACGATTAAAATTATGTTTTAAAATTGTGTGGTTATACGAAAATGAGATTAATCGAGCAAAAAGATAAATTAAACATTGATAATGTTGATGTACAAATTATTAAAAAGCCATCAAGACACGGACCATTATTACCGGATAGTATTCGTGGAATATTTGTCGGACCATTGGGGTCAGGAAGAACAAATGTTATGTTAAATCTTATAACAAACAGAAACGGAGTAAAATTTGAAAATATTTATTGATACCTACTCTAAAACACCTGATCAAGAAAAATATATGATATTAAAAAAAAAATAGATAGTATTAAAGGCGTTAATTTTTACGTATTTAGAAACGCTGATCAGGTCATAAAACCAAATTTAGCTAAGAAAAATTCAATTTGTGATAATCAAACACCTATTCGTGACTATTTTAGTATGGGGATACATTCCGGTGCTAATTCAATGTTTTACTTGACACAGACATATTCGAAAATACCAAAACAGTTAGTTAGAGACAATGAAAATTTTTTAGTACCTAGTATTTAAACAGGATGATAAAAATCTAAGACATATATTCAACGATCATTGTTCTGCAGATATGGATTTTTCAGTTTCGAAAAATGTGTCATTTATGTTGGAACTGTAAAGATTATGGATTATAAGTATGAAATAATTTTATGTATAAATAGCATTGTTTTTTTTTTTTTGTAAAGCAACATTTGACAGACTGTGTACAAACATTCAATAACTCAATATGAGTGAGACAAAAAATGTATTAAACAATTTAATTTTGTGTAAAAAAAATATAAAACGTAAAATTTTAGACATGAAAAGAGGTGTTATTGATTCTAACAATTATTTCCGTTCAACATTTAAACCGATAATTGACCCACGTAACACGATCATACAAAAAAAAAAAATGAACCAATATTACGAAATGTAAATACCGATAAAAATGAAAAATATAGTCAACATGATCATGTAGCATTCAGTGATTTTGAACACTTTTTTAAAGCATCTCCTCAGTCTAGAACGTTTGATAAATCATATGGTTTACATTATGATGTAGACGACGAGCAAGTTAAAATAGCAGATTTTCCTGTAACTTTTATTAACGGTAATTTAAAAGTTTTAGATAAATACTATCCGTTGACTTTCGGTCTTTGGTCTTTACTATGTGAAAAAATTCCTAAGAATACAACATTCAATGACGTGGAAACATACTACGATATTTTAAAATCTACAAAAGTCCATCTAAAGAGTGATGGTAAACCTAAGACTAGTAGATAATTCAACTGGGTTAATTTTATCAAACCTTTACATGAACGTATGGAAAAGGAGAAAGACAATTTAAATAAAAAATCAGATTTAAACACAGTATTAAATTTGAATGATTTTAACAATCGTAAACAGCAAAACCAATTGGATTTAAATAGTATTTCTCGAAGTTTTATGCAAGGTATGCGTAAAAAAGTTAAATATTCTGACGAATTATTAAATCAAACTGGAGACAAATCATTTAGTTTTTCATTGCCTACAGATGACGTACATTCTAGTACTGGAATTTATGAAAATTTAATAAATTTTGAAAAAACGTCAAAATCTGATCAAATAGGTTCGAGTCTATATAAAGACGTAATACCCAACACACAGATAGTTTATTATGATGACCCAAATGAGTTAGTGACAAGATAAACCTTTTAATATCGTCTCAAAATGCTGGCAATACAGGTGTTAATAATGAAATTATATCTATTCTAGAAGAATTAAGAGAGATGAAACTTAGTGCAAAAAAAAAATCTTGTCAATAAGAATACAGATAATTTAAATTGTCTATTGTTTATTTATTTTTAGGAAGTTTTTCATTTTTTCAAAGATTATTATTATTATTGTTATTATTTTTTTTTTTTTGAGTTGTCTATGAGCTCTTGAAGGCATCGTATTGAAGGTGGTTATAGGCTAACATTGTATAAAATATTCATACAAAATATATAATTGACAAATGACAAGTATGAAAAATAAGGTTCGTAAGATTGTTTTTAATTTCTTTATTGCAGTTTACGCATCGACTTTTAGGAAAAGTTTAAACGATAGTTTGGATATTATTTTTGATTCATAATACTCTTTTTAATCTGATTAAAATTAATTTTTAAGTTAATTAATTTAAAACTGAGTCTGTAAAAGACATAAAAGATATTTGGAAAACCAGCTAACATGCGAATTAGAAAACCGGATTTTGCACAAGTTGAGATTGAGTTGTAGTTACAGGACCGGTCGTGAAAATACATGCTAATTACGTGCTAAATATTGGCACAAGAAAAAGTTTGAAAATTAGTATTTATAACACGTAGGGGGGTCGGAGACACGTGTCTACAGCCCCCCTACTCATTTTTTGATTTTACACTTAAACAAAAAGCATGCAAATTACAAAATTAGGCGTGCAAATACATGCTAATTACATGCTAAATATCTGCGCAGAAAAATTTTAAAAATGTTTAAGTGGGGGGGTTGGAGACACGTACGTTACATTGGATCCGTATTTCTCCCGATCCGTTACGATCCGACGTCGTCTAATGGTCGGTATCCGACGACGTCAGACGTGAATGCCTACAATGGTCCCGAGTTCCGACACCCGACCTAACCGACTTCAGCAAACACGATGAGTGATTCGGAAGACGATTTTTTTGTGCTGGATTTTGCAAGATTGTAACGTTCAATTAAAAAAAAACGCAAACGTAAAACATGGGTTGATGAATTTAATAAAGATAGGAGGAGTGATAGATACAGGAGAGTGATACAGGAGATACAGTAGAGTGTTTTACTAATTGTTTACCATTGCGGAATCATCCTACAAAATTTAAAGAATACCACCGTATGTCAATCGCAACATTCGATTAAATTCTCGAGGGGATAAAAAGTGAAATAACTGGCCAATCTAATTTCAGGGTATGTGTTAGCCCAGAAGAGAAACTAACCATCACAATACGGTAAATAAACCTTCATTATTCATTACATATATACAATTATTTTAATACAAACTATTAAATAATTTTAATTTAATTTATAAATATTAAATACTTTAAATTTAATATAATATTTAAGAATATTTTGTTATAATTTATGAGTATTCACCATTAAATTATATAATTATTTTCTATTTTTTTTTATTTTTCGTCTATGTAGGCGAAATTGCAAGACAAACTAATTCCAAGTTTTCATTAAACGTAATTTTCTATTCTGAATTACTAATAACTCATAGAAATGTTACAAAACTATCAAAAAATTCATAAAAATACACTGATTTTGTTAGGTAATGGTATAATTTATTATTTAAATTGTTATTTTAATAATGTAATTCATAATTTAATTTACTAAATTGCGTCAAAACGTTGTATTTCCAACAAATAGTACGTTTTGATCTGATTTGGAAATAGTTTGTTTTGCATTCTTTATAGTAGTACATAGTTACCTAATTTAAGAAACCGTGTGTAAGTAAATTCAATTACTTCTTTTATGAAATGAAGATATTTTATAAACACACACACACACACACAAAACACTATAGTAAAACCGATACATTCTTAATTTTACTCACAATCAAATATGATGAAATATAATTTAACACACTGTTTGCGCGGATTATTATTCTTATTATTATTATTACTATATATCGAGCGTGCGCGACGGCGACCCGTTTCCTTATCTGTGTCCATGTCTCCGTCCGTTTGTGTATGTGAATCTTAATTACCTGTGCGTCAATTATCTAATATATTAAAAAAAATTCTTGACGAGTGTGATATTACGGGGGGTAAGCGTTTTTTCGTTTTTATTCCCCTTTTCTTTTTCTTCTCATTTCGTATTTTTCCCCCGTACTCTGGACCGTTTTATAATAAATTCGGCTTTTTTCTCGATTTTTCTCCGTTCCGTTTTCCCGATTCGACCTAATGAAAATTTTTTTAGGTTAAAGAATAGTGGCTCCAATCGCGTTCGTCCAAATTCCCTCCGCCTTTTTTCTTCCCTCGCCTACCGATCGGCTTATCTCTTATCTTTCCCGCCGACCGCTCTCTCGATTTGTTTGCTCGTATTGATAATAGTACGCGTCGTCGTATCACGAACCGTTTAACAGCTCGAGTTTTCAACGTGATTCCCAACTCGAGTAGGTGGCTAGGTAGGTTTAGGCATTAGATACCATAATGATAGCGATCATTGCACACCGGTTTCGATTCCGGGCGGCGGATACTCTGATTTTCTGCTTTTTTTTTTTGATTTTTTCTTTCGTTTATCGTCTCCCGTGCATCATCATATATTAGACTTTTTCAGTGTAATTTTAGTAAAATTATTGTAATTTGTTGTAGAATTTTCATTTTTGATCTAGCGTATATTAAAAGTAATATTTGTTTTGAACTAAAAAACCAGCATTTAACACTTCATGGAAATTAAAATACACGTTTTTGCATATTTTGGTTAATAAAATGCATAATATATTACAATTTTTTATTGCATACAAATCTTAGCCCAGGCGATGAGCTTTAATAAATGAATAAATAAATAATTCGTTGATTTTTATTGTATCGTTTAAAATCACTGATTTCAATTATTATTTTTTGTGTGTATCTTATAAAAATCAAATGCATATTTTGGTAAATACGTTTTTTGTGTCGTCTTATATTCGCTATTACAGCAACATCTCTTTTTTTTAATGTAAAAATTAATTTGTATTATCGTCTGCCATTACGGTGACCAACAAAATTAATTTGTTCCTCATTGCTTGTCAGTGCGGCAGCAATTATTATTATTATTGAGTATTAGAAACTAATTATACTTATTATCGTCAACCAAATCATCGTACTGTGAGTTATTTTTTTATTTACTCAATTATTATTCTGTGTAACCTTCCTTGTTCGTGTCATCATCATCGTTCCGTCCACTCATCGAGCTAACGGTCCACCCTGCGTAAGTCCGCCAGCACCCAGCGTGGTGTGTGTGAGGCCGCCCAGGTCGTCTAGTTACCATTTACCGTCAACTGTAGTTACCACAATATCGTCGTTCACCTGCCTTAGTTCATAAGTTTAATTTTAAGTGTGAATTATCGTTTAGTTTTAAGCATATTGTCCGATTTTTTGTGAGCTCTGTGGTCATTGCACCATACCGATCCGACCACAGAGACTTCCCCCTTATAACTAAACTCAATTTCCCCTTTCCCGTGCTAGTGTTAAGTTATCGTCATCCGTCCTGGCCGCAGTCGTCGTCGTGCAAACTGGGTTGTCGACTCTGTACACTCACAGGCGGCAAGACGTTGAGTTGCCTATACGGTAAAATAAGGCGTATATTACAAATTTAATTTTTTTGGTTCTTGGTCATAACCAAGTGGTCCATCATTAATTTCTTCGTATACACACACCTTGTTTATTCATTTAATATCTTATATTATGAAACAAAAAAATGTATATATATATATATATATATATAATTAATTAATAGTGTAAATGATGCATATTGAGTTTCAGTCTTTGAAAACAAACCAAATATTATAATACTAAAAAAGTAAATAAAATATTTATTATAAAATACATTTTTATTAATTTAAATGAAAGAAATCTTCTTGTGAAAATTGTAGCTCAGGCTGAACTGCTTGATTCGCTTCCATAAGGCGACGATAAAGAGGAATCAATGGGCGATGGTATTATTCCAGGGGCGTCATTTCAATTTATGATAGGGTAGGGCATAATAATGACCGGCCCAATCAGTGTAAAATTTTTAAGTACCTACAAAAAAAAACCGCTCGCTTCGCTCGCAACATCAACTATATCATCAATCAACTATAATTCAACACCTATTTTTTTATTGACATAAATTATAAATCAAAACTTCATTCACTTTTGTTAATAATTTAACATATATATTATTCATAATTATCTTCCCCCAAACAAACATATAAATATGTTTAAATACATTTTATGCTGAAAAAGACAAATATTTTTTTTATAACATTAACAACTGTTTCTAAATAAGATATTCATATAATATTATATTAAATTTGTCAATGTTCAATTATTGTGTATTATGTGTTCTAATGTCCCAAGTGCCGGCCCATGTGAAAGAAGCAGCCGGCCCAAAGTTACTTTGAAATCTAGGGTAGGGCAAATGCATACTCCTGCCCCCCCCCCCCAAATGACGCTCCTGTATTATTCTTGACGAATGTACTTCTTTCACAAACTGGTGTGCTTCAAATGCATCTGTGACATTGTTCATGATTTTCATTCGTAGTTTCATTTTCTCAATCTGATTTAGTTGCCTAACAGAAGGTAGTAAGCTCAGGAAGAATGCGTAGTCCTGATCATCTTGTTGAGTATTTGTTGGTCGAGAAAAACGTTTTTCAATCAGGTTCATTTTCCTTCTTTCAATTTCAAGCACCTGGGAATCATAACAATTTGGTTTTTGTTTTTTTGAAAGAATTGTATCATGATCATTTTTATTTATTTTGTTGTTTGAAAAACTTGAAGGTTGTTTGCTTTGAGGTTTGGCAAATGAAGCGAATTCTGATCCAGATGCCTCAGGTTCTCTGAAAGAACAATTTATATCTGCTTCTGTATCACTTGCATTTTCTTCATCTAGCGTGGTGTTGCTTAAATTACTTGGAGAAAGTTCATTTTCATCATGCGTGAAAGGCAAATTTCCTGAACTCTCCCTGGGTATCATAATGCCCTTTAAAAATATCATGGTATTAAAAAAAGGCCATTTCACAATTTCAGACCTTCCTTGACCACTTTTGGTTTCAGTATGCGTTTTTAGTTTCCTTCTAAACGTGTCTAAGATTTTCCCATACTTTACGAGCCTGCTCACCTAAAATACAAAATAATAATGTAACATTTTCTTTTTACTGATTTTAATTTATTTTTAACTTTAATGTAGAAACAAGTTAGGTTAGGTTATATTTTATTTCTCAGTTATTTTTAATCTCAAAAAATATTACTAAATCAAAAATCGTAAGTCACAATTTGTTTATTTAAAGTGATCTACTCTATGACCGAGGACCACTTCACTCCTACTGTAAAGCAGAGCGAGTTTCCGTATTTTTTTATTTCATAATTTAATATTATAGATAATTATATATTTTTAGTTAATACTGTTTTTTGGTTTTATCAATTAGGTATTTAGCGACTTGTTTATCATTTCGATCCCTGGGTTTAACGTTTCGCATTAATGATTACACTGTTGATAAATGTGTATCATTAGTTGTGGATGCGATATGGAACAATTTTTTCCAGCAACTCCTGCCTGTTCCCAACCACACAATATTATTAGAATTAGCTACAGGGTTCCAGGAGCGGTAGAATTTTCCTCATGCCGTCGGATGTCTGGATGGCAAGCTGTTGCGGATCACCGATATCGATTTGTTTTTTTGGATGTAGGAGGATATAGAAAACAAAGTGATGGAGGAACTTTTTTCGCTTCTTCTTTATCTAGATTTTTGGAAATCTGTCATACTAATTTACGGCCATCATCACATATCGAAGAAATTGTTACAGATATGCAATTTGTAATGCTTGCAGACGATGCTTACCCACTAAAGACATATCTAATGAAACCATATTCCAGACACATGAAGAGATAATCTTTAACTACATACTATCGAGGACTAGGAGATGTGTGGAGTGTGCTTTCGGTGTTATGACAGCCAAGTGGCGTTTGCTTGGAAAATGTATAGAAACTAATGTTGACAAATCAGAGAGAATTGTGAAGTGTATCTGCTTACTTCACAATACAATTATTGACCATGAAGGAAGTGAATTCAGTTCCGCGACGTTGCGAGAATCTTTGAATGAATCACCCCTTCAAAGAAATAGGTTTTCAAGAACGTATAATAGATCGTCACAAGAGGCTCAGATCATTAGAGACACTTTCAAATCATACATCAATGGAGTCGGCGCTGTACCATGGCAAAACGGAAGCATCCAGTAAAAATAAAAATTAATTTTTAAATATTAAAAAATGGCTTAATTTTATTTTATAATAGTTTATAAATATTATGTACGTATTAATATAAAAGTAAAATGCTTAAATATAAAAAGTTGATTAACTATAATTATAACTATTTGTCTAGAATTATTTGAATAAATAAATTTAAAAAAATGTTTACATTTTTTAAATGTTTTAATTTTATGCTCTTACAATTATTTACAAGCGTATTTAAATAATAATTAATTGCTTTACTAATTTCTTTTAATATTTAAAAAAAAAAACAAAATAAAATGGAATAAAACAAAATTATTTACGTATGATAAAATAATATATGTTTGACAGTGGTGTTTAGTTTAATTTAAAATATCAATTTATTTTAATATGAATTCCTTGAATGTACGTAGCGAAGATTCAATAATTTCAACACAAAAGTCAACCGAGGATAATACTGAAGTGTCTGAAATGACTGGTTCTATTATGTTCATTTTAGATTGTAAGTTTTTTTAAATAAAATCTAAAATAGACAAAAATAAAGTAATCGCTACATGCGTAACATGTGAGCCACGTCATGTTGAAATAAAAGGATCATTATCTTCAACGTCCAATTTTAAATCTAATTTTAAATCTCATCTCAAAAGAAGACATTATCAATCCGTTATTGATTCATATGAAAATTATTTATAAGAAAAACGATTAAAAATCAAGGATAATGATAATGCATTTAGTAGAGTACATCGTGATAAATATACCCAAGAGCAATTTGACAAAGATGTTAGCAATTTTATTATACATCCAATGGTCCCATTAAGAACTAGAGAAAACCCATTTTTCAAAAAAATATTTTAAAATATTGGAATCACTAAAAAAATTAATGTTCCTAGTCGACGAAATCTTGAGAGAAAAATACAAAATTTGTTCGAATACAATAAAGAAAAAATTATAACTGACATTAAGGATATAAAATATGTATGTACGACAACTGATAACAATACATTGGATCGATGTCGATAATTTTGAACGGCGATCATCGAGTTTGGCTTGTCGCAGATTTCGTGGAACGCATAGTTATGATGAATTGGTGATATATTACAAGACATACATTTAGAATACAATTTGGATTCTAATAAGGTTAGTAATAATATTAATAATTAAGTAGTAATATAATATTTTAATACTTTTGTATGTATACTACAGTGATGCCTCTGTATACATAGATATAAATCAGTGCTTCTCAACGGGGGCGATATCTCCCCCCGGAGGGCGGTGGGGGAGTACTGATGGACGGTGAGCTCGTTTTGAGTGGTGGGGGGGGCGTTTTGGGTGATTGGGGGGTGGTGAACTTTTTTTCTGTTCAAAGCAACGCACCAAGATTTATCTTGGTAAATTTTTTCGTTTTTATCGATTACTAAAATAAACTCGTGATTATGAAATATAACGTTTGCTTATCTGTAATCGTTTTCGAACGAATCATTATCTTTATTACTCTTTACCTGCATTATGCTTTTTCTTATTGTACTTTCAGTATACATTTAGATTTTACCCGTGACTGCTGTGTTAGTTTTCGTTTCGTGTTTCGGTTTATATTCAATTTGTATATTATTCAACGATGTCAGAAGCAAAAAGGAAATGTCGCCAATATAATACAAATTACTTGATGTACGGATTTATTCCATCACCGTCCAACGCCCAGCTTCCTATGTGTTTACTGTGCAACAGAATATTATCTAACGAAGCAATGAAACCGTCGCGTTTGCAAGAGCATCTTCAAAAAATTCACCCAGACAAACAAAATAAAAATTTGTTATTTTTTTCGAATATTAGGGACAAGTTTTTGAAGGCACCGTCAGTCTCAGGCTTACTCACAACTTCTTCAACACAATGTGACGATGGTTTAATAATAGCCTCTTATAATATATCAAAATTAATAGCTAAATCAGGAAAAGCCCATACTATTGGTGAACAATTGATATTGCCAGCTATCAAGGAAGTTCTAGAAACAGTTCAACACCATTCAGCCTCATACAATATCATTAAAAAAGTTCCATTAAGTAACGATACTGTGCGACGACGAATTGATGAAATGGCTGAAGACGTAGAAGTTTCTTTATGCGAGCTCTTGGTATCCAACAAATTTTCCCTTCAAGTTGACGAATCGACATTGCCTGGTAACGAGGCTTTACTATTGGCGTATGATCGACTTTTTAAGGAAGGAAAAATCATACAAGAGATGCTTTTTGCAAGAACCTTGATAGCAGATACTAAAGGTGAATCTATTTTCAACACCGTCAAAGATTATTTTAAAGAAAAGAATATTCCCCTTGTAAACATTATGCGTGTTGCCACTGATGGAACTTGTTAAAATCATTGATGGCAATTTACTTCTAACTCTCTTATTAACTTTAATAGGTGCTATGGGAAGTTCTGGAAGCTTAAATGTGGCAGTTGGTGATAAAATATTTGGTTCAACAATTGTAGGAAGTGAAATATTATTTTCAAAATTTGAAATCCCTTCATTTGTAGATACTGTATTAAGAGTTAAAATGTTTGGTGGAATTTGATTATTTTGAGGGGTTATATTTTCTATAGAATTAGTATTATCCGATGTTATTGTATTTAATTCATTAAAATATGTATCAGTAGTAGCCGCTGCCGCATACTCTTCATCAGGAAAAATGTGGGCATTAAACGGCTCAATTCCACATGCTTTAAACCCACTGATTGCGTTCCCAAGAGTAGCAGCTTTAATATATGCTTCACTAAACAACATACCAATAGTTGCTTCTGATATGACACAACCAGGATTATTAACCATATAATTGTCACATGCCTGAATATAAAATATTTTGAGGGGTCCAAAAAATGACACATCAAGAGGCTGCAATCTATGTGTTGTATGCGGTGGAAAACCCAACATAGTTATGTAATTACTTCTACAAAAAGATATAGCTTCTAATGACACATGAGATGCATGGTTATCAAGTATTACAAGTATTGGATTATCTTTACTTGGTTTAGCATATTTAATGAAATGTTCTAAATATAATAAAAAATATCATTATTCATCCAACCACTTTCATGTGCGATTCCGTGGCTTCCAGGTGGACACATATTCATTAAATCAGGCCGTAAACGTTTACGTGGGAATATAAAAAATGGTGGTACATAACTACCCATTGCATTAATTGCACATACAACTGTTATACTTTTACCGCGTTCAGCTGATACAACTTTGGCAACTCGTTTCACACCAATGGGAGATATCCCCTTAGGTTGTTTTGTAGGCACAGTTGATAATCCTGATTCATCAATATTAAATATTTGATGAGCTTGATAATGTTTTTCCTGTCTAATTTCTCTTAAAGCATCAAAAAATTTTCCTACATTTACCTTATTAAAACACATGAGGCGACCCACTGAAGTAGCTTCAGGAGTTCTAAAGCTAAATCCAAATTCTTGCATAAATTTATAACACCAATCTTCACCTGCCATTTTTGTAGTAGTATTAAAACGGTGATCAATACTATTGGTAACTGCAAAATTATAAACCAGTTTTTGTAGTTGTACTTTTGTCAGACCGAATGCCCTTCTTTCAATGTCACATATGTATTTTTTCAGTGACTCTAATTGTTCTGTTGAGAATGTATTTCGAAAGCGACCTCCATGAACAGGCATAGATTCATTCTACAATATTAAGAAAAATTAAAATAATTTAATGCTCTCCAGTTATAAAAAATTTACAAATAATTTTTACCTTTTATTTTTTTTTTATGTATCGACGTAATGTAGCTTCAGGTATTTCAAATTTTTTTCCACTAGCATTACATGACATTTTCATATTAATACAAGAATTTACTGCATTAATCATGTTAAGACTAGACCATGACTCTTTCGCCGTTTTTTTTATGTAATTTCTCACCATTTTCAAAATGTACAACTAAAAATATGATCAGGATATAAATGATAAATTGATAATAAAAATAATGATTATAATATAATTATATAAAATGTAATAGGTATTACTATTAACTATTAACAAATCAAAATGAAATGTTTTTAGTACACAAATTAATATATCGCATAAGCGTTTGGATTAGTTTGCTGAAAAATTCGGCATCTTACCCCAGCCAACTTACCCCAAATAAAATTTGTATACAATATATGTTTTGTTTATGTTTAAACAAAACATATATTGATTATAAAACATTTAATAGAAAGCTAAGAATATATACTACAAATAATTACAGTAAAAAAAGTTTGAATTCTTACTTCTTTGTTCGTGACTCCTTATTTACGAACAGTATTAACTGATAACATAACCGTCAAAAACAGAAAAATGATAACAACACACGCGCTGCGTGTGTCGGGGGCACTTGTCTGAAAATGGCGGCGTCAAAATCTGAAAGAGATAAGAATCCGAATCCATTGCCAACATAAATATATCCAAAATTATATGAAAACAAATTTATCTTCATATACGGTATACCCCTGATTGGTTATATGATAAAAGTTATATAATTGTGTCATAAGTGATAATTATTATATTTATTTTTTATTCATGGTTTTTGTAATTTTTTTAGTCTTTAACGTAGTTGCTTTTTTAAATTTAAATTACCTATAAATTAAATATACCTACCTCATAATTATGGATATTTATTAATTAAAAATTACCTTTCTTTGTATAATCTAAAGACTAAATTCTTACAATCTTACACTATACTAACTGACTATACAATTTTATAATTTATCAAAAATTTAATATATATACATTATAGCCTATAGGTAAAATCATAAGTTTGATGTCTCCATCTCCATCTTATTGAGATGCCAATTCTTTGATAGAAAAAAAATAATATAATTTTTATCAATTATAACAAAATATAATTTTTATAATTTCGATAATTTCGATGGCAACAGTTGGCATCAATTTTTCGATTCTTATCAACTTCGAATCCTTATCAACTTGCTGGTACTCCGCCATTTTCGGACAAGTGCTGATGTCCCGCGCTGCGTATCATTAAACCTCTAGTTAACGATAACTTATATAACCATAACCATAAATGAATTATTAGTGAGATTATATAACCAGAGAGATCGTAAATCAATTTCAATATCAAATTCGTCATCTTACCCATTTCGTCAACTTACCCCACTCTCCCCTACATCTTTAAATCTAGGTACAAATACATTATATTTATTTATACCTATTATATAATAAATGTATAAGTATAAAGTAGGTAATATATTAGCATTGATTATAAATACTATAGATTGCTCACTGGGCTGTTTTTCGACGACACGGTAATTGTCGGGTGACGCTATAAGACGCTGTAGTCGCGTGGTTAGTATTGGCGGGTGACGTTGTAATCGTTAGTAGTTACATCTGGTCTGTGGTGGCACAGCGATTTCAGGAGAGGCGCATCATTCCGTTATTGACTACCCGTATATGCTTTATATTAATTTTACACTATCCCTATCATTATGGCAATGCAGTATATCCGGTACACAGAGCGTACGTATATATTATTTTCTATGCGTACAATCCGAGATACGATGTGGTTTCGCGCATTTACTGGATACATGTATATACTGATACATGTACATACTGAATACGATCATAATCGACTGTACCCTGTATATAATTTAACTTGATTAGATACTTAATAGGTTCATTTTCAACTCTAATAAAAAACTAAAATATTAAAATATTCGCTGCTTATGTCTTAAACAATAAACAAATACGATTAATTAATTAGTATAATGAATACTAATTATGACAATTAATAATCTAAATTAAACAATTTAGTACTGTTTAGTTTAAAAAAAACCTAAAACTCAACTTGAATAATTAGTTGATGAAATTGTATAAAATTATACACTAAAATTGTTCACATTAGTTACCTATTTTTGAGAAAACGTAATTTTTCAAAGTTCTGTATTTATAAACAAATGCTAGTATGATACTATTAAGTTTAAATAGACAAACGCACAAACGGTTATGACTTATGAAAAGGCCCGTACTGGCTGTTCTTATGGGGCGGTTGTTGTAGCCTAAAAAGGCGCCTTAAAAACATTTAATTTTTGTTTTTGCAAATAAATAAATATTTTTGGTTCTCTGTCTCTATGGTTTCAATCCGTAGATTGGTTTGCAGCCATCTTCCAGTCTTCTCTCTTATCCGCCTTCCTTTTCATTTCCACATACGAGTTACATCTTTGGTCCTTTATTTTTGGTTATTATTGCAAAAAAAAACTATTTTATTCATATGAAATAATTAATATTGTGTATGATTGGTGGATAATATTTAATACATATTTTTTAAATAATGTGAATTAAATATATAATTTTGGTTTATTTAATGTTTATATTATCTAGAAAAAATATTAAAAAATGTATTCTCAATAAATTACTAATTTTTTATAAATATATTTATTTTTAAATATTTCAAAATTAATCACTTCTTTTTCATTTTCTGTAAACACTTTTTCGTATAGAAATAATGCTCCAAACTTTTCATCCAGCCAATCTATAAATCAGAAATTTGCTGTCGTTGGTACTTTAGAAAGGTCATTTTTTTCTCTATTCAAAATTTTTTTCAGAAAATTTTTCCGCACACAGGAGAAAAAAAATGATCGGAAAATTCTGATAATTTAATATGACTTTACTGACGATAATATACCTATGGAACCGACATTTTTTTATTCACAGTCAATCGTTTTTCCAGCAGACTGGAAAAACTGCCGAAAATTGAGTAAAAACGGCGAAATTTTAAATATTGAACCAAAAATTCTGAAAATTTAATATGTTTACACTTAGACTGATTTCTGTTAAGATTATTTCTAATAAAGTTTTAAATATGAGCGCAATGTAAGTCGTTATTTTCATGGGCGCATCGTGCATCTGCCCGGTTGCCCGGTGGGCCAATACGGGCCTGCATGAACAATGAGCAAGTTACATTGTACAATACAAATACGCGATATATTATCATGGATAGTTAATCGTTTACAATAGGATATGAGATACAATTTATTTTTAAACCACCAATACCATTCTCGTCGTTTATTTTCGAACGAAAAGGAATATTTTGTTATTATTTTTAAGTAATCAAAAATCAAAATACAAACTAGTATTTGTTTTTGTACTTAATGACTAATGCCGTCAACACTCAACAGCCATCGGCTAATGGTAAAACGTGCAGTGTCTACTTAAATCGATTATTGTCTTGTGTTTTTTTTATTTTATTGATTTAAAATAAATTGTTTTTGATACCTCACCTCTTAGTATCTTTACAAAATTGTCACGGGATAAATGTTAATATTTTGATTGTAATTTGACTAGAAGATCATCGAAAAATATTTTTCACCCATTTCCAGCCAATATTGAATTACATAAGCAATGGATTGTTAATTCAAGTAAGTACCTATTTAAAATAAAAACAGTTATACAATTATATTATTAAAATTATAAATCACGAGTATTGTTTCATATAATCCAGGCAACATGAACTTAGAAGGGATGAGCCCAAAAAAGTTAAGAAAAAGATATATTTGTTCGAATCATTTCCATACGTCTATGTATATGAATTCAACATCTATAAAACCACGCCTAATTCAAAATGCAATACCTACAAAATATTCAATTGGTAAAATAAATACTAAATACATGGTTTAAATTATAAATGTAAATAATAATGAATTCAATAATTTATTGTGAACATATATTTTTATTTTACAGATGCGAATAGAAATGTTGATACTCTATTGAACACTACGCCAACCAAAAACAATAATAAATCAAGGGCAAAATTTTCAGGTAAAATAATAATAAACATCTCTATGGCAATTTTTCATCAGTTTTAAACTTATTATTTGTAAAATTATAAAACTTTAGAAATTCCCCATATATATTAATATATTAATTATTAATTATTATAAATATATTATACAGGGTGTTGCACGATAAATGTGTTAAGCTTCTAGAGGTGTTTCTACACCTAAAATACAACAAAAAAAGTCCCTATGACCATAATCGAATAATCAATATTAAGGGTGATAGTATCCATTTGTGTGTTATTTTGGTTAAACGCAAGTTTCATTCATAATAATGTTCATATCCGCTAAACCATAGATAGTAGGATGGTTAGATACTACAATTAATTTGAATATATTAATGAAAAGCTCATAAAATTTGGATTAAGAAAACATATTGTACAAGTTTCCCACGTGAGTTTTTGGATAAAAACAAAAACACAAATCTTTTATAACTTAAAATTTTCGAAATTTTAAAAAATTGCAATCTTATTTAATAACAATTATTTTTATGGCAGGGGGTACAAATTTCACTAAAACTTCAAAATGTCATAAGCTCCTCAACTGTGTACTCGATTTTTTTGTCAAACCTTCTAAAAGGCTGCTATTCTACCTAAAGTGCGGAAAAATCGGAAAAACGCAAACAAATTCTAAGCAATAAAACCTGGTAAATTGATGTAAATTGTATTTCAAGAGGTTAAAAATAAGTTTGTACATCCACATTTATTGCAAAAGCTGTTCAAAGTGTGCTCTGGATAAAAATTCTCGCTATTGAATTTCCATACGTTGTTATTTACCTATAATTCTTCGTAGTAATTTTTAGAATCTTAATAAGTCGCGAAGTCGATTTAGGGTCGGACCACACATAGCGGTCGAGCCGCAGCGGTTCAACCGCGAGTGTTTCATGTGTTTCAACTGCCAGATTACCGTCCACATATGCGCGGTCGAACCGCACGCGGTTATACCAAAGTATTGGGTGATTGATAAATTATTATTATACTATATTATTAATTATTATTATAACCTATTAATTATTATTATATTATTAAACTTAGTAGTCTGAGTGTCTTTAATATTACATACTTAGGTACTTACTTATTTCTATACGCTGTTCCAAAAGAAAATACACCAGATTTTATAATAGATTTGATAAAAAAAATTAAAATTATATATTTTAAAACATCAGTTTTTTTACAAATAAAAAAACAGTGTAATTTTAGGTTATGAAAGTTACTAGAAACTTTAGGCCCCTCTATTGGAAGTCTTTTTTTTAATACATATGATCTTTGAAAAAATGAACCGCGGTTTTGAACCGCGGCTATGTGTGAACGGACTAATTCAAAACGATGTGTTTTGATCATTTGGGCGGTCGAACCGCACGCGGGTCAACCGCGTCATGTTGCGATCAGGCGGTTGCATTTAATATAATACAATTTGAATTTGTTGAGCGGTTCAACCGCTATGTGTGGCCCTAACCTTAATCATTTAAATACAGCTCATTACAAGAAGTTCTTGTTTAGAGTTAGGTTTCGTATTATCCGTCGTGCCTTCTATTTCTAATTCAAATATTGAACTTGCAGACATGCATTTTATTTATGGTTTATGTAATGGAAATACTCGAGCTTCTCAAAGGACTTTTTTTGTTGCATTTTAGGTGTAGAAACACCTCTAGAAGTTTGACACATTTATGCAACATCCTGTATATTAATTTAGATTTATTTTATAAACTACAAATGACAGTTTTAATTCTAACATCGGTCCAGACTTGTTTAATTGCGTTATGGATTCTATTTTCAAAATCTACATACATTTCTGAAGGGTGAAATATCAATTAGCAATGTACAATAGTTTATAATATTAACACCATTGATTATAAATACGATTATATATTAATATATAGATGTATATGTCAATGAGACAGTTACACGACGTCAACAAAATCAAAAATGTGTTCAAAGAAATTGGACGAATGTGTGTATGATTTATAAATTTATTTTAGATTATTTTTAATTTATTTAAACCAACAATTTCTATAAATTTCGGTTTTTTTTTTTTTTTTATTAGCTTGGTCTATTCAAAACCTATGTACACCTTCACCTGAATTATTAAGAGTGTTAACTCCCCCAAAAAAATATAGTTTCAGTCAAATTAAAACACCAACCCACAGTCCAGCAGCCAATAATTCACATATATTCAATAATAGTAATGCTGAGTTCATTGTAACACCAACTAATAAAACATGGGTGTCTGAATTAATTGATATGCCAACTCCACAAAATTTATCAAAAAACTTAACTATTATAGTGAAAAGTCCTAAAAAATAATAAAAAAAAATAATTTATTGCAAGCAAAATTAAATGTAATGAAAAAACAACTGAAACAACAACGTACGATTATAAAATCTTTAAAAAAAGTTAAGAATAAAAATTCAATTAAAAAAGTAGACGCTACAAAGTTTTTTAATACAAATAATATTGATGTAGATACTAGATAGAACGTAAATGACAGTTTATATAATATATAATTTTATGTTCTTGCCATAAATCATGTTTCTCCCCGCCTCTTTGGACTCAACGTAACATGCCATCCTGGAAAAAAAATATTATTAATTATAAATTAATGTAACTTTAATAATCTGAAGTAAATGGTTAAAAATGATTTAAGATCTTAAACATGTCATACAAGACATTAAATGTTAAATGTTATGATTAATATACCTATACAAATTGTACTTAACAGCTTAAATTATTGTTTTATTTTCATAATACTATAACGTGTCTAGCGAATACTGAGTTGCGAGTAGTGACCATTTATTAAAATATTTAACTCAGTTGTAAAGTTCTTTCGGGTTTTTCAAAAATATTCAATATATTTTCATTATTTATACAAATGTTGTTTTCTATGTTTATAATACTTAAAAAACTGAATCTATCCTGATTCATGCAAGTACGCAAATATGTTTTAATCCGTCTCATAGTAGAAAATGATCTTTCACATGTTGCTGTACCTATTGACTGTAAGAGTAACAACGTGAATAGTAATAAATCTATTATCTATAGAGTATAGACTATAATATCTATGTAAATCTTTGAAAAAAAATCATAATAATCATTTAATATAATATAATATAATATATTAAAATGTTATACATTACAAAAAATTTCAATTTTTTATGGTGGCTATGGATTATGTTGAGTAGGCTAAGACCCTCAAGCCCCCTCTTATTTGCGTCTATGAGTACAACTGAGTTAATTTTACCTGGTTAATATTTAAAATGAAATTAAATTAAAGTGGAAATAGTATATTAGAGTATTAGACTTCAAACAGACTAGTAAATTGTAATATTATTCAATTTAGTTGGAAATAAGGTAAGGAAAAGAATCAATGAAATACATAATTTTGAAAAAAAAGTGATAATAAAATCGATGATAAAACTGATAATGTTAACGAGGTCAGCCATTTGAATTCCCTGTCCACTATTTCAGTGTCGCTACTTGCTAGACGCTTGTTAAAATAATTAAATAGTAATATAATACATACAGTTTCTTTAAAAAATCTGACAAATCGACAATCGTGTTAATTTAATTTTGTTAAGTGTTAACTTTGTTAAGTGTTAAGTGTTAACAAGTGATGTATTGCGCATTTCTGCCCAATTCATTTAGTCTATTATTCTGTGGCTTAAATCAAATAAATTACAAAAGAGAACTCAATAGTAACATAATTGTTAAATGTATCTTATGGTACATCACCTTTAGTAAGTTTGTAGAAAACCTATATATCTTCATGATACCTAGTATCTACCTATAGTTGTTGGAACTCAAAAATTGTTCTGAACAATGGTGACTATTCTTTTGGTGTAAATATGTACAATTTATACATATTAATAATTAGATCAGACAATTTATGTGGTACATTTTTCTGAATTAACTTTTGCTTGTTAAGGTGGAACAAATATAAAAAGAAATTACTATGCCTGGTGTGTTTATAGTGGTCATTTTAAATACATATAATAATCATGACAATATTAACAGAAGATATTTTACTAATCATACTAATGACACAGCATTAGATTATGAGTGAAGCAAATTATGTACTTAAATAGTAAAATGTTACACATTTTAGACTTGAAAAGTGGTAAAAAGAAAATAATTTTAATATTTTATTAATTGAGTAAAATATTATTAGTTCCCATATAAATTAAATATTTTTCAGGAATTAATTCACTTTGATTATGTTCCTTACAGAATTTATTTTATTTATTTAATCATATTTATTCCTGACCATGAGCCCGAGTTAGCTTAAATTGCACGCATTGAAATATCATGGGATTTATCAGTGGCTCTCCAAAGAAAATGAATGCTTACTTAATTACTTTTATTGTGTAGATACCTTCCTTCTTGAATTATGTTATTTAACCATGAAACTGTATTACCAAATATTGTAATTCAAACATCTAATCAAATTCTTATATAACAAAAAAAAAAAAAATCAACATTGAATAACACTTTAAAAATTAAGTATAAATAATTATTAAAATCATCAATGTAGTCTAACTTATAAGTTATAATATAAATTACTAATCGGTTGTACAATTTCAGATATGCGTTTACAGAGTCCAACATTGACAAGAGTATACTTATTAAAACTGCTGTATTCACTAGTAGTAATGAATAATGTATCAATCAAATTTACTATGATCAATTAAGGTATTCATTGTTTTAAACTTTTAAAGTATCGAGGAAGCATGTTGTTCTTTGAGATGTCATCATAATAATGGAAACAATGAATCGTTTTGTATTGGATGAGCATTTGCTGATGGCCGTTGTTTGAAGAGCTTAACAAATAAAAAATAAATTTAATCTAAGGACAATTAGATTAGTTAGAATAATAATTAATGATAAAGTAATGTTAAGAACTTAAGTTACTATGGTTTGTTGATTTCTATCTTTCAACTATGAAACATAATTTACAAATTTATATTAGAAACAATTAATATATTTAGCAGTATATATTTAGCATGATATTATTCATCACATACCTAAACTTAATTATTTTATGTGGACCTTACATAAGGAACACTTAAACGTGTCGCTTAATTTAACTTTTTTTCTATCCTAATCACACAATTTGTAATCAACCATCTTGTACAACTTTCACATTGTATCCAGTCATAGTTCTTTCGAATTCTTTTATGCTGTTTTTACAGCCACAATACAAACAAATGTCTCTCATGGAATCAGACTCTTCTAAAAGAATTTCTTTCAAGTATTTTCTATAACCCATTGGATTGAAATACATATCAAACTTCACATTTTTTGAGTATATCATCATACACTCTGCGTAATATAAACAAAACACCCCGCAATTGAAACTATCTTTTTGAACTGGGTACTGTACTTTCTGTACTATTAATTGGGGCCAATTTTTACCAACATCTCCATACACATGCTTTTTCTCTAGTTCTCTGAAAACATTTTTATAGAGATTCTGTGCAGCTTTGTAACACTTTATATCACTGTCCGCTGGGTCCATATAGTAGAATTGACCACTTTGGAAATCTGCAAACGTAATTATCCAGTGATGTCCAACGTTAAATGGCATGATCACTAAACTATTTTCTGGAATTACTATACGTTTGAATCTATCATTTTGTCCACACATTGCATTATTATACACACTTTGAGTGATATTAGTGCTCAATATCTTAACTTTATTATAATTTGTACAATGTTTTTTTCTAAATACACCCATCAAAATATCAATAACAATAGAATTTAACCACATGCATGTATTATTTAGGGAATTAAAATCTGTTTTATCTGATAGCAGATCAAAGTCAATAAATGACATCTCTGTCAACTTAGTAATGTCTTTCACATAACTATATTTACCTATAACATAATCTAATAATTTTCCATCTGGTTGGAAAACCTCGCCGTAATATTTAATATCTTTTACCAATCTATTTTCATACAAAGCAACTTTTGGCTGTGGACCATCAACTGGAGACTCATAACTTTTTACAGAAACCGAATACTCAGATAATAAAGTCTTTGTTTCAGGTATTATGATATTAGTATTAATGTTTTTATTATTTTGTATAAATTCATATGTGTTTACTATCGGTGTCACACTATCAATGACTTCTACTATTTCTATCATCTGTGTCCCATAATCAGTGACTTCTTTGATTTCAACTGTCTGTATCCCACTATCATCAGTGACTTCTACTATTTCCACTATTGGTGTTACAAAATCAGTGACTTCTACTATTTCAACTGTCTGTATCCCACAATCATCATTGACTTCTACTCTTTCTACTATTGGAGATACAAAATCAATGACTTCTATTACTACTGGCCGCTCCTTTATTTGTATTGGTGCATTCAATTGCTTAGAAGCGGATAACAGCAATCGAGTATTAAAATAATAACCTTTTTGTCTTTTTTTTGGTTGCCACTGTTCTATTTCCTCCCCATCTGATGATGATTCAATCAACTCAATCACCGGTTTGATGTTAGCACATCTTTTTTTATTTTTTTGGCATACTGCATTCTGTTTTTTACGAATTGCACAGTAGTTAGAAAGTATTTCGTATAGTACTTCTTTACACTTACTGATAGTTGTGTCTCTATTAAACAAAACAAACCTACCAACTTTCATTTTTCTACATTTTTTATTGGTCTTCAAGTCTCCAAAATAACTTTCTACACAAGCATTACTTGCTCGGTCAGTTGTATTAAACACTTTGAACCTCATAATACCAGTCCACATTGGAATTACTGGGATTATAGACCCCATTAAGTCATTAAAAAAATCAACGTTGTATAAACAATTTAGTTCTGAGTTCTCTGTTGCAGTCAACGATTTTTGAACATTTATAGATATATTCTCAAACCTTGCCAAGAATTTGGAGTCTTTATATCTATAGGTTGTCTTTAAATTTCTCTCTTGTGGATCTAATTCGACACTAGATGACTTAGATTTTTCATTCTGTTCGTTGACTAGACAGTCATTACTTTTATTACTCAACTCTTCCAAGATCTCTTTGGCTTTTTTCACATCTATAGTATTATAAGGGGATAACAACACTGTTGTCACCGCACAGAACCAATTGTCTAGACTCTAGAGTATATTCCCTATTTTTTCCAATACATCTATTTGCATTTTACTAAATAGGTAAGTTTCAAAATGAATTTCTTTTGGGTCAGATACATATTGACTGAAATTCGGATAAGTTTTTTTTAAAAGGTACATATCTTCTCGGTCTTTGCGAGCTAAATCATGTCGACTCTTTTGTTCATGCGATGTCTTATAAAACACACGATCTGATCTAATGTTTCCCAAGTTTCCACGTTTCAATTTACTGGGAGAAGATCCTAAAATATACTTTTGCCGTAGAGCCATCGGTGGGCAGTATTTTTATATCTTTCTTTGTGTCTCTCTTCGTTTGCCTTTCAAAAAGGTAGTTAATTTACCATGATGACTGTAGTTAATGCTATTACTAAAAACTATCATTTTTGCGCTGGTATCCATATTTTTTCTTTTATCAACAATTTTAAAAACCTTACAGGAATTATGTCTACAAATTCCATAACATGTCATGCCATTTTTTGTTTTGTTTTTAGTCTTAGTTGACAATATACAAGAGTTATTAACAGTTTCAAAACGGTCACGCAACAAATCATTTTTTTCATCAACACTGTCACTGTATAAAATGGTTTTAAATTCTTCATCATTTAAATGAATAACCCCTTCAATAATATTACATTTTTTATAATAATTAATCTTTTTTGAATCACCACCAACATCCCTTACATTAACCGGATAAACATTCTTCGAACCTTTAGGCAGTGCCTTTGAATCTGCGTCCGGTGTACTACAAATTTGTATTGGTTGTATTTTTTTTTATGGGAGTAACAAATATGTCATCAAAAGAAATGTTCTTTTTTTGCTTATGAGTATCATCATCAAGCTCTCGACTTATCTCTATGTCATTAGAGATCATTTGCATTGATTCAAATTTTTTTGCTGGAGTAAAGCATAAGTCAGTAAAGGAATTATCCATTTTTCGTTTAGGGGTATCATCAAGTATTACATTGTAATTTACCTGTTTTTCTACTTCATTAAAAACTGTTTCGATTTCCCTGACACCGTTATCTTCAGTTTTAAAATTGCTATTACATAACTTAGTTTCTATAATAGAATGTTCATTGTATTCAATTACATTTTTTTCTAAACCTATATCATTGAGACTCATTTCATATTTATTTTTTTGTTCAGAAAAACAATCCGTAAACAACTTTCTTTTTACACAGCATTGTGTATCCAGATCATTATTTTCATTTAAATTAAAGTCTCCTTCGGGTGACGGTTTTTGTACTACACCAAAATGTTCTTTTTCTTTAAAGCTTTCTTGACATCTTTTTAATACTTTGATTCGATTTGTTTTATTGCAGCAGATTTTTAATGCTTTGCATACTGAATTAACCACATCTGTGTTAAACACAAAAAAATCTTTTTTTGTGTAACCAAGATCTTCAAGCTTTTTACGGAATAATAATTTATTATCCATATCACTATTATCGGCCAAGCTTTTCCTCAAAGCCGAATTAGCATTATTTAATGCTTTGACCAAATTTTGTTTACCTTTCTTTCGGTTTTCTTTACTTATTACCGCATTGCAAATGTCATCAATTGCTTCATTAGAAACATTTAAGTGACCATATTCCAATGAAGGGTGATTTTCTTTTATATATTTTGTTAATTTCTCTAATTGGTTTAATATACTCATTGTAATTATTTTACAATTTCTCTAATATATTAAATTATCTATATTACTAATATGGAAGGCACTTTTACAGCCAACTATCAGAAGTAAAAGTTATTTTAAATCCTTATTTAGTACTAAATATTACTAATATAGTAGGCTCTTTATCAGCCAACTATCAGAAGTTATTTTAAGTTCTTTTTAGTACTTGATAATAATACTAATATAGTAGGTAGGTACTTTAAAAAGCCAACTATCAGAAGTAAAGTTTATTTTAAATTCTTATTAGGCGTTAAATATTACTAATATAGTAGGCTCTTTATGAGATAACTATCAAAAGTATAGTTTTTTTAACTTATTTTTAGTACTTGATAATAATACTAATATAGTTGACACTTTTAAAGCCAACTATCAGAAGTAACGTTTTTTTAAACTTATTTTTAGTACTTAATAATAATACTAATATAGTAAGCATTTTTAAAGCTAACTATCAGAATTAAAGTTTATTTTAAATTCTTATTAGGTGCTAAATATTACTAATATAGTATGCTCTTTACTAGCTAACTATCAGAAGTAAAGTTTTTTTTAACTTATTTTTAGTACTTAATAATAATACTAATATAGTAGGCACTTTTAAAGCCAACTATCAGAAGTAAAGTTTATTTTAAATTCTTATTAGGCGTTAAATATTACTAATATAGTAGGCTCTTTATGAGATAACTATCAAAAGTATAGTTTTTTTAACTTATTTTTAGTACTTGATAATAATACTAATATAGTTGACACTTTTAAAGCCAACTATCAGAAGTAACGTTTTTTTAAACTTATTTTTAGTACTTAATAATAATACTAATATAGTAAGCATTTTTAAAGCTAACTATCAGAATTAAAGTTTATTTTGAATTCTTATTAGGTGCTAAATATTACTAATATAGTATGCTCTTTACTAGCTAACTATCAGAATTAAAGTTTTTTTTAACTTATTTTTAGTACTTAATAATAATACTAATATAGTAGGCACTTTTAAAGCCAACTATCAGAAGTAAAGTTTATTTTAAATTCTTATTAGGTGCTAAATATTACTAATATAGTTGGCACTTTTACAGTCAACTATATAGTAATAGCTTAATAGACCTATCTAAATAATAATAAAATAATAATTATTAAAATAAAATAATAATAATAACTTATTTAAAAAAATGATTATGATGAGTGATGACAATTACAATCAAAATAATAGTTGTTGATTAAGTCATAGAATTATAATAATGTGTTAAAACATTTTTAGTACTTATAGGAGTTGCTTTTTTTTATTATTGTAAATGTTTATTGTTTATATTGAATATTTTTATTCCAATTTTTTGTGTATTCACCCCTAGAATTAGCAGAATTTAAAGATGTATCAACCTGTTAATGTTATGTATTTATGTGTTATTAAACTTTCATTTGTTAAGAATAATGTGGAAACCCATTTATAATGTATAAATTATATAAATTAATAACTAGACTAGGACTGAAAAAAACAAATTATATTTTATGTTTTGAGTTATACAGTATATAATTTCTTATTGCTCATTGATTTTTTTTATAGGTATTAAATACAATATTATCAGTCGACTTAAAACTAAAACTAAGGCAAAATAAGTACATGTAAATGGTATTGTGCAACAGGAAATATTATAAAATAGGTAGTTGTTGAATTGCTTGTGTTATTCGTTATGATGACAAGATTTAGGAAAATAATTTGGTGATTTTTGTATTCGCCAAACAAAAATTAATGAAATTACATAATTCTATTTTTATTTTTAGATAAATTAGAAAAATTTAGATGTCTTTCAATTGATTAGAATCGGAATAAAATTTAACTATAACTAATAATTTTATTTAAGTAGGTAATTGTTTTATAATAATTATATTTAAATAGCTTAAACACATCATATTGATTTTCAGTTTAATATATGAAACATTAAAAACCGAGACAAATGCAATTTATTACAAAAATGTATCTAGGCATTTTATATTTTGAAAAAAATTGATATAAATTAATGATAAGCTATATTAAAGGTAGGAACATTTATAATTCTTATATCTGGTTAAATAATTATTTTTCAATGATTTTATGGACGTTTGGCAAGCATAACAAACCAGTGTATTAGTGAGATACATTTATTATGTAAATAATAATATTATTCTTCCATGTTCATTAATACAATTTATTGAATCAATGATAATAAATAATACAGGTACCTATAAATTAAACAGGGAAATTAGCGGGTGACCAGTGACCCCTTTTAAGTAATATGTACCTATATATTTGATCACAATTATTATAGATTAACATTCAACTAGGTAGGTATAATATTATTTTCTAATTTCTATAATCGTAATTTAAATCTATGGGAATGTATTGCACTAAAAGTATTGTGTGAATTTTTTTTTAACGTTTTTATTTATAACAAGAAATCTCAAATTTAATTCTACATGAAACTAAAATCATTATCATCATTCATCATCAATTGAATATGAAAAAAAGAGAGAAACCCAGAAAAATTTTGAATTTTGGTATTTTTGATGTCCAAATTAGAGACCGTATCGAAGGATGAATCGCAACAAAGAGCTTTTTAAGTGTATTAGTATACTAAAAATGTTAGAAGCAGTTATTCAGGATGTAGCATTTACAGATAAAATAATGTGAAAATAAAATTTATCTGGTATAATTTCTGACTATAATAAATATAAGTAAATGAGAAAAAATCTGTGAACTCACCAGGAAAAAGTAAAACAAAAAAAAAGAAAAGGTTTACAACACAATTTTTGTAAATTCAAAAAAATTTAAATAATATTATTTTTTTTATTACAATAATCCGAAAATTAAATTATAATAGTATAATATAAATAATATGTAAAATAAGATTAAGCATGTAAGCCGTAAGGAGTATTCGATAGTCAAAAGCTCCAATTACGAGTTACGACTGAAATCTGGATCTGATGCAACATGCACATGCGTGAACAAAATCATGTTATCGTAAATTTGTTGGAAAAAGAATATGATTCTATCAATATCAAATCTATTAATAGATCAGGTTTTTTGAAGATACGATAAGGATCGCGTTTCACCGCGCCACTAGCACGACTGTGTTAACTGTTAATAAATAATAGCCATTAGCCGTTCGATTGCATGGCCATCAGGCATCATAATAATGTTATTTTAAGAATGACTATTATGTTATTATATGACTAATTATATGACTATTATATTTATATGACTAAAATGTATCACTATCATCCTCTGACGTCTACGTTATACGTTTTTCGTAAAAACGACGTAGCAATAAAACTAATAAAAGTGTAAATAATATAACATCAACTTATTTTAATATAATTCAGCTTTTTTTAGATTCTGAGTGAAACGAAGAATGTATTGGTTTTACAATTCTGTGTTTTTTTTTTTTTTATTCATGTATGTAAACACTTTTTCGGTTAGATATACTGGACCAAAAGTTTCATCCAGCAACTCTATAGATCGGAAAACATCCCAAGATGGTACTTTTGAGAGGTCATTTTTCGAATTTCTCAATAGTTTTTCCAAGCGTAGGCGTTAAGTACCGAAAAACTGACAAAAAAACGGGAAAAATGCCGTATTCTGAATTTTCGTGAATTCTATTTTAGTTTTTTAGCCATAACTCCATGAATAATGGCGCTAGAAACTTGAAACTATTACCTACTACTATAAATCGTCACACGAATACTCTATAAAAATTTCAAAAACATTTAACCAATTTTTAGCTAAATATAGCACATTGAAAATATTGGAAATTTCTCGTTTTTTGTAAGTTTTTCCTTCATAAAATTTTAACCTTTAGATATTAAGAGCTGAAAATTTTATACAATAATACTCATATGTATTCCTAACGATGATGAAAAAATATCGAAAATCGTAAGTCATAATATTTTTTTAAAAGCGTTCAAAGTTTGTATTTTGACGGAATTTTTTATTTTATATAAATGTACTATCCACTGAGTTTTACTCAGAATCGTTTTTCCGAATGCAATGTTAAATCATTGCATTAAATTGTAAAGTACCACACAACTAATCTATCGTAACCCAGGTGATCCCATAATAGAAAATGCTATACACTCATCACCATAATCTTGTCCGAGGAGCGGAGCGACGAAGGACGAATTTCCACAACCATTATCTTATCGGCTTTTTTATTATGGGCCGTGATAAACTTAGTCAATCTGTTTACCGATTCTTAGTTTAAGTGAAGGCTTTACAAATTGCGGACGTTTTGTTGAAAAATAATAAAAAACAAAATTTATTTGCGATTTCAACCAATTGCTATTAAGGAAAAAGTTCTGAATTGACTGGAGAAATCACATCTGATTTGGGTTGAATATTTGAATATTTATACATGTTGTAAATTAATCAACATAATTTCAAATCTAATGGCTTATTATTTGTATTAGCTTATACTTTACTTCTCTTATAATCTAAAATATTCAAATACTTCATTTTTAACAGTATTTTCAAATAGTTTACAGTCTGTAGTGATGTCAAGCTGATAGCAATTAATCCTTCACCTTCTTCCAAACTATTTGAGGTCGGCTAACTTCTAAAACACCTATACTTGCTGTTTATAATATTATGTAAATACAATACATTGACATAATATATTGCTTATTAGTTACTAATGCTTACTAACTTTGATAATGTGGGTAGAACCTACGATTTACCTTAATGGGAACACGATTGCGTATCCAACGTTGCCTAATTAATAACTAATAATTCTTACTGTTAGAGGACGTGTATAATAATATTAAAAAAACATTGAGCGTCACTTCACTCCGTAGTTCCGTTAACTTTGCTCACTTCGCAAAACTCCCATGGCTTGCTTCGCAAGCTCGTGTCACACCCGCTCGGCTCTGCCGAGCCCATTAAAATCGATAACAACCCTCAATTTGCTGTGAAAAACCACATCGGTAAGCAATAGGTTTTTCGTGTAACATAATATATTCAAAGCCAATTCATCTTAGATTTAAAAAAAATCAGGTATGTTGACAATGCCTATTATAATATAACTATATATAATTATATTATATTATTTATTCTGATATAATTATATCAGAATTATTATAGTTTTAGCTCATAATTTTTCTATAACTACCTGCAGATTCCGCATGAAATTCAATTTTTTGATTTCGAATCCTTATCAATTTGATGATCTCCCGTCATTTTCAGACAATTATTTTCGTGTTAATTCTCTTATTTCGATAAAATTTGAAAAATAATTCTATTGCTAAAGCTCTGGCCACTTACGCGGGCCGAGTGCCGCCTTGCCGTCTACACCATTCGGTAGGTCTTTTCATAACGAATAATTTGGTGTGTATTAAAAATGGTACAACACCCGGATTTTGTACTTAGTAATTTTTTGAATAATTATTTTCGTGTTTCTTTTCTTATTTCGATAAAATTTGAAAAAAAATTCTATTGCTAAAGCTCTGGCCACTTACGCGGGCCGAGTGCCGCCTCGCCGTGTACATCATTCGATAGGTCTTTTCATAACGAATAAGTTGGTGTGTATTAAAAATAGTACAACACCCGGATTCTGTGCTTAGTCATTTTTTGAAACATTGAATCCGGAGATTTTTTTGTATTTTGAATTAATACGTTAAAACTCTCTATTTCTAAGGCTCTGGCTACTTACGCGGGCTGAGTGCCGCCTCGCCGTGTATTCCATTCGATAGGTCTTTTCATAACGAAAAATTTGGTGTGTATTAAAAATGGTACAACACCCGGATTCTGTGCTTAGTAATTTTTTGAATACTTATTTTCGTGTTTTTTTTCATATTTCGATAAAATTTGAAAAAAAATTCTATTGCTAAAGCTCTTTCCACTTACGCGGGCCGAGTGCCGCCTCGCCGTGTACGTCATTCGATAGGTATTTTCATAAAGAATAATTTGGTGTGTATTAAAAATGGTACAACATCCGGATTCTGTGCTTAGTAATGTGTAACACAAATGTTCTATATTTGCCCGATTTTTTTTCCTGTAAACTCGAACTTTATCTTTTGTGTCATCGTAGAACTCCCATAAACCATTCGTTCTTAGACAATATGCCATGTAGTGTCCACAAGAGTACCTAAGATTTCATCTATCTGGTCCAGAAAAAGTAATAAATCCACGTAAGAAATTTGTGCAGTTTTGAATTTTAATTATTTTGGGGATGTTATCTAGTTGCCACAGAACTGACCCAGCATAATTTTGTTTGATTGAAGTTGATGATAATTTAATTGTTTGCTGTTCAAAACTTTCTGCAGTGTGTAAATCTAAATATTTAAATTACAATAATTATCGGTGTCATTTTTAATATTTCTTTAAAAATATATTTATTACTAAAATTACCTTGTGGTACTGCAACCAATTCTACGAATATATGTGGCAGTGGTTGTAATGTTTCTTTTCTTTCATGGCCACAATCATCGCAAATAACTGTTGTCGTGGAAAACAATTATTATATTTCATTTTGTAATGAAATATCTCCTTCGTATGCATTCATCGAAATAACTGTTGCGGTATTTTGAATTTCTGGTTTGGCACATGAAAGATTAGTACAAAGGCTTTTTCTGTAAAATAATGGCATTTCTTTACACAGTTTATTGGCGATGGAAGTGCTTGTATCCATTGTATCTACCAATGTGATACCACCAATAAGATAATCAATATTATTATAAAAGTGCTCCAACTATCCAAATAATATGACGCGGTCTAAATACAATTTTTTTTTTGATTTATCATCAATCTTATTCAAAACGAAATTAGCGGTTTTGTCATAGTCTGTACGATTTGATAAAAACTGTCTGTAATGTTCACTATCTGCAGCAGAGCACGCTAATATTGTTAGAAGAGAATCAGGTGAGCAACTATTAGTTAGTAAAACTTTACCTATTCCTGGTACAGAAACTGGTTTATTTCTAAGGGACGAACCATTCTTTAGTAATGCTATTGATATTACTTTTCCTTTTTTGTTTAAATCAATTTGTTTGAAACCAGGTTGTTGGTTTAGGTATGATTTTGCTGATCGAGAAAATTTTGATGCAGGTACCTGTACTTTGCCTTTTCCCTTCCAATTTTCAACAGCATTCGCCTTTAAATTATTTTCATTACATTCTAAGCATAATCTTTTTTCTCCACATCCTTCTTCAGTTTCAGGTACTTCAACAGAACAGCCAAACAAATGAATAGGCTCATCACACTGGACACAACGATGAAGTCCTGTTGGTATGTCATTATTTTTGCATGCTATACATGAAAATGGTTCAATACTGCGTTTCCCTTTCTCTAAATATGGAATTGTTGAGGAATCAATATTTTGAGAGTCACATTCTGTTATAAAGTTACGTTTTGTTTCGTTATCAACAGATTTATGATCACAATCAAATGAACTATCATTATCATTTAATGCGATGTAATTTTCATTGAGCTCTTTATTTTGACTTAGTAGCAATAAATTGTCACCTCTATAATATTCAATAATTTTTTTAGTAAAAGTATCAACTCTTAGAGGCATCACATCATTTTTAAAAAGCCTATTTTTCAATTGATTAAACTGGCTCTCAATACGGCTACTTGAAGCTAGTTCTTCCCCATACCTGAAGATTGGTGTCATAAGTGCCGACCAACAAGGAAAAAATTTCATAGTATTCACAATAATTGGCACTAGTTCTGGTAAATACTGTGCATTATCATATTCTCCAACAACTCCATCCACTAGTTCTTCACATTTTAATGCAATTTTCTTGGCCCAGTCTTTAAAAGAAGAAAGATCTTCGTAATCCTCGTCTAACATTTCTTCTTCGTCGTCATTATTAGGTGTATTTTCAGACAAGGTTTCTTGTTTATTATCAACTAACTCTACTACATGAGATGTAATATGTTGTAAACATTTTTTGCTACGTGCACACGGTGTTATTATTTCGCAGTTTTCAATATTGTTATTTGAACTCATTAAAATTGGACCATCATATTTTCTCAGGGCAACAATGAACATTGCTTCAAGTATTTTCTTGGCCTCTGACATTGTTTTACAAAAAATAAGCATTCCCATTGCTCTGCAGAAAAGTTGTTTAGTTCTAGGGTGTTTGGATGTTTTTAATGGTTCCCATTGTGAAACCAAATGTACAAAATGATTACGCAGCAAACGAATTGCGTCCCGAAATCCCTTTTTCATACGAATTGCGTCCCGATAATATTTAACAACTACACGAATTGCGTCCCGATAATATTTAACAACTACACGAATTGCGTCCCGATAATATTTAACAACTACACTTATTGCGTCCGATGTAAAAACATTATTTTCCTTCCCATTTAATACAGACTTAGGACTGTCAATAGCAACGTTAAAATATTTCATAATATTGCTAAAGGTAGGTTAAAAATATTGTTTTTCATCGTTTCGTAACTATGTACACCAAAAAATATTGTTTTCGTCGTTAATTCATTAAACTAATTAAAATTGATTGTGATTATTGTATTATTATGATGAAATTTTACTATACTACTATTTATGGATTGGTAAAAATTTGAATGATACACTTTTAATAAAATCAAAACGTGTTATTTCATTCACGTCATATTTAATCATTTGTTTTCTTAAAAATTCTTTTCATCGTTTCGTAACTATGTACACCAAAAAATATTGTTTTCGTCGTTAATTCATTAAACTAATTAAAATTGATTGTGATTATTGTATTATTATGATGAAATTTTACTATACTACTATTTATGGATTGGTAAAAATTTGAATGATACACTTTTAATAAAATCAAAACGTGTTATTTCATTCACGTCATATTTAATCATTTGTTTTCTTAAAAATTCTTCTTTTTCACATACTTCACGTCTTATTTTTTTTATTTGACTACTACTGCGAATTTTGATGTAAGTATCTTTTTGTACGTTTTTAAGTACATCAATAAATTTGTAAATGTTTGGATTTGCAGAATAAAACATACTGTTAAATTTTGAATGGAAAGCTTCACAACTATTTGTCGTCCGTGACATTGAACCTGAATACATTGCCCATAAAGATGGAGGAAAGTCACTATTGGGGGTTATATATGTATTTAAAATATAATCTGTAAATGTTTCAATTTTTTCATTTTGTGGTAAAATTGATACTATGTCATCTGTAAAACAATTTTCTACATCTTCAGGTTTCAAAAAAGGGAGACCAAAAAATACTTTTAAGTAATTACTTATTTCTGAATTTAGTTTATATTCATTACTCAAACCTAGAGTTTGAATTTTTCGCCACCAACTCTGGCCTAAATGGAATCGGCATCCTTTTAGTTCAACGGATGGCCAAACAAATAATACTGCTGAGTGAATTGCTTTTTCAAAATCAGCAAATAATATTTTCGGTAAAAAATTAATATTATTTTTAATACATTCTGAATTCAAATGAAGAAATGCTTTTTTGTAAGTTTCTACATTTTTGTCAATTAATAAAAAAAAAACTAATGGTATGTAATTTCCATTTGATAAACCATGAATCGTGAAAAATTGTGTAAATAACTTAGGACAACTTTTGAAAGTTCCATCAACAAGTATTGTGTCAACTTGACTTAAGAACTTCAAATTAGTTATTGCTGAAAAAATTAATATATTATTTTCATAATCGTTAACTAATAGAAACTTTTCATCTTGATTACTATTGATGTTTTCTTTCAATGAATTATGTAAATCTAATAGATTATTTGGCAGTTTGGGAATTACAGATGCTCGGGCGTAGTGCATATTTTTGCGAATTAAAGTTAAATCATAACTAGTCAATGTTGATACGTCATTTGACAATTCCCTATGAATTAGTTTTGATGGCTTATCATAGAGATCGTCTATTGCCTTGCGTTTTAAATTATTGCTTAATTTTTGTCTGTTTAATATTTCAATAGAATCGCTTTTATGGTTATGTTCAGAAGGACGTTCTAATATTTCATTTTTTTCGTTTAATTTAGTGTATGACTTACATGTTTTTTTGAAACACTTCCAACGCTGTATATCGTTTTTCAATAGTTTATGAAAACAAAATTTATAGCCGTTTATGAAAATTAGTGTTTTATTTTTTTCACTAATCATAACGTCATTCACAGTTGAACTCATATTTTAACTTTTAACAAGAATTACATAAAACAGAATAACGCACAATTTTCAACGAGACGCAATCGAAACGCACTAACGACTAACCGAATACATTTATATCATAAGTACTCATACAGCCATATCGATAATTGAATTGAGATTAATATCATCGTAGATATATTTTGATATCAGATAATCGGGACGCAATTAGTATAGTCGCTTAGAAAAATCGGGACGCAATTAGTATAGTCGTTTAGAAAAACCAGGACGCAATTAGTATGTTACTTATCGCAATTTTTATATCGGGGACGCAATTCGTATGCAGCCAATGATTAATGTCATTTCGTACAAAACAAGACGGCAAACTTTCATTTTCTCTACCTACTGCTTGTGAAAACCACACATTTAAATATTTCTCAAGAGAATGATAATTAGTAAATGCTTGTACTAGAGCGGACATAAGTGCTAAAGACTGATCACAAACAACCTCTATAGGTATTTTAGCACCACATTTCAACCATCTTAAGTCACGTATAAATTGAAAGGGTATCATGTTGCTCGGAAAGCATTGATAGCACTGTAAAACTATTATTGTTGACCTTCATAACTCCTTCATACAAAAAAATAGAGCTGCCTAATTGTCCACTTGGTTGTTTAATTTTCTTACAACAGCCTCCAGTTGCATCAAAACTAATAGAAGGTACGTCAACTTTTGAATAATATTTGTTGTAAACTTTTATTTGAAGGTCGCTCCAGAAGTGAACAAAAAATTTTGTATATAAAAATTTCCCAAATTGCTGATCCATACATCTTATTTTCACTCATGATTGATAATGCTACAATAGGGTCTGAATGCAATCTAGTCTTGGCCAACGCCTTGCTTTTTGCTTGCCTTAAACTTGCTAAGTTGGGTATTTGTGCTGGCGTATGGTCACCTGTATGAACAAAAATTGTGTTCAGATGAGTCAAAATACTTTTGTTATAGGTAATAAAAAATCGTTCATCTATACATTATCTATACATTTAAAAACAATGATGAATGATTGTTTTCACAATAATAATTTTACACATATTACAAAATAGAGAAACACCACTCAACAACTACCTCGTAATCAGTGACTCACTCAGCAATATCTTAAGAATCCAAACACATCATACCCAACAAGCATATCCAAACTAGTCCAAGAAAAAACGTACGAAGCACGTGAGATGGATTTACATATATGCTACGTATGGGTACCCAGACACTGTGGCACACATGACAACGAAAAAGATCTAGAAGCGTCAAAAGCGGCCTCTTTCTCTGACAACCCAATTCACAATATAGGGCGTAACAGGATTATTTAACAAATGTAATAACTTTTTTCTATTATTTTTTTTTAACTTTTTTTTTTTTTATTAAATACTTAGGTCCTGCGCTACATCAAAATAACATTAAATCATTTTTTTGAATTTTACGATTCAATTTTGAAAATTTAAAATTTTATTCTACCATTCAAAAAAAAAATATCAAAATAGCCATTTTGTAAACCGGATTTTTTGAAAAATTATAGTATTAAAATTTCTTACTAAAGTTTGGTCATTTATTTCTTATGATTTTTTAAACTTTTTGAAAATGTGAATTTTACAATTTAAATTATTGTACAATTATTATTGTTCGGGTCTATCAAGAAGTCGGAGACTTGATTAACTTTTCCATTAAAGTGTGATAGTAAGATATCTATGTGGTAGTATTCTATCATAGACCACAGTTGAAAATTAGACAATTAACAATGAACTGATAATGATAAATATCAATTGAATGATAAAAGTTGTAAGTGATAACAAAATTCTTGGCATACAAATTAAATTTCGATCAGCCATTTAATTAATAGTGTTATGCAATAAAATGTGGTACACAATAATATTCTTTACTTTACTTTTTCACAAACATAAAAAAATTATATAAAATATATGGATCAACCTTTATTAAAATTTTAAACACCTTTATTTCTCTAAAAATCGGCTTTATAAAATGGCTATTTCGAATTTTTTTTTTTAACGGTAAAATAAAATTTAAAATTTTCAAATTTGAGTTCAATATCCAAAAATTATTTTCATGAAATTACTTTTCATTAAATCTTCATAGTTTGGTTTTGGTTGAGGTGCTATTGTTTGAGGTATTGCTACAGTCTCAAATTCTGTTATTGTTAGTGTTATTTCTTTCATTCTTTTTTTATTTCTGACATAAGTATATGACGCCACTCGTCTTTATTATGTTCATATTTGGTTTTCAAAACATATCGTCCAGCAGGTTTTGAATATACCATTTTGTCACCCAATTCTTTTTTATTTATATTATAATTATGGTCTATAATGGCAATCATACTTCTCATGTGCATACCTTTATCCTTTAAATGAATTCTTTTTGGCATATATTTTAAACGTAAGTTATGGTATGACTCTAATCGACCAGTGGGCACGAAGTTCTTTGCATGTTCCATGTCCTTAAGTAAATCTTTTGACATAACGATTTTCTTCAAAGCATAGTATGACTCACTATATGGATTTAACCATAATTTTGATCTAATTTCAATTTCTGTTAATTTTTCGTGTTGACATTGTTTTTTATTACCATCTTCAACCCATTCGTGCTTATTAGAAATGTGATATAATACAGAAATAAATTTATCGACTTACACTTCCATTTCCTTCACATGTTTGGGCAGACCAGCAAAGATGGTTGTTTATTGAAGACTTCCATAAAAATGCATCAGGATATTTTTTTTCCAATGGTTTAAATCTCTTCATCAAGCTTTTACTCAAATGCCATATATCAAATTCGTGCATAATTTATGGATGTTGTATTCGTATATATTTACGAATTCCTTTGTGTCTATCTGTAAGTAACAACTCAATTTCACAATTATTTACATTTTTTAACTCTGTTAGTAGTTGTTCACGAGCTTGTCTTTCTAGGTCACCTTGTATTTGGCCCTTTTGAACCAATTGAAAATCCATAATTTTGCCAGAGTGAATTTCCATTACAGAGTATGTACAGTATTTTGCACAAAATCCAGGCGAGTCGAATTGACCGTCTCCTGCCAGCCAAATAGGTAACTCAGAAGACATAATACCATTAATATTTGCATTTTTGTGTTCTTGCCATTGATGACATACAACAGGGTACACGTATTTATTGATAATCTTATCAAACACCGGACGGGTAAACATTAGGCGTGTTTTCGCGATTAACCAAAAGTAACCGGGTTACAGTATTTGATAAACAAGTCGTTTTCGCGATTTTGGTTATCCATTTGGTTATTATTTTTGGTTTTTGGTTATTGATAACTTATAACCGAGCAAATGCATTGGTTATACCGTTTGGTTATTGATATAGGAAAGTGATAACGTGATAATGGGATAAATATTAAATTGGAACGTTCATCAATGAATATCCTGTAATGTCTTTGTCTTTTTAATAATGCTAAAATAAGTTTTCTTCTTCTTTTAACATTATTTTTTATTATATTATGCTGTATTATTAAATTGGAACACATTTGTATATGTTCATTGTTTAATTCATTTAATTGACTAATTATAATAGGTAAAGCTGCGATTTCCATAATCATAAATTCAATAAATAGAACAGTATGAGCACAAAATACATAAACCATTTACCCAACAGTAGAACACTTATAAACAAAATTGCCTTATCTCTAATCACTGTGACTTGTGAGAGTAACCATAAACAAATTAGTTTTCGCGGTTTTTTAACCAATAACCAAAATTGTATAAACACAACTGATAATGAATGTAACCAGTTTAATCGCGAAAACACGCCTATTGAAAGTTTTATAGCTGTGCAAAATGCTTCGAACTGATTAAATAAAATTCCAGATAATGTAAAGGTACGATTCCTATGACGCGTCAGACGCGTGCGGCTAACGCAATGCGTCTGACGCAAGGTACTGCTTCCAAGGTTATCCAATGGTTACGTTTCCTAAAATGCGTCAACAGCTTTGCGGCGGCCGCAAGTTGCGCCAGCCGCACGGACCGTCCGGTCGGTGAGCAGTATAGACGCAGCCGCAGGCGCGTTTGTATATTTTTTCGTGTACTTGCGTCATGTCAAAAGTACTTTTTACCGTCATTGAGGACGAAACACTGGTGGGCAATGGAAATGGTAGCTAAATTTCATTGTCTGTATGATTTGAGTTGTGCACTCTACACAAAAAATCCACCGTGATGTCTTTTTCAATCAAATGCGAAATATAGTTAAACTGATCAATATTCAGCCTGAAAAACTCCCGGAATTTCTTGTCATCATTTATTAAATGCCGATTAACTAATATTTCAAAAAATCCTTCTTCTGGCCTTGACGTAAAAAAGGGATGTTCCTTTGTTTTCTTCTGTTCTACTAATAATTGCTCTATGATAAATTCTTCTTCTTCAATTTCTTCAAGAAGGAGATATGACAATAATTCACGTTGGCTCATTTTGAATTTTAGGCTTAGGTAGGTAATATAATAATTTTTAATTAAATTAAAAATTAGCCAACACGTCTACTACCTCTCAACGACGGCACACTACTGACGCAGTGACGCGTCATAGGAATCGCACCGGCATGCGTCAGGTACACGCGTCAAACGCATTGCGTTAGCCGCACGCGTCTAATGCGTCATAGTAATCGTACCTTAAGAGCGCCACCTATCAAAATATTTCCTTCCGGCCTTTTGTTAACTTTCGGCTGAGATACCATTGTAATCTATGACCGTTTTCACACAGTGTAGAAACTGAAAGTAGCGCACCTTGAATAAAATGTTGTTTTGATGTAACTTTGCCACTACATGTTGTAAAATACACTGTGTAAAAAGTTCTAATAGATAGTTCCAAAACACAATGAAACAAGAATCATTTTCAAAATTATTTTTTGCAGTTAATGATAATCTATTATTTTTGCTACTTGAACTACAGTTAATATCAGCTTCACTATCTGAAGAACAAGATTCATCGCTGGATTCTGATGAAAAATCATCATTTACTTCTAAATTTTTATAAATATACTTTCCAATTTCACACTGTACACTCTTATCATTTGGATTAATTTGTTCCTCTAAAAGTCTAAAATATCTGTATCTAAACTAGGGTCACTAAAATTAATCCCGTCGTAGTTTTCTACTAGCATCGATTTTTCTGGTGTACTTGATGGGATCAAACTTGCAGTCTGTGTAATACCTACGTTTTACTCTTAAGAGGACGTCACACCGACAAAAAACACGTTCAAAAACATGTTCGGCGCGTTTCAAAAATACAGCTTTCTGAGTGATTTTAGAACAAAAAACATCGAATAAAAAATGTAGAGAACAACATTTTGAAGACAATGACATAGCATTTTGTTTAAATTGTGCCAGGAAAAAAAGTTACAGACATTTAAAAAATGTAAAAAAATGGTTTTTTGTATTGCTATTAATTAACTAAATACTGAATGTATCAAAAAACAGATATGTCATCGTCTCCAAAATGTTGTTTTCTACAACTATACATAAGGTTTTTTGCTCTAAAATCACTGAGAAAGCCGTATTTTTGGATCTAAAAAATTAAGTTTTTACGTAAAAATATATTTTATAACAGCCGACATGTGCTGCTCTCGTTCGTATCGGCAGTTATTGTCCCCTCTTCGTTCGACTTCCACGCCGGCCGATCAAAACGGATTTGTTATCGGCGTTTTACACGCTTATCTGTCATATTATTATATTTTATATTTATAAATCCGATGACCGATTATTTTCATTAAATGAAATCAATTATCAAATAATATGATGATCGTCGTCGTCAATCGATTAGAAACACATCGTCGATTTATTGTCTATTGAATATTGATGTTGGATATGTTTGGAAACATTGAATATAGATTTTTATATTATTAAAATATGGCATACTGAGTAGTTTTAGAGCAAAAAACGAAAGAAATAAATTTTAGAGGACCACTTATTATTGAACAATTGGAATTCATTTTTTGGTATTTTAGTTATAAAGCCACACACAAATGGTCGCTAAGCTATCCCCAACGACTGTCAAACAGTTAAATTTGCAAATATTTGAAACTTAAGTAGTTTCCAAAAACATGTTTAAAAATTGGAAGTAATTTTTCGTAATGCGTGATCAGATATTAATATTATTTTAATAACATTTTAAAGATAATGTCAATGTAAAATGTCCATCAAGCTAATTGTGTAGGTCAACCCACTACACAGATAAAGATTCGTAGAAAAAAATCAAAAATATATTATCTGAATACAAAATTTGAAAACAATGACGAATTATCATTAGTATGTTAATCCGTGTCTCGTGCTTGTACCGTGTTGACGTATTGTTCAATTCCGTTCTGTGTATTTTTTTGATTTGTTATTTTATTTTACTTTTTTATTTATTTAAAAATGGCAAATAAAGCACATAAAGTGAAACGATCAAATCGTAAAAAACTGAGCAGTCGTCTAGTGTTAAATCGGTATAATAAACCTCAAAGGTAAGTTTTTACGATTTGTGCATTGTTTTTTGATGAAATATAGCTCTGAACATATTTTATATTTTTTAAACATATAAATAAAATAAATTAATTAAACATCAAAGTTCTATATTCTTATCAAATATAATATAAATAAATAAATAAATAAATATATATATATATATATATATATATATATATATATATATATATATTTATATGTGATACTACATACCTACTTTTTGCTTAATTTTTCCATACATAATTACCATTATTTTAGTCATGAAGCACAAAGTTTAATGAACTCTCCTCAAAAAGAACTTTTATCTCAATCTCAATCAAGGAAAGATTCTTTTAATTATATAATGTACTCAATTTTAATTATTTTATATTTTTTTATGTATGTAATCATTAAATTAATTAAAAATAGTAATCAAAATAAAATAAAATAAAAATAGGAAATTATCTGTTTGATTATAGTTAAAAATTAATTTGATCATTTTCAAAATGTAATTGCCTTCGGGCGCCAGGGAACCCCTGCTCAAATTTAAGATATTTAAAACTAACAGTACACACAGTAATATCTAACTTTGTTAATTTTAAAACTCGTAAAATACTAAGAAATACAATTTTTTTCGATGCTTTTTATTTTTGAAAAACAGTCACAACCCAGAGGTCAAAAAATCATTTTTCTTAGGTGCCGATAATCAACAACCATGCTCTTCTTGTGAACCAACTAAGTAAATTTTTTAAAATAATTATTGTTTTCTCTTTCAAAACATATTAATATGTACTAATGTTTTAAAATACAGTGAAAAATCAACGCATTTTACTACAGATTCTCCTACAACAGAACTTCCAGAACTATCGTCTGAAATAACCAATACTCCAAAGTATGTGCATTTACAACGTTTTTGTTTTTGATGTCTAGCTCTGTTAATTGTTCTATTATATTAATAATTAGATTAACACCGGAAGTATGCTTTAAGGGTCGTCGAATTGTGGACATTTTTTATATTTTTGATCAAATCCAAAAATGTACCCACGAAGGAGGTTTTGGATGTACTTTTATGGATATGGTGTTTGATCATGAAATACATTATGGTTTAAGGTCACAATTTAAATTTACATGTAAAATGTGTAAAATAAAAATAAACATTGAGTCTGAAAAAAATATCCCAGAGACATATTTGCCAGTAAATTTAGCGACTATTAGTGGTTCAATATCAATCGGGATAGGATATTCTCAACTTGAGGAAATGTTTGCTTCGATTGATATTCCTTGTATGAGTAGTAGTACATTTTTATCAGGCCAAGAAAATCTTAGTGACAAAATGCACTGTATTGCCGAAGAAGCAATGAAAATAGCTGGCGAAGAGGAAAGGCGATTAGCGATCGAAGCAAATGATATTGATATTGATGGTACACCCATGTGCACCGTGGTAGCTGATGGACAGTGGTCCAAACGAAGCTACAAAACTAAATATGATGCTTTGTCTGGTGTGGTAAATAATTTTTATTTTCACACTTATAATTAAAACGTAATTATTTAATAATATTAACATTATGCTGAACTTTTTTAGGCTACAATTATAGGATATAAAACCAAAAAAATTTTATTTATTGGTATAAGAAACAAATATTGTTTAATTTGCCAAAGAGCAAAAAATTCGAATAAACCAGTTTCGGAACACACTTGTTTTTTAAATTGGAGCAATGCTTCTACAGCTATGGAGGCAGATGCTGTTGCCGAAGGTTTCAAGCGGAGTATTGAATTACATGGCTTAACATTTAATAAATTAATTGGTAATTTAGTATTTGCTTTGTAGAATCTATTTGAAAATTATTTTTATTATTAGTATTATAATACTATTATAATATTTATAATACTAATTAATATTATTTTTATAGGTGATGGAGACTCTAGTGTCAGCAAAAGACTTACGGAAATAAGACCTTATGGATATAATTTTAACATAGAGAAAATTGAATGTAGAAACCACTTATTAAGAAACTATGGCACAAAACTAGTTGCAGTTGGTAAAAACACAACATTTCCAATAAATTTAAGAAAGCATATTTTAAACAATGCAAAGCGATTTAGATGTGCCATCACAAAAGCCATAGAATTTCGGAGTAACTTGAATAATCAAACGAAATATCAAAAAGTTTCTGGTGAGTAACATTAATATTAATTTGTCCTCGTATATTTGTAATATCATTAGTATGATGAGTGAATTTTAATTTTACGAGTATTAACATGTTCAACATAAATAAACTTTATGAAGATGAAATATCAGAAAATTTCATGAACGAAAAGTTCTCAATTTTTGAAAAATTAACAACTAAACATTATATTTAATTATAACTTTTGAAATAAATCTGAAATTTTTGAGCCTAGATAATATTCTTAGTGAATTAAATACTAAAATATTAAAAATATAGTTGTACAAATTACAATACGAGTTAAACTACTCGACATATTATAATACTTTGAAGTTATAACATTAACAAACTTAAATATAAATTTTTTTATACTATCATTATACAGGATTACGTAAAGACATTACAAATAGCTTTTCACATATTATGGGTAACCATAAGCAATGTGAAAAATATTTTTGTAATGGGAAAAAAGCAAATGAACTAGATTTGTTAGAAGAAGCAGAAAAATGTGGTCTTTTGAGAGAAATAAATCTAATAGTTGGACGATTGGTTATGCATACTGAGAGTTTATTATTAAATGTGGACAACAATGTGTGCGAACAATTCAATAGTGTGATAAATAAATATTTGTGTGGAAAACGAATTAATTTTTCATTACGAAAATCGTATAATACAAGAATCGAGTCAGCCGTTGTATCGTATAATACATCAGGTCAACTGATACGTTCTTTACACAAAAATGCCGTCAATGAAATTAGTCCTGGTAATTTAGTATCTGCGTTATAAATAATATTGAATTATTTTACTAATATCGTTGTAATTTTACAGGTGAAGTTGGAAAGAAATTTTTAAAATCGAGAGAAAGAAAATCAGCTGCACTAAAAAAAAGACGACAGTTGTTTCCAAGGAAAAAATTGGTTTTCAGTAAATCGCGTGGTGCAGATGAACATTACGGCTTAGCTGACCCTATTTTAGAAATATATTCTCTTCAAGAGATGGAAGAAAAAAAATCAAATTTTTTAAACTCAATCTCATTGAATGAAAATGATAGGCAACAACTAGAAATAGAAACAAGAGAACAAGCAGCGTGTCAAAAATGGCACATTGAACGAAAAAATCGTTTAACTGCATCTAACTTTGGCCGAATCTGTAAACGAAAACCGACAACGTCTTGTAAGTCTTTGGTTTATGATTTATTGTATAGATCGTTTTCATCAGCAGCGACTGAATATGGCAAAACAATGGAATCCATTGCCAAACAAAATTTAGAAATCAAATTGGGCAAACAAATTTCTCCGTGCGGTCTAATAGTTGATCAATCTAATCCATACTTTGCTGCTTCACCAGGCAAGTTATTGCTATTAATATTTAATTCAATATAATTTACAGTTATAGAAATTTAAATAATTAAATATCATTACCAAACCGAATAAGATATTGTGGTATATATATGATGTAGGGGCGTATCCAAATTACTGGTATGGGTAGGATAGTTACGAGTTAAATATGATTAAAATTGAAAATAAATTTACTATCAAAACCATAGGTACTATAAAATATGTATTCTTATTAATCAAAGCCGTACCTGTATTGTCGCCTTATTATAATTATATTCATGTGTTGAGCATTTTTTACACTAACTAGATTTCACACACTAGATCTTTAACCAATTACTTTCAAATAAGGATTACTTTTGTTTTGCATATTATTTATTTTTTAGATACATAGGTTACGATGATATGAAAAAAAAATTGTTTTTTAAAACTTTCCCCTTAGTAATATTATTGGTATCATACACGTCTTATATTTAAAGAAAAATACACATGTATATATAATATATATATTATATCCACTGTTAACTGAACCTGTATGTATCATTTATGAATTTTTATTTTGAAATCACAGATGGACTGATTGGAGATGATAGTCTTATTGAAATTAAATGTCCTTATTCGGCCATAGATTATAAAAACCTCAGTGATGCTATAAAAGACAAAAAAGTTAAATATTTTTCAGATAAAATTTCTAGAAATCAACAAAACTACAAAGAAACCAAAGCTAAAAGAAACGCATGATTATTTTTACCAAATTCAAGGACAGTTACACATAAGCAAAAAAAGTTTTTGTTATTTCGTTGTTTTTTCAGAAAATTGGATACATATTGAAAAATTGTCTTATAACCATGAATTTTGGGAAAACGAAATGTACACCAAGTTGACCAGGTCGGTATTTAAAATATGATCATTAAAAACATTAATGAAAATAAGTTAGTAAAATAATATTCGTAACATTATGATTAATGATATAGTTTATTTTTATAAAATGTATATAGGTAACATATAAAAATTAAATATAATTAAATATTTTTTCAGGTTTTATCTAGACTGTGTATTACCAGAAATATTAATACCACAGTATGGAAAAAGATTACTGATTCAAGACATAAAAGATCCAAAAGAAAAATATATATAATTATGCCCCAATTTGTATTATAACTTGTTAAAATAATTCTCAGTGCCGAATTAAAGGGGAGAAAGGGGTCCACTATCCCATTAACCAAACTTTTTTATTAATATCTATATTTTTTTATCATTATGTCTAATGTGTGATATAAATTTCAAATGTTTGTTATTGAGTTTTTTTAATTTCTCTATTTAAACGCAATCGCAAAAATGTGTGGTATTTAAATTAGGCGTGATAGTAAATTAGTTGTGATCATTTCAGTTAGATTACAAACATTTTGAAAATATATGATTTGGGTAAATAAGTTAAGTAAGTATAAGTAAGTACTTCACACCGTGAAAGTCTAAAAATAATGTATATTTTTCATAACATTTTTACAAAAATCATTAATTTCACGTAAAATAGCGAATTTTTTGATTAAAACCCTTTTAAAATTTTCAATTATTAACCAGGTAGAAATTATTTTTACCCATCGATTCACTATATTATGATCAGCATTCTAAATCAGAGATAACTAAAGTTTTATATCTAACAGAATATCAAAAAATAAAAATAAAAATGTGCAGTCGGTAAAACAACTTTTCGGTAGGTATAAATATAAATTATCAGATAATCTGTTGTCGAACCGTCAAATTTATTTTTTTTAAATACAAAATTATAATTTACGGTTGCATTGAACTATTTATTCGAATATATGACAAATAATTTAAATTGAAATGGTTGGTACAGAATGTTTTTTTTTTTTGGTAACTCGAAAAGTAATAATTTGTTTGACATATTTGAATGTATGTTCAAAAAATTATACTTGAATAAATAAATTAGTATTTAAAATAAATTACGAAAACAGTTGTTTTAATTAAATGAGCCGTCACGGGACGCCTGGCAGATGTGAAACATCGACATTATTTTGTAAAAGTAATATGATTGAAAAGAACAGATTGCGATATAAACTAAATATGGAATAATGATAAAATAAAATATTACGATTTTTTCCAGAAAATAATGACTGTTTATTTAATAAACATTTATTTTCATTAAATATAAAAACAACATATACAACTTCATTTGTTCAATCAGTGACTTCGGTAATATTTACATTCGATGTTGCCTCTGACGACGGTATTACTGTGACAATTGGTCGATGGTAACTGAAGTATGTCACAAAAGTATTGGATATCACATTGTCAAGATATCTCATAAATACAGCATCTATTGTTGTTCCGTATCTGGTAGTAGGTTCTCTTGGATTATTGTTAATTTGCAATTGAAATTCTTCTTGAAGGAACGTAATTAATGGCGTTGATTCGTCTTTTGCAAAATTTACATTGAAATCTCCAGCTAAAATCAATGGTAGTTTATCTTTATTGGTTTTAAAAATTATTGAACCTCTGTGACTGTACGGAAATAATCTCTCGTGTAAAAATGAAATTATGTCATTTATTCTTTTATTAGGTGAAATGTACACAACAATCATCATTAATTCACTTCCATCTTCTAGTTTAACATGTGAAGCATACATATCGCCAATAGATGTTTGGGAGACATGAACTTCTGTAGCATTTTGAACTACTAGATCCATGTTAAGTGTAGTAATATGTGAAGTATTGTTGTTTTTATAAATGGCAACTCCAGCGGCTCTAACATTTTGTCGTTTAAATTTAGCTATACAATGAAAATTAGGTAAGTCAACTGATTCATCTGCAGGAAGCCATGTTTCAGTTAGTAATAAAAAGTTACTCCTTTGACAAATAGAATCTTGTAAATCAGTAGTATGTTTTTTGAGACTTTGGCTGTTTAAAGTATAAATGGTTAATTTATTTCTGGAGTTCATAAAATCAGTTATTAGTCCTCGCAATGTAGTAAGTTTGTTTAAAGATAATCTTTTAAATTCTTGCTGTAAACTTGAAACTGATGGATCTACTCTTCTTCCATGACAAAATCTTAAATTATCCTGACTGTTACATATAAACAATCCTTCAAGACTTGTTACTTGTGTTAAAGCTACGTAAAGTAATGGAATAGAATGACTTTTACTATACTCATAGACCACCTCGTCATATGTACCTCCTTGAGACTTATGAATAGTCATAGCACATCCTGATATCAATGGAAAATGATTTCTTTTTCCCACAATTGTTTTATTATTATTGAGTGATATACTTGAAGTTCGACGTACAATAGGTACAGCACGTCTATCGATATTATGTTCTGCAACAAAGGCAACGGCTTTTCTTCTAGCCACCATACCAGTGTTTTTATCTGGAAAAACGAGCCATATGCGAGTTACTTTATTTTCATCATTTTGTTCTATATGAACCAGCTTTCCAACGGCGCCGTTAGCTAAACCGTCTACCACGTCTATGTTAGTTGTAATAATATAAGGTTTTCCAATAACGAAAATGATTTCGTATGGCAAACCTCCTGTATCAATCACTGACATTTTGTGTAATTTTTGTCTCATATTTGCTTCCTGCTCATGATTAGTACAACCAGAAATAATGTCTATTGCAGTTGAATCTATTTTATTTTCAGTTTGTAAAGCTAGTATGTTATATGCGTTAACTGATGCATTATCATGAAATAATCGTACACCACTTGGACACTGGCGCAAGGCTTCTTTTTTTGTAAAAAATCGAGACTCGATAACGGCTAATTCATCATCATTTAAAATAATACCACTGCCAATTTTTGTGAGAATAGAAGCAAACATTTCGTTATCTTGACGCATTATTTGTGTTAATTCGTAGAATTTTAATCCTCGCCAAAGTAAGGGTCCAACCATCCGTTGTTTAGACTGCTTATAGATTGGAGTTGCACGAACTGGAGGTAATTGTCGCAAATCTCCAATAAAAATAATGTCTAGACCACCAAAATTTTCGTCAAAATTTCCGGTTATTTGCTTTAATCTTGCGTCTATTTGGTTCAAGAGCTCGGCACCAATCATACTGATTTCGTCAATTATTAAAACTTTGACATATTTAAATAAGCATCGATATTGTTGTGCTGTTTCTATTGACAACGGAATTAGTTTTGACAATGATATTTTTAATGCAGTATGAACAGTGGTTCCGTTAATAGCTACAGCAGCTTTACCAGTCGAAGCACACGTAATACATGAATTGCAGAACCCATCATTATCAGAAAATCTGTTATATATTTCCATTATCAATTTTATTACAAAGGTTTTTCCACATCCAGCTGGCCCAGTAAAAAATAATTGTAAAGGTGACTTCTCTGCAGATAAATTGTGATGAATGACGTGTAAAAGCAAATCTTTTTGTTTTTCATTAGCGCTTCTCATGAGTTCGCAAAAATGATCATTACTCATAATATTTTCTCTTCTTTTAGCTATTGCTCCCAAGTTTTTAAGCGTAGCTATACGTAAATCTTCATTAACAGCAGCATTCGGATTTCTGTACAATTCTTCAAAGGGGTTTGGCTCTGGAAATCTTGTAGCAATGTCTCGAAATGTGCGCGCGCCCGAGAATTATATTATGCGGCGCGTCGTCTCCTCTTACGACGCAGCCGCCGCGCCGTGAGCAGGAATCCGACCGGTCGCGACCTCGCATGTCGGCAGCGCTCTGATCAAGGGGTGTCTCGGTAGGGTATTGTTTTTGACTTACGAGCCGCCGACCGGACGGCCAGACCTTGACGTCCACGGAGGAGGAGGAGGAGGAGGAGGAGGAGGAGTAGGAGGTGTAACGACGTGCTTGTTTACGACCACGGCGGTGACGACGACGACGATGATGATGATGATGATGATGATGATGATGGTGATGGTGATGGTGATGATGACGATGACGATGCCGTCGGTGTGTGAGAGTGTGTGTGTGTGTGTGTGTGTGTGTGTGTGTGTGTGTGTGTGTGTGTGTGTGTGTGTGTGTGTGTGTGTGTGTGTGAGAAGACATGCGTCTTCGTACGCGTCGCCACAAGGTACACACTACTGCATATAGACTGTATATATACACCATCATATAGCGTGGCGACGCGTCGCCACGGCATGCGTCGCCACGCCAGAAATTTGTTTTACGTGCGGCTTTAGATGTTTCACATCAATAATAAATTCGTGGGCACGCTCCGATTTTCAAAATATCGTAACAGCATCTACGCGGAAAAATTTTACGACGCGCTCCTATACCGTACAAGTCGAATCATAGATAAGAATGAATAGCGACGGAGGTTCATGAAATAATAAACCGCTCTTCCAAATAAACTTTTGACAGACCGGTCCGTGATCGCCGATAACGAGTAATGGGCGGGTCAACGACGCGCTCGCGTGCTTGCGCTGCACGAAAACATCTAACAGCGCGTTCTCTCGGTCATTAGATACGTTTCACTTTTGGTGTGACGTCCTCTTAAATCACGTTTACTAGGTAATGAATTAATTGTTTCGGATCGTAAAGTGGGTATTACTCGAGAATTTAAATTTATTCTGACTTTAGTATTAGGCATCAATTTTTCTCTAAGAACATCAGATCAATTAAAGTCTTCAAGTTTAAAATGATTGGAACACAACCTAGAATTTTTGGATGGCCTAAAGTTTTTTCGTTTACAAAAATCTATCCATTTTTTGTGTCTGTTGGATAATTTTTCACGATTTGGAAATCTGTAGAAATGTAAACGTTTCGAACTTTCATCAATTTCAGAGCATCCATAAGCCGAACAGAGAGGCATTTTCAAACCTAAATTATGATGAAAGGTACTTCAAGATTATTTTTACCAATAGAGTAATATATTATGAATTATGATCAAATTAATTGAAATTAACTATGAATAATTTTATCAATTAAAGTAAACAACGATCTAAAAATATGTTTTGTAAAACTGGCGTTACGAAAATAAACACAGATAATAATATTATATTATGCACAGTCAATAAGCGTCGTTGCCAGTCGTCGGCGTGTCATCAATAACGCTCCCTACAGTGAATATTTGTGACCATCGTGTATAAATTGTTATATTGTATATTATTTAAAAGTGAATTGGAAAAATGAGTTTACAGCCTTATTGTTTTGAACCTACTCTACAAGATATTGATGAAACAATATCAGTTAATCCGTTAGTGGCGATTAGTTGCGACGAAAGAACAAAAAAGGAAATCAAAGATTGGTGTTTATGCAAGAAATGTACAACTATGATAGGGTTGCCATATTTTATTTGGCGAAAACCGGGACAAACTTATTTTCATTTTTTTTTCTGATTTTCTGACTATACAATGTGATTTTTAACACACATTATATATAGATAATAATTAATAATATTTGAAGCTTTAAAAATTAAAGACTGTATAGTAAAATATACAATTTTTAATGTGTCCTATGTATTCTCCGTGGGCAGAAAAGTCTGATTTGTTTGATACTTGGCTGAACTGTGTACTGTTTGATACAATATGTTTTATCGGCAAGTATTGACTCATAAAATTGACAACAAGAAATGTTATCAAAACTTGTGTTAATTATTTATGAAGCCTCGACTGTTCTTGTATCTAATTTATTTCGTGATTTTGTCCGTGTGCTATTCATTAACTCGTCCCGTTGCTGCATTTGAGCCAGGTAATGAGAAAGAAAATTCAACAACTATTAATAGACAACTACATATCTTGCTACATTTTTTTTCATAATTATCTCAGATCTTACTCGTCACCTTTTTCCATCAAATGTCTAATAAAAGACATACATAAATTATTGAAGTCTCATTCCGGGACTAATAAACACATTATCGGGACACCGGGATGCCGTACTTAAAACCGGTACTGTCCCGGCCAAACCGGGACATATGGCAACCCTAAACTATGACAACTGATAAAGAATGTGTTTGTTGTTTCGAACTTCACAATTTGATTAAATTGCATGGTAAAAAAAATTGTATAACTAACATTCCATCTTTTCGAAAAGTTATTATGGACGAGGAAATTCTCAACATCACCAGGCATCAAATGATTATTAAAGCTCGTAACAGTAACAAGAAAACAATGCTTTCAAGTCCATGTGCCCAGAATAAAACTTGGAGATTTATATGCTATAAACAATTTATTCACTGGATAAACTCATGGTCTGCAATTAGAGGTGTTCCGGGTACCCGGTTATCGAGTCCAAACCGGGTACCCGATATCATATTCAGTACCCGACTAATACTCGTTACCCGGCGAATTATGAAAAGATAACTTGGACAGTACCCGGTACCCGGTGTAAAGCTACATTTTTACCCTGGAATATACCCAGTACCCGGCTTAATGAACCCGGTACCCGGGTAATTAATAATAAAAAAAAATGTGTGCCCGCAATCGACCAAACGAAAATATTTTATAAAATTATAATAGTACAAGCCCCTCCGTAGTTCGTGCTAGTTGTATGAGTGTTATGATTATAAATCGTTACGTAATTATACATTTACCGATAACGATTTAAAAATAGAGTTACCACGCATAGCCCCACAGATAATAAATACCTAGTATAAATGTTGTCAATTGACAATTATCTAATATCTAGTTTATCTAAAATCTACTATTTATAATCAATGTGTATAATATTATTAATATTTAATATCGTATTGTTATGGACTTGTAGCTTGTTTTATTTCTCAGTTGTTACTTTGTCAGTTGGTTGTTCATAGTGTTCATACATAAATTTATAAAAGTGATTAGTTCCTCGTGTCTACCTTCTGGCTTACTGCTTGTGAGTTGTGAGTGACGATTGATCACGGACGTTGTATACAAGCCACAAGGTACGGAAGTACATAGTACATACTATATAGGTAATTATTAATTATATAGGTATTACTGTATTAGCCATTAAGTACTTTATATAAACAATTAATTGAACATTAATAAAAAGAAAATATTTGCAAATTCCATAATTCTGTAATCATGGACAATGCCAATTGTGATGGTGAATTTGGTGAACTAGAGTCATTTAATGGTACGTACCTACTAGTCTACTACACTACTACAATATACTTAGTAATTTGTTATTATACATTTAATATTTATGCATAATAGGTGCATAACATCATGATAAATTGCTAACTTATAATTATTATGCATTAATACAATTTTTAATAATATTAATTATTAATGTATTATTATAATTCTTATTACTTATAGAGCCATTACAAACCTCTAACAGTAACAAGTCAAGTTTAATTTGGGGTTATTTTGAAAATTGTAAAGAACTTGATAAGGCTGCATGTAATCATTGTAAACAAAAAGTTTACAAAGGAATTGGAAAAAAAGTTACTACATCATCAATGAGGAAACGTTTAAAGTTCAAGCATAAAACATTGTTTGAAAAATTGTTAACGTCTGAGGTAAGTTAAAAAATTCAAAATAATAATACCATACTTGTTAAATATTTAAATACCTTTTCTGTATTTCAAATACATTTGAAATACTTTTGAACAGAAATATTTCAAATATATTTCAAATACTTATTATTTATTATATTTTGTATTTAAAAACATTAAATACAACATCCTTTCGAACAAGATTTTTAGTTTGGTTTTTCGACTATGAAGAAATTGCATAATAATAATAAGTTAAAATTAACATTTAAACATAATTCAATTTTTAAGAAGAAAGGAATTCTGTACTAACCTACAATTGTTTTCTATATTCAATACACAGTAGACAAATAATTAGTTTTAAAAATTAAGATCCTGAAAACAACAAAGCTAAAATAAAATGTATTTAAAAGTAGGTATTTGAAATACTTTTTGAATATATTTGTATTTAAATACTTATTTGCAAAGGTATTTAAATAAATATTTTAATACTTTTTAATTGAAGTATTTGAATACCTATTTGAAATACTTTTGAAAAGTATTTTTAACAACATTGAATGATACCTAGGTACTGACTAGTAGCTACTAGGTACCTATTTTATCTGTATTACCTATATATTTTATAATTAAGTTTAGCTAATAATTAATAATTATTTATTAAGAACATCATAATTAATTATTTTATTAGTTTATCAGGTTTATCTTATTAATTGTTTTAACTTTTAAGGAATTAAAAAAAAGAAGCTAAAGCTAAAGATAGTATTCAAACTGGAAAACGTCAAATGTCTCTTTATGAGTCGGTGAACAAAAAGATATGTTGGGATATGAATGATGCTAAATCCAAAGAGATTCACAAAATTATTGGTGAAATGATTTGTGTGGATAATGAACCGTTCAATATGGTTGAACGTTCAGGATTCAATAAACTTATGGCATTTGTCAAACCGCAGTACAAAGTATGTATAAAGTTAAGATTAATTATTATGGAACTAGTTTAAAAACCTACCTTACTTAAAATTGCTAGTGTAATATACCAATATTCCATAATTCCCCCTGCCATTATATATTAATATCATAATATTAGACACCTACCAGACCTACCTACCTATCAATTATTTATATAAATTTCAACAATACAGACCTCAATATTAAGTTAAACAAATTAATTAATTAACTAAACTTAATTTGAATTTACCTATTATTTGTATTAACTTGGTCACTTTTGAATACCATATTAGACAAGTTTCATTGTTATTTAATATTATTACCTATTTATTACTTTATTAGTTATTACCTATTACCTATTTAATTATTAAATAATAAACTAATTCAAATTTTCAGATGCCTGGTCGCAAGTATTTTACAGAAACTGTTATTCCTGAAATGTACATAGAGTCGAAGACAAAAATAATGAGTACACTGGAAACAGTTGCGGCTGTGTCACTTACATCTGATATCTGGACTTGCAGTCATAACAATGCAAGTTTTATTAGTTTTACAAGTCACTGGATCTCTGAAGATTTTAAACATCATTCCACTTTAAATGTAAGGCACTTTCCAGGAAGACACACTGGTTTTGCTATTAAAAATAGTTTGGAAGAACTATTAAATGAATGGAATTTAATGGGCAAGATTCATTTATTAATACGGTGAGATATACTTAATAGTTAATAGTATGCATGTTACTTTGGTGGTATTATTTAGAATATTATAATATACTAAATACTAATTAATATTATTTTTATTATTTATATAATTTATATTATAAATAATATATTGTTATTTATTAGTAGTTAATACATTTGACATTTTTAATTTTATAATTTATATTGGGTGAGTAGCATTGTGCCCTTTTAATTTTTTTACATCCAAAAAAATAGTTTAATAGTCAATGATCATTGATAAATGATTACCGATTAGTCTTATGTTAGGGATAATGCTATATTCTTTATAGTTTATTATCTATTATATTTTGTCATTGTTATTTAATATTTATTAATTAATTAATTAATTATTACTATTTACTAACTGATGGGCATGATATCGTTAGCCTAAGTAATTAGTAATTAGTAATTACCAGTGATAAATGATAACTGTGATATTTAATAATTTAATATGTATCATTGAAAAATGAAAATTATCCTAGTAAATAAATATTGTTATGTTATTTTTAGTGACAATGGTGCTAATATGAAAAAGGGAGTTGACGATGTATCTTTAGACAGCTTTGGTTGTTTTTTGCACACAATTCATCTCCTTGTAACAGAGTCAATGAAAAGTCAGAAATCTGTACAAGATCTGTTAGGTCGTGCCAGAAAAGTTTCTACTCATTTCCATCACTCATCATCAGCTACTGATAGACTGAAATCAATACAAATTGGACTAGGAGTTCAACCTAAAAGGTTATTCAAGATATTTGCACAAGGTTAGTACTTAGTAAGATGTATAATATTAATTATTAAATATATATATTATTATTTTATATATATCTATGTCATTATTAATTTAAAAAAAATCTAATTGATAATATTTTTTAATTTAGGTGGAATTCTAGTTTTTACATGCTAGACCGTTTGTTTAATTTAAAAAATGCCATTTTAATATTCTCATCTGAGGTTCCATCAAGTCTGCCATCATTTAATGCAAACGATTGGACAGTAATGGAGTCATTATTGAATTTATTAAGACCATTCGAAGAGCTCACAAAACGCATTAGCTCTAATAAATCAATAATAAGTGAAGTTATCCCTGCAATTATGTCATTAAGTTCATTTTTAAATCACCCTAGTAGTATTCATTTTGGAGTTGGGACTACGAAAGATGTTATGCTCAGTCGACTTCATAAGCGATTTGAAAATGTAATGAAAAATAAGAACCTTATTCTAGAAACATTTTTAGACCCAAGGTTCAAGTCATTGTTTTTTAAACCTGAAAAAATACAAAAAGTGATGAAAATAATTTTAAGTACTATTTCAAACTTCAACAATCTTGATTTAACAGTTATACCTGATGATGTTACTATTGATATTTCTTCAACAACAAATAATAACAATCAAACGTCTGTAAAATCATTATGGGACTTTTACAATGAAATAGCAACATCAGCACCTTCAAATAATTCTATCGTAATGATGTCCAATAATTTTACTGTTTTAGATGATTATACTGATTTCAACAAAGATTTAGTTGCCGAGTATGAAACCTATTGTAATGTTGAGTCTGTTCCGATTAATGGTGATCCATTAGGTTGGTGGAGCAGTCAAAAAAAAAAGACAAATATCCATATAGTGGGAACATGCAGCTTCTTCAAAAATATTTGTCTGCTCCTGCCTCAAGTGTCTACTCTGAAAGGTCATTTTCTGAGACAGGTTTAGTTTACGGAGCTAAGAGAAGTCAACTCCACCCTGAGAAGGCCGAACAAATTTCATTTTTACACCACAACTTAAACAAATTTTAAATATTTAATTATTTATCAATGTGTTTACTTTTAATGTTTTATTTTAATTTTGTATGAATAAATTAAAACTATAAGTAGTTACGTTTGCAGACTTGCAGTTAATATTTTATTTTTTATTAATTAATTATCTGCTATCTAGAATGAATTGACATAATAATTACTATGAAACTTGATGGTTAAAACTTAAAAGTTATAACATTATCTGAGTTTGCATGTGGGATTTTTACAATAATTCAGGTTTAAATGATCCATGAGCATTTTTAATTTATGCAAAACTTTCTAAAAAAAGTGAGTGCTGTCATAAAATACTAATACTTGGCACATGGTATTTCATATTTATGTAAATTATTACTCGACCAGTACCCGAGACTCAGTTTTTTAAAAAATTATTACTCGACCAGTACTCGAGACTCGGTTTAAAAAAAATTATTACTCGACTAGTACTCGAGACTCAGTTTAAAAACAATTTATTACTCGACCAGTACTCGAGACTCGGTTTTAACAGACACTGTTACTCGACAAATACTCGGTACCCGGTTTGTAAGTAAAAACTGTACCCGGAACACCTCTATCTGCAATAGGCAAAGGTATATTATTGTAGCGTGCCAGCGAGTATTCGTTGACAAGGTGTACGTTGCGACGTCGATATGCTGGTTCCAGGTGTTGAGTGGAAATAAATGTAGAAACCGTTTGTTAATGATTAGTCTTTTAATTAAATAAATTATAAACACTTGTAAAAATATAGTAAAGTTTTAATAATACAAAGTTAATTTTGTAAGACTGGGTGACGTGAAGTGGCGTTGACTTGAGTAGCTGAATACGTCTGACTGGAGCTCCGATTTTAGGCTGGTTATATAGGCGCTGCTGACCTCAGCGGTGGGCGATATCGTGTGGTCCAGGGATATGGTTGTATCCGGCACGTGTGGACTTCGTCGTGGTTGGCCTCATTAGTCATTTCGGATTCGGCACGTGTGACTTTTGGATGATTGCGGAAGACGCTCATCTCGACGCGTGTGACCGTTGTTGATTGTGGGAGACGCGCGTGGCTATGCGTCAGAATAGTACTATCTAGTAGTTTCTGTGGTTTTTTTATAACAATTACACTATGACTATTTTTATCTAGTATGGCTCTATGTTAATGTTCTATACGTGTGATCATTTTTACAATTAATATTTAATAATGCTTTACATACTTTGTGTGGGGTATAATATTAGTATAGATAAATGTATGTATGTGCGAGCATATTACATTATAATAATTAAAAAATATTTTGTTTCCATTATATAGGTTGTTTTAATGAATTATTTGCGGACCAGTAAATTGTTATAATTTCTACAGGTAATCGAATATGTATTCCAGCATGTGTAGTGAAAGCGATTCGAAAAAAATATCCAGAAAATAATGGAAATTAAGTTGGCTTCAAAGAAAACAACAAACTCCCAGAGTAACATCTGTTATATATTACTGTTTGTAACCTTATTTATTAATATCATATTACGATAACGGTCAGGTGACCGGTGCTTATTCTTCCAACCTACGCGGCGGCTCCCCGACTAGAGTCAGTCGTTCGTCGGCACTCGCTCGCGCGTACGTGGCCGCCGGGTCACTGTATATCAATACAGTATTAATTTGGTTATTATTATATTATAGAGATGGGACTTATCGTTCATTAAGGTGAACTATAGTCCGCGACACGAAAAGTGGCCCCTGCCCGCCACGAACCTAGCGGCCGTTTCGCCTCAGTGGTGCGTAACGTAATTAAACATATTGCCGCGTTTTTTTGAATTAATAATTAATTTACTGAAAATGCTTACAATATTTTATAAACCAATAATTTGTGTATTCAATCCAAACAAAAAACATTAAAAAATTAAAACAAATAATACAAATAAAACAAGTGGCGCGGCCACGCAGTATGCGGCATATGTTGAGAACCAATGGCTCACGGGCGAGGAAGTGGCAACGGTTCGCGGTACACAGGGGCCAGTTTTCGTGTCGCGAACTATAGTTCAGTCGTTCATCGTTCATTAAATTGAACTAGTTCATCGTTCATTTATTTGGCGATTCATTCATATGAATATATACTCCGTATCAACGAATCGTTCATGAACGATTAAGGTTTTAGCTCGTTCATGAACGAACTAGTTCAATTGTTACTCCGTATCAACGAATCGTTCATGAACGATTAAGGTGAACGATATGAACGATATGTGAACGAGTGAACGATATGAACGACTCGTTCTTAAAAACGTGAACTAGTTCATATCGTTCACTAAAGTTTATATAATTTAACAAACGTTACTTTCAGTAATAATTGTGATGGCCTTGTATTCAACGGTTTACATTCAGATAAAGCAGACGCTCTTTTTGAATGTTGTCAATTAAACGGTATTTTACAATTTAATAATAACCTTAATATTTCTGGATCTATTTTAGACTTGATTTTTAGTAATATTTCAAATACTATAGTTGATACAACCAATGATGTCCTAGTCCCATTAGATACTTATCATCCAGCTCTTGTAGCAACGTTTGAATACGGTCAGATAGTATGACGTATTATTCGTTATCAACGCTTATCAGTTTTTGATAACTGGATCCAAACAAACATTTTTTGTTCTATAAATCTCCTATAGTTAACAATTTTGAATTTTACTTTTGATTTACGGTTTTTTAAGTTCAATAAATTCGGATATATTATTATTTATTTCTTAAATGTTATGGCCGGAAATCATATTTATTAGACTTGATTTTTAGTAATATTTCAAATACTATAGTTGATACAACCAATGATGTCCTAGTCCCATTAGATACTTATCATCCAGCTCTTGTAGCAACGTTTGAATACGGTCAGATAGTATGACGTAACATTCGTTATCAACGCTTATCATTTTTTGATAACTGGATCCAAACAAACATTTTTTGTTCTATAAATCTCCTATAGTTAACAATTTTGAATTTTACTTTTGATTTACGGTTTTTTAAGTTCAATAAATTCGGATATATTATTATTTATTTCTTAAATGTTATGGCCGGAAATCATATTTATTAGACTTGATTTTTAGTAATATTTCAAATACTATAGTTGATACAACCAATGATGTCCTAGTCCCATTAGATACTTATCATCCAGCTCTTGTAGCAACGTTTGAATACGGTCAGATAGTATGACGTATTATTCGTTATCAACGCTTATCAGTTTTTGATAACTGGATCCAAACAAACATTTTTTGTTCTATAAATCTCCTATAGTTAACAGTTTTGAATTTTACTTTTGATTTACGGTTTTTTAAGTTCAATAAATTCGGATATATTATTATTTATTTCTTAAATGTTATGGCCGGAAATCATATTTTATCAATATCATCCATTTTGGAGTATTTTAAAGATAATTTAAAACAATTTAAAAGGGGAGAAATCGCTTATAAAGATGGTCATGTTTTAAAAATTCAAGCACATCTCGATTTAAATATTATTGTTAGAGAAATCAAACCAAGTATGAAAAATGATCGGTACAAAGTAAAAATAATGTTAAATGACTGTTCTATTATTGACGCAGACTGTACATGCCCTCGTGGTAAGGTAATTTGTCATCATATCGCTGCATTAGCTCTTTACACCCACTATAATTTTAGCTCCACAGATCAAAGTTGTTCATGGAATGTTAGAAAAAATATCCCATCTAATGAAGTTAGAACTATTAGCCACATTTATGGTAATTTTGAAAGTCCTGCTACTGATGTTGCAGAAGAAGATTTTGATAATTTTAAACAAACTTTGGATAATTTAACTATACCTGTAGGGTTTTCCTGGTTGTTAAAACCTGAACCAGAACCAAAAAAATTTCAACCATTTAAATTAGATTCTATTGAGAGCATAATAAGAACTGATATTTGTAAACAACTTGTAAAAGCAAAACAAATTGAAGCAATTAAAACATACATAATTGACAAATGTTTTATAACTGACGATATTATTTTGAAGATTGCTGAAGAATCTAAAGGTTAGAGCAAAAGTGAATTGTGGCATTACCATCGAAAGAATAGATTAACTGCTAGTCATTTTGGTCACATTTTATCTTCTTGCCAAAAACAAAAATTTTCAAAATCTTTCTTTAAGTCACTACAAAATGATACTAATCTAAGTGGTGTTCATGCTATTCAATGGGGGCTGACAAATGAAATATCAGGCATTAAAGTTTTGGAGCAAGAACAAAATGTTAATGTTGTACCGACTGGATTGTGGTTAACAAACAATGGATTTTTAGGAGCATCTCCAGATGGCTTTGTTAATTCTGATTGCATTGTGGAGGTCAAATGTCCATGGAAGTACAGAAATAAAATATTAGATATTGAACTTAAAAAAGATCACAGTTATATAATATACATTCAAAATGATACTATTTATATTAACAAAAAACATTTTTATTGGGATCAAATTCAAGGCCAACTTTACATTACTAAACGAAAGATATGTTACCTTATATTTTGACACCAAATCAATCAATAATTACCGAAATAGAAAAGGATCCAGTATGGTTTACAAATCTTGAAATATTAGAAATTTTTTTTTTTGAGACTCATACCTTTTCTTATTGAAGAATAATTTACCACATAATCATTTTTTTTTTTTAATAAGCTTGATCAAAATTACACGTTTACAATGAAATTTTGACATTATAATATATTAAGATACATTAAATATAAATTATAAGTACTATAAACAATTTTCATTCATATAGTAGTATTTGTTGACGTAATTTAAAATTATTAAAATGAAAAATAATAAACAATAAGAGTTCAGTTATAATAATAATTGTTACATTTTATTTTGAACTTCATGAATAAGCGGATGTTGTAAATTAGTTAGTGCAGCAATAACTTTAAAAATTTGCTCTGCTTGTTTTAACATTGTAGCAGGGATAAAATTTAAAATTGCAAAACATTTTATTCGTTGTATAGCTCTTTCTATATGAATTCTTGCCTTAGCTATAACTTCAGTTTGTAACACTTGTTCAGGTATAAACTGAGGAGTGTCAAGAAAAGGTGGTAGATTTAGAGATACTCCAGGTGGTAAGATATCTTTGATAAGGAAACCTTTGTCAGCTAAAACTAGGTCTTCAGGAACTAACTGCTCTAAAAGTCCACTTTTTAATGTTATCACTTTGTCAGATGTAGAACCTGGAAATAAGCTACTAACAAAAGTAACTACACCATTAGGTGAAATACCTAAAAGAATTTTCCAAGTGTTTCTATGCTTATAGCTACTATAGGTATCTCTTTGAATATTCATAGATAAACGAGACACTGAAGTGAAAATTTCTGTGCAATCTATTATGATTCGACAATTTAAAAAAGGCTTAAAAGAATCAGGAAAACAAGTTTGATTTTTCTGTCTAGATGGTATTTTGTTCATACACTTTAAGAAGAGTACATTATGTAAAATGTTAATCCAAGTTATGGTAATATTAGTAATTGTACTGCTACTACACTTAAATCTAGTAGCTAAATCAAAATGTGGGAAGTTATGCCTTAATTTCATTAGAGTTATAAGAAGTTGATCTGGTTTACTTATACTCTCAACTGTCCATTGAAAGTGATAATGGATTTCTGAATTTTTTAATAAATTATATAAAGCCATATATTTCATTTGTAGGCAAACCCGTATATGAATGTAATAGTTCATTATTTTGGCTCAAGTTTTCATAGTCAAACGAAATAACTAAATGTTTTAATTTTAATTTCATAGCTTTATTTTCCTCCTTAAGAAAATAGTTCTCACATTCAAGAATAATTGAACCTTTGTTTGAAGATGAAGTACTAACTGATTCTGAGCTAAAAATACAAAATGTATACAAGTAACTACAAATAATACTATAGCCTAAAGCAATATATACTTTTATGTTTACCAAATAACTGATTTTGAATTTGATGACAAATCTAATGCATTTTCTTCACAACAAATTACATCATTTTTATTTAACTCATTGACAACTAACTGATGGTCACATTCATCTGATATAGGTTCCATATGAATAATTTGTTTAGATAATTTTTTTCTTCGAGTCTTCTTTTCTGGTGTCAAATGATGTGAGCTAAATTGTTGAGAACGATGAGGTAAAATTGTAGGCCCATTTTCTTTTTTATTATCTTCAAAATGACAACTACAAATCCTAGTGCCTGATTTTGGTTCATCAGTTTTTCTAAATTAAACATATTTAATTAAAAAATATAAATAAATAAAAATAATTTAATTTAATATCTTTTAATAGAAATTAAAGCATAGCAAAGTTTAAAAGTTTTTAAATAAAAAACCTGAGCAATTTTATCAAGCTTTTTTTAATTTTAGGATCTTTGGGTATTCGAAAAAATTTACACACATTCCGCTCATTGTAATGCTTACAGCCATAAGCCCAACACAAAACCATTTTACTAAAATATAAATAATAAGCAAAATAAAATAGCAATTATTCTTAGTAGCATGCATCTATTTAATTATATTTTTATTTAATATTATTTTAAGTGATTAAAAGGATTAAAAAAGAAAATACCTAACCGCCACTGTACTCACCTATACTGATACTTAAAGTTATTGACTTAAAAAAGTTGTTATTTCATATAAATTATACTTAAGATTTAAAAAATGTATTATTATTTATTATAAATGGAGTTGGTGATTTGTTTGGATCCAAAACACAAATGTTGATATGAGTGATAACACGCATGACGTCATTGCTATCTACCCGTATTAATGAATTTTAAAATAAAAGCAAATGCAAATCTATACACCGATTTTAATTTCACTTCAGCTGATTACAATTTAATTTGCCATGAACTAAATGAAATCAATTGCAGTGTTGCCATTCTAGCTATTTTATAGCTAGTTCTAGCATATTAATTTATTACATATATTGAAATTTTCAAGTGTCATCTAGCTTCCAAAAATGTCATTTTGCAGGTGGCTATAAACATAGCTTTATTTATTGAACGATTTTTGCTATATCAGCTATTTTTATTGTTGTCCCATTGCGATTTAAATAATTCAATCTTATAATAATTTTATTATCAATATACAAATTAATCTTATAATAATTTTATTATCAATATACAAATTAATCTTATAATAATTTTATTATCAATATAAAAATTAAAAACAAAGTCAATAAAATTGTAATTAATTTTGTCCAAGGTTTGTAGATAATGAGTTTTGTCTTGGTCACGGCCATGAACATTAGAGGAAGGACGCCGAACTATGCATAAAAAAGTGGTCCGGAATTATCGCATTCCGCTAGAATGCGCATCGGACCGTACTGATGTCGTTTTTACATGTACAGTATAGGGAATTTATTGGTTTTTTATTATTATAATCTAAACAGTGAAACTTATGTATAATTACCATAGATCGTTTTTTTAAGACCAAATTTTTCTCGATCGAATGTATGTGTTTCCAATAATATACAACTCCTAGAAAAAAAGATATAGTTGTTTTAAAAAATGCATTCGAATTTGTATACATAATATTATGTCTATAGGCAATTTAATATCAATGATTGCGTCTTATCACGAGTCACGACTCACAAATCACAATAATCAATATAAATAACAATAATTATTATAATTTATATTATTTATTTAATTATAAAATTATTAATAAATTATTTAATTATTATTATTAAAATTTTTATTTTATTATTAAACAAAATGTCCAGAAACTGTTTTGTTCCTGGATGTCGAGAGGGCTACAAATCCAAAATTAAAAATAATAAATGGCAAGGAATAATAAACAAAACAATGTTTAAGGCGCCCAAGGTAAGATTCTAAAATCTAAATAGTATTCTATTTAGTACCTACTTATACCTACATGATTTGTTATATTTCATATTTTAGTTATTAGTTTATTGTTAGGTATTACTATTGAAGGCATACAGTTATCTACTTAGAATTCAATTTTTAGTAATATTTCCACTTATAACTTATATTTTATCTGCATATTATTTTTTATTATTATGTTATAGGACATACTTCTTCTGCAGAAATGGGCCAAAGCAATCCCACGAGCTGATAGAGAATTGCGTCCTGGGATTGATTGTGTATGCGAAAAACATTTTGATGAAACCTATCTTAATAGATATTTTGAAACCAAGTTGCCTGATGGTTCAATAAATAAAATAAAAAGAGATAGAATAATATTAAAAAACAATGCGATTCGATCAATTTTCCCAGACTTGCCTCAGTATTTAACTAAAAAGAAACCAATTGAAAAAATTATTGTGGAAAAAAGATACTTTCTAATGATAATATTTCTAATACAATTGACAATATTTCAAATACAAATGTTTCTGAAACATTTAATCATTTACATGAGACACTAAGAAATACAGCATTACCTGATGAATGGTTTTTTACTTATTTTCATAGGTCATTGGTATTAGGTAATTTAGATTCAAATTATGAATTAATAAAAAAAAATATTATATCAAACAATGATTTAAATCTAAAGGTATGTTTTTAAAAATTTTAACTAAAATTAATGATGTAAATAATATATAAAAATATATATTTTAGGTATTCATTAAAAATAAATTAATCAATATAGCATGTACGTCAGTTACATGTATTGAAGATATAATAAAAATACTGAAAATAGTTGATGATTTTGTAATGTGTCCTGGAACAGGAATTGATAAATGGTAATATTATTTGTAGTTTTTTCATTTCATTTTTAATGTAAAGTTACCTATTGATGATTTATACAGTCCAAAATCTGATCAATGTTGTGAGTACATAAATTTAATTTCATTTAATCAAGTTCGTAATCCACGCTGTACTGAGTGTACCAAAAAGAGGAAATATTTGATGGATACCCAAAGAGTTTCCCAAGAACAGATTAATGAAAAACCCACAACAAAACTTGTAATAAAGAATGTTTTACGAAAAAATAAACGGCTTAATAATAAAGTATGCATAGTTAAAAAGTTGTCAAGTTGACAATATTACAACTTAAATGTATTAACTAGTTAAACCTAACCATCCTTTGGTGGAACTGTGGAAGTATATTAAATCATAGTATAAATAGCTAGGGTCAAATGGGGTAATTGTAAATCGGGGCATTTGTAAATAATAATCATAAGAAATTAACCAATCGTTTTTAATGTATTTCATATTAATAACATGAAGGTATGAACGTATATTGATATAGTGAATCAATGAAACTTATAACATTTTGAGGTTATGTGATAATACTTGTTATCAAAATTCATGCTTTTTTTTTTCACAACATTTGTGACGAGGTACAATTTTCATCTGGCTGTACACTCCGCAATAATGTAAGTACAATCATGAAATTTTTACCAAATTATTTCTTATTAAGTAAATATTATTTCTACGCTCATTAAACTACACTTTTTTCATTTCCTCGGACAATGTGAGTGTATTTACATACACCCCTAAGAATTAAGATGTGGGGTAAATGTAAATTATTTATTGGGGTAAATGTAAACTGTAGTATTTTTATTACTAATATTGTATCTTGTTTAGGGTCCGAAACTATGTACGAAAAAGACCTCCTCCCAAATATACTGTAATGGACGTACAAGGAGCAGTGAGAGCTGTGATGAGCGGAACTTATACTTACAAACAAGCATCAGAGGAGTTCAAAGTACCCATATCTGTAATTTTCCAAAGAATTAAGGGACGGATGACCCCAATAAATTGTAGAACAGTTGGCCGCTCGAAAACATTGTCAGATGAATGTGAAGAACTTATTGAAAAATGTATAATAGCTAGAGCTCAGATGGGACAGCCGTGCGACAAAGATGAACTCAAAGAGTTAGTGAGTGAATATGTTACCATTAATAATATAAAAACCCCCTTCAAAGATAACAAACCAGGGGACGATTGGTATTATTGTTTTATGAAACGCCATCCGTCTCTCTCGTTCAAAAAACCTGAACAACTTCAAAAATTGAGAAAAGACGCAAGGAAACCTGATATTATATACAATTTTTATGATAAACTTGAAGAGGCTTATATTAAAAATAAAATAACTGAATTTGACTGTGATTTTGTATACAACTGTGATGAAAGCGGTTTCTTAACAGACCCAACAAAATTAAGAGCTCTAGGAGAAAAAGGTAAGGCTCTAAACCGAGTATCCGGAGGTTCAGGTAGGGAATCTATATCGGTTTTGGCTTGTATATCTGCTAGTGGGTCCTATTTGCCCCCATTTATTGTGTTTAAAGGAGGTGCTGTCCAAGCGCGTTGGACTTCAGATAAGTCCTACCCAGGTACTTTATACGCTGTATCAAAAAATGGATGGATGGAAGAACCACTGTTCTTCAATTGGTTTGAAAAAATGTTTGTTAAACATATTCAGACATTGCGCCTTGCCAAAAATGTGGTCAACCAAACTGCTTTATTGCTTTTTGATGGCCATTGCTCGCATATTAGCTTACGCATTTTAAAATTAGCAATTGAAAATAACATAGTCCTAGTTAAGTTTCCAAGCCATTTAACTGACAGATTGCAGCCATTAGATAAGTGTGTATTCGGACCTCTGAAGACAGAGTGGAATAAGCTGTTGATTAAGTTTGGCAAACAACAAATCGGTAAAGGCATAGGCAGGCTTACAAAAGGCAAGTTTTCAGAAATACTAGGAACATTATGGTCAAACTCAATGAAATCTGAAAACATAAAATCTGGATTTATTTCTACTGGTTTATTTCCAATTGACAAATCTAAATTTCCCGAAAGTTATTTCGATCCAATAGATCTTGAACATTATTTGCAAAATTTAGAACAAACATCAAACAAAAATTCAGAACTACCTCCCCAAAAATCTATAAATTATGACAATTCTGAAGAAAGTAATTTGAATCAATCTACTTCTTTCAGTGAATGCCCTACCAATCAATTAACATCATATACTCAAAATCAAAAAGATATTGACAGTATAAATACATCAAATGAACTCATTACATATAACATGGATGAACAATCTACTTTGTGTAATTTGAGTACTAAAAATATAGTAAGCATATTTTCCAACCAACTGAATAAGTTAAAAGAAAAAACCACTGAAAATGTCCCAAATAATGAACCGATTCCACGATTGAAAGTTGCCAAGTATGGAGAAGTATTAACAACCACAGAAGTTTTAAAAAGATTAGAAGAAGCTCAATCTAAGAAAAATTATAAAAAACCAACAGCAAAACGCGGCAGGCCAAAGAAAAATATAAATATAAGACAACCAGAAATGGCAACAACAAAAGGCATCAACAAAATACATATTAGTGAAGACGAAGAAGATGAAGAAAACTGCATTTCATCAGATTCATCATATGATGTGAATGACACTCCATTTGATATTGATGTGGAAGAAGTTGAGTATCAACAACCACAATGGTCTCTTATCCTTCCAGGCACGTTCATTTTGGTTGATTTTGTAGGAGGCATGCGTAAAAAGCAACATTTTAAATATGTTTGTGTAGTTGAAAGTGTTGATGACGAAGATGGAGAAATTATAGCAAAAGGATTAAAAAAAGAAAACTATGTTGGAGATGAATACTCAATCAATGAAAATGACATCACAACTATTGATTTGGAAATGATATTAGCAATATTGCCAGTTCCACAAATTATAATGAAAGGGCGAAAAATGATATACAAATTTCCTGGTTATGTAACCGTTAATGAAAAAGAGTGATTACTACCTTAAGTGCAATTTATATATATTTGAAAGACTGTTTCTATTATTTATTGTTTAAGTTTTTTTTTTTTATATTTATACTTAAGGGGCTGTCCCTTAACTAACTACCTATACTAACAATGCAAAAGACTGCAATTTAAATCTAAAATATGTTTATATTATGTTTTTTATGTTTATTGTTAAATATTCTTTATAAAATGATTCTTTTTACTAATAAACATACAGTGAGATACTGACAATTGTATTCTATACCTAAATAAAAAAGAAATCAACTTAATTTTTAATTAAAGTTATTTTTTAGAAAAGTTTTGGAAATTTACATTTGCCCCATTAATTTTTCATTGACAATTATACATTATTTTTATTTGCCCCGGTCAAAGTATAATATTTGGGGCTAATGTAAATTTGTGTGTATTGGGTCTATCAAAACGTTAAATAAAAGGTAATACAGGTTGTTTTCATATGCCCCAGATCCAGATTCTATTTCACTCTTATAACGTGAAATCATTGTTTACATTTACCCCAAATAAATGGGGCAAATGTAAATGAATGGGGCATATGTAAATTATTTTTTTTTTCTTAAGTGATTTAATATTCTGGTCTTGTGTAGGAAATTTTATAAGCCTAGGATATGTTTATGAATGGTTTTGATGAGAAAGAAAATGTATTGTTAATTATAATTTAGAAAATAAAAAAAATATTAAAAAGTAACAAAATTTATTTACATTTACCCCATTTGACCCTATATATTATATTATTTTTTATACTGTGATTAAATGTTGATTATTAGTTGAGTAATAATTATCTATGGCCATTTCATAGTTAAAATAATTAAAATAACTACAAAATATATTTATACTAAAAATTAAATTGAAACTCTGTTATCCTCTTTCATCTATGGTATTACCTATCGATTAATGTGTTATAATCTTAGATCATAATAAACTGTATTAAAATGGTATATTATATTTATAATTAATATACAACTTGTTGTTTGTGAGACTTAAATCTGTGTATATTAAATTATGTGTTATGTAAATGTATTTGTATAGTATTAAAAAATAAAAACACAATATAAATTACATTAAGTTGCTTGTGAGACTTACATCTGTGTATATTAAATTATATGTTATGTATTTATATACTTTAAAAAAAACACAATATAAATTATATTAAGTTGCTTGTGAGACTAAAATCTATGTATACTAAATTATATGTTATGTATTTGTATAGTTTAAAAAAATAATACAATATAAATTACATTAAGTTACTTGTGAGACTAAAATCTGTGTATACTAAATTATATGTTATGGATTTTTGTAGTATTAAAAAAAAAAAAAACTAGAAATGCCATTCTTTGATGAGCATGAACTGCTAAGTTGGTGATACTGTATTCTGTGAGTATTAAATTTTATGTTCTTTGTCTTGTATAAAAAAAAAAACAACTAAAAATTATAATGATGTCTGTTTAAATAGGTTACAATTTACAAGATAAAGTAAAATTGTTAAAAAAACAATGTGCAGAAGCATCTGCAAAATCTATAGAAGAAGCTATATTAGAGATACCTGAAAATCAACAGGAAGCTGTTCGCGCTTGCTTTGCAGCAGCAAAAAAACAAAACATTAAAGGCAATCGCTATACTATAAATTGGATTTATGAATGTTTGTTAATTCGTATCAAAAGCAAAAAGGTTTATGAACATCTTCGTTCTAAAAACATACTGGCTTTACCTTGTGTGGATACCCTGCAAAAGTATATACAAAAAATGTCTAGCCAGTATGGCTTTCAACAAGCTACTTTTGATATTTTAAAAAAAAAGCTTTGTCAATGAAACCTGAAGATAAACGAGGTAATTAATTTGTAATTGGGAAATATGAGTGTGTATATTGCACGGTTGATTATGTGCATGACTTAAAGTACCTAACCTAAACATTATATTTAAAACAATTTAAACTTGGCACCTGCATACAAACAAGACTTTTAAAAATATTAGTAAAATACATTTAATTATTTCTTTTAATTTAAAATTTTTATTTTAATATACTATTTTATTAATCTTGATAAAACAAATAAATATTGTTTACAATGATGTATAAACTCATTTGAGTATATAATTACTGTCCTATATTGTTGCTCAACCCTGCTAGATAATTTTGAACGAATTTATAATATAAAATGATAAAACTTTTAGGAACCTTACTTCTAGACGAAATGAAGTTAAGTGAATCTGTGTCATTCAATAAAAAAACGTTTGAAATAAACGGTCTTACAAATTTAGGTGACTATACTCCCGAACATCAAACAAATAAAAAAGATCATGCATTAGTCCTTATATTTCAACCATTTCGTGGTAAATGGGTGCAATCTTTGGCATGCTTTTTAAGTAAAGGTTGTGCATCAAGTACTGTGTTACACAAAATTATCATTGAAGCAATTTTTCTACTGGAAAAATCTGGTTTCAATGTAGATGTCGTAACGACTGATGGTGCTACATGGAACCGCAGTATGTGGTTAAAATTTGGTATTTCTAAAGAAAATATAAGTTGTGTACGTATGTATGATGAATCCAGAAGATTATGGTTTGTATCTGATTTCCCGCACCTTATAAAAAACATACGAAACTGTATGGTTAAGCAAGAAGAGTTTTGGGTTAGTACTTAGTATTTTTATTTTATACTATAAACTTGCAGAGTGTAGACTACCCAGTATTCATTCACAATATTTCTTATTTTTTATTATTATTTTAAGTATTAAATCCTTACTTAAAATTTAATATGTTTTAGACCCGAGATGGAGTTGTTAAACTTAAGCATTGGGATGCTGTTATAGCTTCAGAGAATCAATCTGGATATAATTTAAACATTTGCCCAGGGCTTTGCGTAGATGATGTGCATCCAAAGCCATACCAAAAAATGAACGTTGGCAGAGCATACAGAGTAAATAATGAACACACAAACTAGTAGTATGCATTCAAATGAATTGTTTTTCATTCATTGCAAATTTAAATATTACTTTAAGAGTTGTTGAGAATTAAGAGAAAAAGTTTTTAATTTTTATACAAATTAAACATGTTAAAACAAAATAATTGTATCTACCTAGTTAAACAATTTAATATAAGAAATTATATCAATACAGTTTTAAAATTATTGAGGATTTAGATTGATTTAGTTCCTTTTTAACAAAATGAATGTAAATTAGTTCATTTTTTAAAAGCACTTCAAATTGGTGATTATTAAATTATATATTGATCATTAATGTATAATATGAATTGTATAGTTTTTTGGTGAAAAAACAGCTGTAGCAATGGAGGTTTATAAAGAAAATAATATTGACTTAAGTGATTGTGAACCAACTGTTACTTTTATACGACGTATAAGCAATTTGATAAAATCTATGGATTCTCGTACATCAAATAATGTACTTCTCAAAAATTCTTTTGAATATCAGGTAGTATATTTGAAATATAATTCCATATTGAATAAGTACTACCAAAATCTCTTCTTAAAACTTTTTATACCTATTGTATTTAAAATGTAAATACATTTTTAGAAGTATTTAACCATTTTTGGGTTAGTAAGAGTATAGTTACGTAAATTGTCTTAAGACGAGAATAGATAAATTTAATAGTTAGTAATAAGTACCTACCTATATACCTACATATTCAAAATATAAATTAACTACAGTTTTGTTTATTTAAGGCTATCAAGGATTTTCAGCATTATTTAGAAAACTGGAACAATGTTGCATGTGAAAAAGGTTATTTCTTCTTAACCGATACTACGTATTATGATTTATGGTCATATCCCCGTCTGAAATTTCCCCGTCGGACATTTCCCCGTCTTCGTTTCCCCGTCGGACATTTCCCCGTCTTTTTAATTTCACCGTCTGACATTTCCCCGTCCAATTCACTTTCAAATTATAAAATATAAAATTTGTAACAAATTTAAGTTATTAATTATGTTTTATCAGTGTAAATAAATATAAATTTTATTGCCTATTGATAAACTATCATTGTATGAGTAAGTCACAACCGGTACTCATATTGGATAAGGCTATCTGACTCCGGAATATACGAAAACATATTTAGATAAGGCAACATTCATGAAAGGTACTAGGTAGGTAGGTAAGTACATAGGTACTAGTGTAATGGTATTAGAATTATACACGAACAGTCTTTCGACAATCGTCGTCTCTATAAAATACGTGTCCGCTAATTTTATAGAGTTTTATATACCTATGACATATTTTATATTTTAATTTTACTTTTTAAAAGTTGTAGCCATTTTTTTATTTTTTTTTTTTTTTGTTTATATATTATTTATTATGGCTTTAGAGTACATAAAAAGTATAAGAATGTACCGTATACAATTTTAATGTTTAAAATTCTACATTAAATGTTTTGTTAAAAAAAAAATTGGACGGGGAAATGTCAGACGGTGAAATTAAACAGACGGGGAAATATCCGACGGGGAAATGAGGACGGGGAAATGTCTGACGGGGAAATTGAGACGGGGATGTGACCTGATACCCGTATTATGGATTACAGATTTCATTAAAAGCTACTATAGAAGTTTTTGACTATCTGCGACTTAAATGTGACTATCAGTTCCTTATGACATCTCAGATCAAGATAATCTAGAAGTAATTATTTCTTTGGCTTAACTACTCTATTTCTAATTGACATAAATATTTTATTATTTTTGAAGAGATTTTTTTCAATGATGAGAAGTTCCTGCGGTTCCAACGATCATCCTGATTCAGTTTTATTTATGCAAATATTTAGGCTAATCAGTGCATACTCTTTAGTGAAGCCTCCCAAAGGAAGTTATATTTCTGGAGGAGAAATTTTATCATCATTATTCAGTATACATGATTTAAATACCCCAGACAATAAACGATTACAATTTCAACAATCTCTTGACTATATTGTAGAAAACGGCTGTGATGATCCAGATATGTCTTATTTAAATGTACAGATAGAACATAACTACATAACACCTATAATTGAAAATATAGCTGTTACGAGTGATCCAGTATTGGCGTATATTAGTGGTTATGTACCGAGAAAAGCCTCTAGATTCACTAAATGTCCAATTTGTATTGATTCGTTGAAGACATCTCAAACATTGTCAAGAGACATTTTAATTGAAGGTATATCCCATGGATATCTGCTTAAACCTTCTACAAATCTATTTAACCTTATTAAGACATTGGAATCCTCAACTTTGAAAGTGATGGCTATAGAAGAATTATCCTCAGACACTATCTTCAAAATTATTGATACATTTGGAGAGGTTGGATCAGCACAATTAGTTGGCTGTAGTATTATTCAACATAAGCATGGATTAACATCAGCTATAATCAATTTTTTTTTAGTCACTAGGATGCATTTCATTTGCTTTCGTAACAATTCAATTGAAAATACTAAAAAAGAAAAAACTAGACTTCACCGGAAGTCAGCTAAATTAATTTAACTATTTTTATAAATTAATTTAAAAAAATAAATAAATAAAAAGATAAGTTACATAATAAACTGCCTTAGATTATTTCAAAAACCTGCATCAATAATTTATTGAACATATTTGTTTATTGACAATGTCAGTGTCTAATTAATTACCTAGGTATTATAGTTATGCAACTTCTCATGAAATAGTTAATATGTTATTAATTATGGAAGTATTTGCTGTTATAAGTAAATTATTCTCTTCTTATGGCGTTAACATAACAATACGACTGCGTAAGTAGGTACCTTAATTATAAAATTATAAAATGTTATTTATTCATGATAATAATACTAACCTACTCAGAATATATTTTATTTTCCGAATGAATAATACATGACCATCTATTTTGGCATGGAATTATAAATATATGGACATTAATTGAGCCTTTGAGGCTGAAGCTTAATATGCAGACGCCAGACATACAATCGTAATTCGAACTTCGAAGGCAGCGATAGCATATAGTATTTGGTGATAGTGAATAGTAAATCATAATACAAATTAAAAAATTAAATGCATGAATTGATATTATTATTACCTAAAGCATTGATTAAAATATATACGAATGTATATTTATTATTTAATCAATGCCTATAGTCTATAGATAGGTAGGTATATTATGTATAACAAATTCGAATGCATTTTTTAAAACAACTATATCTATTTTTCTAGAAGTTGTATATTATTGGAAACACATACATTCGATCGAGAACAATTTAGTCTTAAAAAAACGATCTATGGTAATTATTCATAAGTTTCACCGTTTAGATTACAATAATAAAAAACCAATAAATTCCCTATACTGTACGTGTAAAAACGACATCGGTACTGTCCGACGCGCATTCTGGCGGAATGCGATAATTTCGGACCATGTTTTTTCGCTTCGTCCGGCCGTGTTCGGCGTCCTTCCTCTAATGTTCATGGTCACGGCCAAAGTTGATATGATATCTCGATAACGATAACGAACTACGAAAGGTTAGATTGCAGACGCATACCGTGGTCTATATTCTATGGTAATTATTGATCAATCGTTTATAAATTATTATAATATTAATCGAGAATTGAGATGGATAAACAATACAAATTATGATTTATGTTATCACTATATCTGTAAACACTAAACGGTGTAAACCACGTAAACGAATTAAGACAAAGGCCGTCGCCAATAATTATAATTTATAATATAATTTGTTTTTAATTCGTGCTGTTAAAGTGTTATTAGTTAACTTTACTCTTAACTCCAATTTCTTTTCCTCTACTAGTCTACTGTTTAGTGTTTACTGAAATTTAAAAGTCTGAATTTGAAATAAATTGTTTTAATAATTTATTAATTACCTATTTATTTAATTTTAATTTATTATTATTTATCAAGAACATGGGAAAAGTTCAATGTCCTCAAAAATTTAAAGATGACTGGCTTAAAGACAGTATTTTCAAGGATTGGTTGGTAAAAAATGTTGATACTTCTAAAGGAAGATGCCGGTTTTGCAAGTGTGATGTTAATGCAAAACGGTTTGATTTAATTCAGCATGCTAAAACAAAAAAACATATTATATCATCAAAAGACTTTTCTTTATCTAGAACCATATCTAATTATGTAAAACCTACGTCAAGCAAAAACTGCTCTATACTTCGCTGTGACCACCTTGGTGTCCTATGTAAATCACAGTTCAATGATTCAGAAGCTGGTAAGGGAATTAAAATGCATATAAGTAAGTGCACATATATAATATGTAATTCGTTAGCACCACACTTTGAGAAAAGTCTAATAAATGAAATCGGCAATCAGCCATTCAGTCTGTTGATTGACGTATCAACAGATATTAGTGTTTTAAAATTCCTGGCGATTCAAATGGTTAATAAATCATTTGAATCAAACAATGCTGATCCCTGTAAATTGTTAAGCGATTTATCTTTATTGGTACGTTCAATTGCAAACCGCTTTATTAATCCTCATTGCCGGCTAGACCCTCTGACTTCTAATTTGGACAGTTATATTGTACCAGTTATGCATTTTAGTCAAGAATTTGAAGATTTAGTAGAAACCAGTAAAGAAAAAGAAATATTGAAAAGTAGATGTTTGGAATTTTTAAAAGTATTGTTAAAACAATTCCAACAAAGATTGCCAAAAAATATACATATTTTAGAAAAAGTTTCACTAATTTCAATAAAAAATGCTTTGCATGTTATTAAAGATCCACTGACACCATTAACAGAACTTTTTATGTATGACAAATCTACAGTGGATAAAATAAACCATCAGTGGAAAAACATCACCAATGTAAAATGAATGGAAACTTCTAACACTACAAAGTTCTGGAAAAAAGTAGGGGATTACAGGGATGCATCTGACATAAATCCATTTTCAGAGCTATGTGGTCTCAGTCAACGCATCCTTGTTCTCCCATGGTCAAATGCAGATGTTGAAAGACTATTCAGTCAAATGAATATTGTGAAAACAAAGTTAAGAAATCGTATGGGCCCAACATTATTGGATTCAATTTTAACGGTACGATATGGGCTGAAAAGAAGTGGAAAGTGCTGTGCTGACTATATTTTACCCGAGGATTTACAAAGACATATTTCTCACTCAAATTATTACCCTGCAAAATCAAATGAGACTGACAAAGTTATTGAAGGCGAGACTGATTTTTTAGATCTTGACATAGTTTTATAAGTGTTTTACCTATTTATGTTATTTTTTTTTTTATTATTATTTAGTCAAGGAAGACTGATTTAGATGGATCTAACTGACCTAACCTAATAATTATTATATTTTTAAGGTATTACATAATATATTTATTTAATTATTAATAATGTTATAACTTATAATGTTAAAAATTATTTAGTCAAGGAAGACTGATTTAGATGGATCTAACTGACCTAACCTAATACTTATTATATTTTTAAGGTATTACATAATATCTTTATTTAATTATTAATAATGTTATAATGTTAAAAATTATTTAGTCAAGAAAGACAATTATTTTATTAACATGGTTACAACTAGCGTTATGACATTTTTAGATGTAACCTAATTTTTATTAATCATGTTTGAAATTGGCAAGTAATTTTAATAAATTGAAACAAAAAATGTTATTATTCTACTGGTTTGTTACTGCTGTTACTAAGACAATTATATTTTTAAAGTAATAAGTGATTTTTATAGGTATACATTTTACAAAATTGGTTAGGTTAGGGCTATATAATATAATACATATTATAGTATGTCTATGCAGCCATCACACCAATCACCATATTATATACTTAATGAAAAAAAAAATATCTAAAATAATTTTTCATTGACTATCCACCAATAGATGAAATATTTTATAACCAAAAAAAAATTTTTTCTAGCTTTTTTGGAACAGTTTTAATCTTGCATTATCTAGCTTTTTTTTATCACCTATTTACTTTTTTTTTGTTTTACTTTATGGCAACACTGATCAATTGGGATAACTTGTTTGATGATAAATGTATAAATAATAATATTAGTTTATTTTATAACACTTTATACCAATTAATTAATAAATATGTGCCTAAATTTTCAAAAAACAATAAATATAAATGTCCTACTTGGTTCAATAATGAACTAAAACAATGCATCTTTAAAAAACAATCTCTTCATACAAAATTTAAAATATCGAAAGATCCAAATGATTATAAATTATTTTCTGATTTCAGAAAAAAATGTAAACATTTAATGAAAGTATGTTATAATAATTATCTATCCCATACGCAAAATCAGCTATGTCTAAATCCAAAGTACTTTTGGAAATATATAAAAAAGTTAAAATCCGACAACAATTTTCCAAGTGTTATGCATTATAATAATGAAGTACCTATCTGATAAGTGATAACAACTTATCTATCGAAAAAATGTTAAGCTCGTATTTCTCCTCTGTATACACTCCATGTTCTAATAATTATAAAATGTCATCTATTTCACCAAACTCGGTAGACATTAATTATTTTCCACTTTCCTTAAACGAAACATTTGAAGGTTTGGCCCAACTAAAACTTGACCCAACATATGGTCCAGATCGTATTCCCCCACTATTTTTAAATAAATGTCGCTACTCTTTAGCTTACCCATTACATAAGTTATTTTCGTTATCGCTTAAATCGGGAGTTTTTCCTAGTTTTTGGAAATCTAGTTATGTGACACCAATATGGAAATCCGGTGATAAATCAAACGTTATTAATTACATACCAATATCCAAATTAAGTACTCTACCTAAACTTTTCGAAAAATTAATTGAACCAAAATTATCGGATACATTAAAACATACCCTAATTAACGAACGACATGGCTTTCGCCGAAAAAATCAACTAACACTAATCTTTTAATGTTCTTCAACTATTTATCTAAAACGGTTGGTAACGGTAGTCAAGTCGATGTTATTCATACAGACATAAGAAAAGCATTTGATACAGTGAACCACTCGATTCTTATTAATAAATTCATTCAATTTGGCTTTGGTGAACCCGTCCTATCATGGTTTATCTTTTCATCTTACTGACCGCTCCCAAATAGTAAAGATAAATAATAAAATGTCCGATAAATTCAATTCATCATCTGGTGTACCCCAAGGAGGCCATTTATCACCTTTGTTATTCTTAATTTTTATAAATGCTATTTTTCCAATTTTTAAATGTTCTAAATTTTTATTATTTGCAGACGACCTAAAACTGTATATGAATATTAACTCGTTTAGCGACATATTTCGACTTCAAAGTGATTTAGATAGGCTTGCCCACTGATGCTCAATAAATGGCTTGAACCTGAATACTTCCAAATGTACCTTTATATCATTTTGTCGACGTAAAGAAAAATTACGTACTAGTTATAAAATCGGTGATTCCATCCTTGAAAGAGTTAATCTTGTCCGTGATTTAGGTGTGACCTTATCTGAAGACCTAAGTTTTACTGAACATATTAACTTGATTTGCAACAAAGCTATTCGTAACTTAGGATTTCTGAAAAGAAATTGTTCCGAATTCAATAACCCCAACTGTTTAATTATTTTATATTTTTCACTTGTAAGATCCATTCTTGAATTCGGTTCGGTTCTTTGGAACCCAATACAAGTCGGCCTTCAAAATAAAATTGAAAAAATTCAAAGACGTTTCCTCCGTATGATAGCCCATAAAATTGGTTTAGTTAATAAACCAGTAAAAGATGTCGCTATACTATGCCAAATCCCAACTTTAGAATTAAGGCGGCTTAATACCGATGTAATATTTATTCAGAAATTACTTAATAATAAAATAGACTGTTCAGAGCTATTAGAACAAATTTATCTCAAAATACCAATTCATAATGTCCGCCAATCACATTTATTTTACACTAATTTAGGTAAAAATAATTTCGTTAAACACAGCCCACTAAACCGTATGCTAGCATCTTGTAACAATATTTCTAATTTTGATTTTTTCTATGACAACATTAACAAATTAAAGTCATATACCTATTAGTAACTAATCTTACTCAATATTTATATCTTATATTTATTCCTTTTATCTATTCTATTACAGAATTATTTTCAGTTATCTTTTTCATATTGTATAGATTCTTACTATTTATTCTTACTTTTTATAAGTACATAATTGTTATTTACTTTATACACACGTAGTATTTATGATCTACCTTACTGTACCACATTACCCTTCGAGTTTGTTACTTTATAAATAAAAAAAAAAAAAAAAAAGTGAATAGTTCAATTGAAGTAGGTCGTTCTTGAACGACACATCTCTATTATATTAATGTGTTCATTATATTAATTATTATTCTGGATTCTTAATTCAAGTGTATTTGTATAATAAGAATTATATGCTCTTGTGCATTTCTTTTTTTTTCCTTAAGAAAAGACGTGTATTTTATATTTTGGGTTGCCTCCGTCCTGGCACTGACTTTTTTTTTAACCCTAGAACGGTAACGTTATTTTAAAGCACACCCCATAGGTAATGATGCGTAAAATTTACGCGTATGTGTTTTTATTTATATAATTTGCGTATGTTCACAAAAAACACATACAAAACCTTGCACATACATTTCGTTATGATGTTAGTAGTACCATTGATTATAGAATAGATAGATAGCCAACGCAATGTTTATATTTGGCGACTACTCGTAGGATGCAACCGCTATGGAGCGCTGGCGTCGCTGGGATGCAAGGAGGTGGTACCTCTCTCATAGGTAAATGAACGACGAACGCGGTGGGAGCTGGGATGCAAGGTGGTGGTACCTCTATCGTAGGTAGATGAACGAGGTACGCGGTGGGTGCTGGGATTCAAGGTGGTGGTACCTCTATCATAGATAGTCATGAAGTACGGGAAGGCAATCACGCGGTCGGCGAAAAATAATTTATATAGAATTCTTTTTCATGTAAAATGAAAAATTAAAGTACCATTATATTTATTCCCATTATAATCGATAAAATTAGCGATTATCATTTTATTATCATTATTTCGTCTATATTTTACCGTTTACTCTGTGAACATACGAATTACGATTAGATTAGTCTTAAGTATTCTTCTCTGCAGTTGTCACTTGTCAATGAAAAAGGTTCTTGCTTGTTTTATATTCTAAGTATTTTGCCTTATTGTTATTTGTTACTTCCTTTATTTTTTACTACTTTTACGTCTTGTGAGTAATTTTAAAAATGTCTGGTAACAAATGCCAATTTTTAAATTGTGGAAAGTCGAAGAAAACATTTCCAAACTTGAATTTTTTCCGTTTTCCCAATGATGAAAGAAGAGAAATTTGGATAATTAATTCGGGTCACCAAGTTAGCTATAAATCCCTTGTATTAAGTGATACGTTTTTTGTAAAATATTTCGGATAGCAACTTATTTTGTAATTTGTATATTATTTATCAAACACATATAAACTGCTTTTTTGTTTTGGAGTTTTGGTGTAGATGAACAATTTAGGTAAATCTATATAAAAAACTATATCTCTAAGTTCATATTAAGTACGAATTAATTATAAAAAACAAATAATACCTATTTAAAATTTGTTTTAAATATTTTTATAAAAGTATTTTTATAATGCTTTAATACATAACCAAAAAAGTATTATTTATTACACTGGAGTAATAATAGTTAGATACTTTATTTTTTTTTCTTGCTTAATTATCAAAACATTGTATAGTTAGTATGGTCATTACACCAATAAATTTCCATAATATGTATGATTATTTTCAAACAATTATTATATTTGGTTTATCTCTACAGGAAACTCAAGTTTGTTCTCAATTGAACAGGAAAAACTTCACAATAGGTACATTTGTCAAGACTATTTCCCCCCGAGAGCTTTACAAATATATTTAATAAAATCCGTTTAATAAGCACTGCTTTTCCATATAAATATAAATCTGAGCAAAAAAACAACCATCTACATTATTAGGTTTTAATCAAAATGATGCATCTGAACAAGAATGTCTTACAATTTCAACTCCAGTAAATACTTATACACACACAAAATCAGACATGGTAGAGTTAGTTTTTTCTAGCCCCTCTTCATCGTTATCTACTCCTAATAAAACTAAAATTACAGACAAATGCCAGACTCAAATTTAAAAAGGAAATGTGATTTGATAGAAAAAGATATTCCTAGAAAATTAATTTTAAAACAAAAATTAAAACAAAACAATTAAATTATTCATAATAAAATCACACATATTTCAAAATTAAAAAAAAGATAGATGTTTTAATCGCTATAATAATAATTTTAAAAATTCAATAAATTCACATAAATTTTCATCAATTAACTCGAAAGCTATTGTGACTATGCAATTAAAAGATAGATAACGTCCATGGACATTAAATGAAAAAAATTTAGCTTTAAATTTATATTATAAATCACCCAGTGCATATAAATTTTTACATTCTCAAAAAGTAAATTTACCATGACTTTCAACAACTCGTCATTGGATAGTCAATCAAAATTCTTACCTACAGGTTTTAATCAAATATTTTTCAGTCATCTTAAAAAAAAATTTGAATCAACTGATTATTAAGAAAAAGTATGTACTGTTTGTTTCGATGAGATGTATATAAAAGAATTTATAGAATATTCCAAAGAATTTGATTAAAATTTGATTGAATATAATCTCATTTGATGACATAAAAAAAACTTATGAGTTAGACATAAAAAATCATAAAAGTAGGTCTCTCATTAAAATAACAGATGCTCATATTTATCCAAATTCTTTTCAAAAATGCGTGTTAAATTAGCTACACAATTACTAAGCAATTCAATGTCAGCAACAATCCGAACTTGCATACAAACAGGACAAATTCTAAGTAGCACTGCTTCAAACACTGCAGATTTTATTGAGTTCATTAATAATTTATTTGATTGTTTAAATAGCCGGTCTTTATATAGCCATAATCCATATCTCTGTGCATTAACTGATTCAGGTACTGTAAAACATTTCTTATTAGACGCTTCGCAATACTTCACAGATTTACATAAATTAAAAAAAGGAAAATTAACACAATCACCCTGTTTTAAAGGTTTTAAGCAGACCATTGATGGTGTATTGCAATTTTTCGAAGAAGAAAAATCTAATGATATAGTATTTTTATTGACCAACCGTTTGAATCAGGATGTATTAGAAAATCTTTTTAGTATTTTTCGACAAAAGGGTGGTTATAACAAAAATCCAACAGCCAGAACGATTAGGACTTCAATAAGAAGTAATTGTATTTTTTCTTTATGCACATCTACTAGAACAAATTGTGAGGCAACCTTAGAAGATGATAATCCTATAGTAATTGACCCAATAAGACCTCAATATCAAGTAAATTCAAATGATTCATCATCAAATTCTGATTCTGACACAGAGTGTATTTCTAATTTATCCCTTTTTTCTTCTATATCATCTGATGAGGACTCTATTAAAAATGTAAATATTGATAATGATGTTACTTTAGAGGTCTGTTCAGTTGCATACTTTGCTGAATATTTGGGTTATAAATATATAAAAAAATTTAATTATAACTTTTGTCAACATGAACTGTTTACAAATACAAATTTATGTGATAAAAAAACAATTACTTCTTCTGAATAAAAACTACACTCCAATAAATGATGCAAGTGGGCTTAAACCGCCATCAAATAATTTTAATAATGTTATAAATAAAATTTTAAATGTTTTTGAAAATAATTATAAAAACTATTTTCATAAAAAGAAAATTAAACAACAATTAACTGAACTTGTAAAAAATAATAATACAATTAAAAAATGGCTAAACGAATCAATGACAAACTGTTTAGAGCATAAGTTGTATATAATTGAACACCTTTTAATATGCAAACTATTTAATAAAACAAAAATGTTTTCATCCACATCAAAATAAGCAAAACTTTCATTACTAAAAATATTAAACCATATTTAAATAATAACAATTTTATATTTATGTATTCATTATTTCTTTGTTCTGACATTGTACCTATGAGTTGATTTAATCTGTTTTTCAATCGATCCATATATTTGCTGATACACTGAGTATAGAACTTGCAGAGCCTGCTGATCATGGTGTTACCTGTGCCTGAGAAGTCAAACATATTCTTTCTTTTACAAGTTTACCTGTATTGTTTTATTTTTGTAGGTTGCTAACCTTTTGCAACCATATCTTTGTGTTTATACTGTTGTTACTATAAAATTGTGATATGCAATTGTGTAAATAAATGACATATAACTGACAATTAAGTTTACCTTATTATCATTGTATTTTATTATATTTATGTATAAATTATATTTTTATTGTTTTATTTTACTTACTTAATAATTTCATATTCAGGTAGTGTGAGTTGAATTTTAATTATTAATTTGTATTTTATTTACTTTAAACTTGTTTTATACTTCTGTCATTTCTTGATATTATAATTACTACATCATATTCAAGGTGTAAGAATAGTTGTGTTTTTTGATTTACTTATTTATTTGGGTAATTACATTTTTGTGTTTTCTTTTCATTTAATGTATCAATATGCATAAAATAAATATACATGATTCGTAATCGTATCTAAATAGGTAAGTGATATATCGACCAAAATTTTGTTTAAGGGGCCACCAATTAGTAGTTGCACCCCGGCCTCCTGATACCTAGATCCCGCACTGACTATAATACAAAGTTATAATTATTTTGGTACTTGTAAAATATATTACTATTTTATATGCATTATACCTATTTATAGTTTATATATAGTTAAACATATTAATACCATCTTAACATTATAATAATATAGGTACTTGACTTATTGTTAAACAATGTTGAATTATATTTTTATTTTTAATAGAAATATTTTTTGGTGTGGAGAATGGTTTTTCACAGGTGCGTCGACGTGCAGGCAAACTGCCTTCTTCAGCAGACTGTCTAAATGTGATAAAGCTCATATCTGTTAGTCGATTTATATCTGATGTGAAACGAACAAATTATTGTGCGGATAGTGATATTACGTTGGTGGAGCATTGTAAAAACCTAAGCACAGCAGTTTTAAAAAGTGGACCATCAAATTCTCATTTAGATCACAACTACTATTTTGATGCATTTTCACTAAATTCTTATAGGTTACAAACTGTTCCAATGCAAGAAAACTACATTGAATTGGACTTAAAATCATTGAACTTAATATATAATATTGGAGGAAGTACTGTAAATTCTTGCATTAAAAAATGTTGCTCTACATGTCAAACTTTATTGCTAGATAATGGTGATGATGAATACTCTGAACAAATAAAATCATGGAAAACTTACAACATTTTTTTGAATATGGGTGGATTGAGAGAACCTAGCATTGCTGTTGTGCAGCTGTTAGTTAACTGTGAACTAACATACAAACAATTTCGAGGACACATCATGCATAATGGTGCTCTAGACGTTGTATCAAAAATTGTACAAGAAATTAACATTGAATTTACCTGTAAAAGTGAGCAAGGTTGTACATTAAAACATGATATTGTGCACCATTATTTTATGGTTAGAAATTATACTGTAAACAATTTTTCTAAATACACAAAAAAGAAAAAAACTGTGTACGGCTCTGCTAGTAGGAAATAATTTATATAAGTTGTAAATCTTGTATATAATTAAGGTTATCTAAGTAAAATACACAGATCTCATGAATACATATTTTGATAATCAATTATGTTGTTTTATACATTCCATAATGATATTAAATAAATACATATAATAATACAATATTAATATTATGCTGAAATATAAAACTACAGATTTGCCTTGACGATTATTTATTATCATCTCATAATTGGATTATAAACTAAATTGTGATCCAGATAGAAAATATAAAGTATAAAATGAACACTGAATTCTTTTATTCTAATGTCTAGATTTATAAAATCCAGGTGGACACAACAGCTTAAAGACATATGCCAACAGGGCAATGTTTACACATTACAAAAGGTAAGATAAGATATTTCCACATGTTTATATTTATAATATAATATTATATTATCAATCATATGCAATTTTTCCTTGTTGGCATATGGCTGCTGACTTCAATATTATCCTGTAGTTGGGTATCTAGTTGTTTTATATATCTATGATCTAATGTAAACCCAGCAATACAGTATATAAAATATGTTCCATTTTACAAACGTTGAAATTGGCAACGATTCCGTTTCTTTTTATGTTTTTTGTTCTCTGGCATGGTGTCATTCTGAACTGATGGTTAACTCTTCTATTTGTTCTTTCGATGCTGCCATATTTCTTATATGTACCGTAAAACTGAAACCAAAATATACTTTGTAACTATTTTTACAGTGTGTCAGTTGAAAATAAACAATGCGATTAAAACTAATTAACTATTTCTAGTGATCATAATTTAGAAAGCAATCTTCCATTCCAACACAATCATAAAATAAGTAATAACTAATAACATTTCAATAAAGAAGAGTAGTGACTAGTGAGTATACTGTTATTGATTATTAACTTGGTATATTTATAATCTACTCTACAACATAGCTATATATTATTGCTAATTATATATAAAATACTTACGTAGTGACGTCTGTGACGAAATAATTATTGAATTCACCAAAAAAAATTCGCAAACCGCAGTAATACGCGGTATATTTGAATAAATGACAAATGTTATCAAGATCAACAATGCCCATATCATAATTCCAAATGGAAAGAAAATGGCGGCTGTCTTTACCTGTTTTTAAAGAGCCCTACCGTCACCGATCATCACAGTCCATACGCTGCGACGCAAATACGTTTAGGTATTGTTGTAAGAGTGTTATTTTTACTATTAGTACATGATAATAATTACTAGTGTACACAGACACACAGTACACCAGCAGCAGCAGCAGCAGCAGCAACATAAGCAGCAGCAGAAGCGACAGGATCAGGAACAGCCGCAGAATGATCCTCACTCCGCAGATGAGCCCACTTCCTCACTAGGGGTAGTACCGCTTACTTCGGACACCCAAGGGTCAGAGTGGACAACTGTGGACAGATCCAGACCACCTAAAAATAAACCTAAGCAAGTCGAGAAAACCGCAGCCCTAGTGCGCAGGCGCACCCCCAAGACGGAAGCGGTAACCATCTCGGACCCCAAGGAAGGAGAGACTTACGCTTCAGTTATGAAGAGGGTCATGGCGGACATTGACGTGCAGATCTGCGGCGTTCGAAGAACAAAGGCAGGCGGGATCCTGCTGCAAGTGGAAGGCAAAGAAAAAGCAGATGTGCTGTCTAAACATCTGCTAGACTCCATCGGAGAACTAGCTAAGGTTAACAGACCGATCAGGAGCACTCCTGTCTTGGTGATAAATATTCCCAACTGGATGGAGGACGAAGATGTGGAAAGTGACCTTAGAGCATCTGACAACTCCCTGGCGGAGGTGCCGATAACCATCAGGACCAACCCGGGCGGTGGAATAGTCGCTTCACTACGAGTACCAATGGACACGGAGAGCAGGCTCGCAGAGCGCGGGACAGTCAAGTTGGGCTGGAACTCCTGCCGAGTCAAGCTTCTTGAAAACAAGACTCCAACGTGCCACAGATGCCAACAGAAAGGTCACCACAAGGCTGAATGTAAGAGCTCAAATGCAGTGAAAAGGTGTTTCCGATGTCGACAAGAAGATCACCTTATAGCGACATGTCCACGCATCTCACAGAAGCCAAATACTGCCATCGATCCTGAAGCTAACCTAGCGGCAGGGCCGAGCGCGGGTCCGGAGTTAGCAACTCTAACGGTCAGTACAAAGAGAGTCCAGGAGGTACAAAGGGAGTCAGACTCAGAACTAGGCACCCGAAAGGTAATAACCCACCCAAATCTATAGTTTCATCCAAATAAATCTCAACAGGGCCAGGATGGCTCAGGCTCTCCTACCTCAGACCATCCATGAGACCAAGGCAGACATTGCAATAGTCAGTGAACCAAACAAGATTCCTGACACCGACGGCTGGTATGGAAGCACCAACCAAACCTGTGCTATATACTTTTCCCCTGATGTGAACATCATCCGTCACGGCCAGAGCCATGGCTATGTGTGGATTGAAACTCCAGAGCTACGCGTCTACAGCTGCTACTTCTCGCCTAATAAGCGCCACACTATTGATGACTACAAAGCTTTTTTGTTCCAACTCTCAGAGAGTGTACGACTAGGCCCGAAAGACGTCATTGTTGCAGGGGATTTCAATGCTCACTCCCCTTGGTGGGGCTCGCCGTATACCTTTGCAAAGGGCAATGCACTGACTGATACGACCAGCGCTCTAGGGCTAATTGTATGTAATATCGGTGACGCTCCAACATTTGAACGCGGTGGAAGTTCATCCCATATTGATGTGACGTTCGCATCACAACGGGTATTGAGGAAAATGGATGTGTGGAAAATTTTAGATGTTGAATCCGGAAGCGACCACAAATATATATTCTACACACTGGAAGGAAGAGTCGTAGAACCCGGTCGTGCTGTCAAGGGATGGCCCTGGAGGCATATGGATACACCCAAGTTAGTGACTTTCCTCAATTCGTACATTCATCCAGAAGAAGAGGTAATATTTGATGAGCCTGGACTAACGAATTTACAGCGACAGCTGTATGCCCAAGAAGTTGTACGATGGCAGACGTAAGCCAGTACATTGGTGGACTCCTGCAATTGCGGAACTGAGAAAGGTTAGCTTCCAAGCCAGGCGAGCGTACCAAAAAAAACGCAAACTCAGCGGTGCTGAAGACTGCGTCAATGAAAAACGGACAGCGCAAGAGGCATCAAAAGCACTGAGAATTGCAATAAGGCGTAGTCAAGAAAAGAGCTGGAACGACCTATGCAGGCAGGTGGACAACGACCCATGGGGTTTGCCATACAAAATTGTATCAAAAAATTGATAGGAAGACGCCGCATTCCAGGTCTCAAAACTCCAGGGAGACTAGATCAAATCATTGGACATTTGTTTCCCCGGTGCACCCCGCCGAGCTATGATGCAGTTGGCAAACTGTACGAACGCTTGCTGAAATCTAGGCTAGAGATTCACCTGCAGAGCATACCGGATGGGATTTCCGAGCACCAATTTGGATTTTCCAAAGTCTACGATACAAGCTATTAGACGTGCTATGGAAATCGTAGAGCGTGCTGGTACCGGCCAATTGTATAACAGGAAGCTAAGTGCCCTGGTGTCACTGGACGTAGCCAACGCTTTCAACACTGCTCCATGGGCGCAAGTAGACTCAGCTCTCCAGTCGAAAGGTACACCGGCTTAATCATTATTTTAACGCCAGGACCGGCACTTATATATTACTAATTATCAATAATTCAATAAATTAAACAACAAACCGACTAAACATTACTACCCACACCATGAAGTTATTAAACAATTATGAATGTAAGGGGGAGGGGGGGGGTTGAACCCAAAAACGGCAAACACCCGGTATATACGACAATACGAGCCTGCTTGTCAGTCTAAAGCAATGCTTGTGTTATGAGAATATGTGAGGAATAGAGTGACCTCTACTTTTATGAAACATAGGTTAGGTTATCAAAACACTACCAATTTTTTGTAGTTAAAATATCTCATATTTAAATTATAATTTTAAATCATAAAATTTAAAAAAACACGTAAATTATTTTAGATTATGAGCGAAGCGATGAATGTATTGGTTTTACAATGATGTGTGTTTTTTTTAATTTTTTTTTTTGTGTCTGTCATCACCTTTAAGGACAGTAAAATATATGAATTTTCTTCAACAGTAACTTTTCTGATAGGAAAGTGAATCTAGTTGGTACTTTGGGGGGTCAAAAGTAAAAATTTCCTAGTAGTTTTCAAAAGCAGCGCGAAAAACAAAAGAAAAATTAAGGAAAAACGGGAATTTTTGGTGTAAAACTCTAAAACAAATGACCGTAAATGCATGAAATTTCACTGGTTGTTTATAATCGCATTTTCTATACACCATACAATTTTGAAAATAATTTGACTCTTTTTGAACTGTTTACGGGCATTGTCAGTTTTTAATTTTTTTAGTTTTTTTTCTATAAACATAAATAAAATTTTATTTGTTGATTAAAAAAGCTTGAAAATTTAATAGAAGGCTCCTAGGTTATTGTTTCAAAGGCAAATGAAAAAAATTAAAAACCCTTGGTCACAGTTTTTTTTTATACGCGTTTAAAGTTCAAATCTTTATAAAATACGGAAAAATCACGAAAATTTACAAATTATTTTTAGTTGAGAAGTCGTAAAAATTTTTCTTTTGAAATCTAAGGTTTGAAAATGTAATGCAAGTTTATTCATAAGTTTGTCTTCCTTTATCAAAAAAAAAAAAAAATATCTACAAGAAAGTCAAATTAAATTTTTATGAGCGTTTGAAATTCATATTTTTACAATACTGGATATTCACTCGATTTCTCATGGAACGATTTTCTTATTTTATTGTAATTAAAAAAAGAATGACTGTAGATACTTGAACATTTCACTGATTATGTATCTTAGCATTTTCTATACACCATACAATTTTGAAAATAATTTGACTCTTTTTGAGATGTTTACGGACATTGTCATTTTTTAATTTTTTTAGTTTTTTTTCTATAAATATCAATAAAATTTTATTTGTTGGGTAAAAAAGCGTGAACATTTAATGCAGGGCTCCTGATCTAATGTTGCAATAGCAGTTGTAAAATATTTAAAATACATAGGTACAATTTTTTTTTATAAGCATTTAAAGTTGAAATGTGGGCAACATGTAAATATACTTGGTAATATCAATATAGGCAGAGCAATGAACATACATCGCAGAAGGATATATTTGTCTTATGTGAGATTGAACGCCGTTATAAATTCCCGACATAGACGCAGTACCGTCATAACTTTGTCCACGAAGGAATTTAAGCTCTACACCGAATTGCTTAAGACTTTCTAATATTAAATTTGCTAAACCTATACCTGTTGTATCATGTGCTGGTACAAATTGTAAAAACTCTTCACAAAGCACAAGTTTATTTAAATCAACAAATCTGACACAGAGAGACATTTGTTCCACGCCCGATATATCAGCTGTTTCGTCAGCGAGTATTGAGAAACATTTTGCAACATTTACACGTGCTACAATGTTTTTGAGTAGAACTGAATTACACGCCTCAATAATAGAATTTTGACTTGTTTTACTCGTATATTTAATCGTACCATCACTTTCTAAACACATTTTCAAATTTAAATCTCCTTGAGCTCTATAACGAAGAATTTCTCGAACGTTTCCTTCATTATTTTTTAAGTCATTGTCATCAGATTTAGTGATAACTAAACGACCATCATCACGATGCCCTCGTAGAGAAATGTTCTGATGCCCACATAAAATAATAGCTTCAATTATTGGTTTAATTTCGTTTCTATTTTCTGTAATCTGTTTAACCCTCCCGGTATCTAATTGTAGTTCAATAGACATTCTTGGATTTTTTAAAACGTTTGAAAAATTAGTAGCATCAAGAAAACATTTTAGGTGATATTCTAGAGATGAGTGATTGGTAAAAATTTCAACCGCGTGTTTCTAGTTTTTAAATTTTTTTACTACAAGACTACCTAACAATTGAGAATTGTGTCCACCATGAGATTTTGAAAACGCTACACAAAATTTACAAAATGCACCATCTTGTATTCCTGAATATAAAAACCAAGGAAATCGCACTAACCATGCATATTGAAATTTAAGTTCTTACTTTTTGGTCTTTCCCAGAAGTAATTGATGTTATCAGAAATTTATAATTTATTTCTGGAGTCCAAACTTTATTTAATGTGTCATAAATTTCATTTTGTGAAAGTATTTTGTTGCAGAATAAACTGATATCATAATTATTATGAGTTAAAGACGAAGACGGAGTTGGTAAATCATACATAGATTTTTTTGTTCTAATATCAGTAACATCATTAGGTGAAAGTGGTCTTTTAGTTGATACATTTTCTTTTAAGGTACTGGTTTGAGTAACATTTGATGTTTGAATAGGTTTTAAAAAAAAAAAATTAATGGATTTTTGGTTTTTAGACGACATTTTATTGAAAAATAAGTTCGTACTCACTTATCATTTTCTGCTCATCGACTATTGCGTTATTACAGTGTGTCAGTGTTAGTGTCAATGGTCGGCGGTCAACTAATCAATACATTTTAATAGTAGATATAAAATTACAGAAATAGTGTTATAATAATATTGTCCTCTATGTGGAAAAATACATAGATAAACTCACTATCGCAATACAAAAGAATATCGGGAATTACGACGGACGATTTTATCAAAACTATTAAAATACGATAGTAAAATATTTTATTATATTATTATTATTTTTATTTCAGTAGATTCTTGATAATCAACCTACTTAATACTTATATTTGAAATATATACATATTATATTGTTATGTTATACGGTGTACGGTGTATATGTATATATGTCTGGGGAGGGGGTCCAGACCCCATGGACCCCCCGTAAATCCGCCACTGAGGAGGGGTCAGGGTTTTACAATACCGGTGGTTGGGGTCGGCCGCCGCTGGTTGCTGGTCGCCGCTGATTGCTGAACGCCACTTGATGCTGATCGCCTGCTGCTACTGATATGATTACCGCTACTAATGATGCTGGTTCGCCGCTTTATTGCTAGACGCCGCTATTCGTCGGTAATCTGGAAATGGACTGCAGCTCTGGAACGATGCTATGTAACTGCTGCTTGGTCGATTTACCGCTACTGATGCTAGTTCGCCGCTGATTGCTGGACGCCGCTGTTAGTCGGTCATCTGGAAATGGACTGCAGCTCTGGAACGATGTCGATGAATGGGAATCTGGCAGGTATAATACCGGGTTATACTCCGGTGTCCCTTAGGAGTGTGTAACCTATGCCAGATTCCTCATCATCGTTTTTTCTTCCTTATTTGATTTCAAAATCAATACTAAGTGTTTCTTCCGTGGATTTTTTATATTCAGATTCGTTTAGTTTACAGTTGAATGTAATTATCTTAATTGATTGTCGCTTCCTCCAAATGTAACATCATAATAATAAATAGGCCACGCGATGAGCGCTATCTATTGTGTGTTGTAAAGATAGAGGCCCGCGACGGCGTGTGCCAGGCGCTATCTAGTAGGGTCGAGACGTTATCCTCGTTACATAACATTAATATTTATAAATTTTTACAATAAATAACACTGATGATTTGAAAAATAATTTATAGTTACACCATATATTATTATTATAATTTAAAAATAACATATATAATACTCTCTACCACTTAAAAAATAGGTACTATTTAATTATAATTGTTTTAGAATCCTGCCCTAACAATAATTTTAAGAATAAAAAAAACAAAATTATTTCTATACATAAAATTGTAATAATTATATATATATATATATTAATTACAAGAAGTAATATGTAGTAATCGTAAGGCTATAAATTGATCACCGGAAGGAAAAACTATCATTTTATTTTTAATCTCATCAATCGAGTAACAATAAAATGCATAGCTTAATGTATTAACAGTGTACAATAATTGGTTTATCAGATAAAATACTTTTGTTTTGAAATATTTTTCAAATTTAACACACTGTCATGTTTTTTTTTTTTTTTACAATATTGAAAACTTTTAACTATTATTTTCTTGTGTTGACACACAAGAAAATAATAGGAAACAGTCAGCTTCTATATTTGTTTTAATTGTAAATTGTTTCAATTTCAACGTAGTGAACTGGGATCCTTGCATATTTTCTGAAAGTGGTCCATGTTTATGAAATCCAGATAAATGAAAATCTGCATGTATTTCATTATGAAAATAGGGTTTTAACATTTATTTCATTACATCTCTTAAGTACTTGGATAAGTGGCTTATCTGGTTATCTTATTAAGTTTCTTAAAGTACTAATGTAGTTTTTGAAAGGAAAAATTAGATAAATTATCCAGTGGACCAAATTTAATATTGTTCAAACACCGTCCACTTTTGGATTATCGCGCCAGAGGCGTTGGTCGTTTGTTCCATGACCGTCTCGAACTTTTGACGGGCTTCTGGCTCTCCCCCCCCTCCCTACTGTTCGCGGCGATTGTGCTAGCCGGCCCGCAACCGGCTTGTTAGTTTGTTCTTACGCAACCCCGCGGTGCGGAATACGCTCTCGCGATTTTTTGTCCCTGTCGCGTTTTTGTGTTGCCACGCGGTTTTTACTTTGGCCGACCCGCGGTGTTATACGAACGAAATTTTGTTCGTTCGTATCCCGCCGTGTGTGCGTGCGCGGGTCTCCGCGTCTTGGGCCGTTGTTGTGCTCGTTTTTTCGTGACGTGCCACCACGTGGTTTTACTTTGGTCGTGTGCCGGCATTACCGTGCGACGTGCGTGTGCTTGTTATTAGCACCATCTCAAGTGTATTTTGTTGCCGCCGAAGGGAGTTGGACCGTGCTCCGTCCGTGCGAATCCATTCCGCGTGCGAAGTTTGCAGGTTCATGGTTTTAGCTACGCCTCGAATTTTGTGGACGACTCCGCGTGTTAGGCATATCTGCCCGCGTTCTATTTCCGCGTTTGCGGTCTTATACCGGCGTTATCTTTAAGTTGTGTGCCATTTTGCGTTCACGTTGTCAACGCCGTCCACAGAGTGCTGTTTTGGTTTCTGCCATCCGTGATCCTGAGTGCCGATCAATCACATCGTCCAGCTGTCCAGGTTCATTGTGTATTATTGTCATTGTTACATTTATCTATCATTTGTACTTAGTATTAGTTATTAAAAGTGTGAAGGCGCCCCTATTATTATATATATACATATATATATATATATATATATGTTTATTGTTTTTTTCTTGCTCGTTAATCAATATATATTTTTACACGTCGAAATCAGACGCATGTGTAACGAAATACTTAATTTTTTTTTATTATTTCGAATATTTATATCGGTGACCTGGTCCTATATTACGCGAGTCAGAGCCGCCGACCACCACATTCGTAGGAGCGGTTCTGGCGAAACAAATATAATCATTGCATATGTGGTTTAATCTATGCACATTATGTGATATAAGATGACTTCCATATAAAATGTCATACAAAAATTATCACTAACCTGTGTACTAATTGCTGTTCACGCCAAATTCAGACCTGTTAGAATCTTGTCACCAACTCTAATTGTTGAACAAGTATATGTTCACATTACCCTCCCAGGTGGTACCTCCTCATTATTAGCTGGTATTTATTTGCCACCCGGTTCTGATATATCTAAGTATGAGCACCACACCGAGTCCTTTGATCACGTTTGGGAATCTCACCAATTTGATTTTGGTATAGTTTGTGGGGACTTTAACTTACCAAATATTAGTTGGACTAATAATGTTTCAGGACTCGAGTTCAACGAATCTGTTACAGATAAAGTTCATCAAATCGGTGATCAGTACGGTGTTCTCCACTTTAAACAAATAAATTCCGTCTCTAATAAATTCAATTCCATCCTTGAATTAGTTTTCTCTAATAGCAATCCTATAAAAGTTGAAGAATCGTCTGAAGCACTTGTTTCATGTGATGGTTATCACCCAGCAATTGTTATATTTTTTACTTGTCCCTCTGACATTCCTCTCCTCGATAAACGACATGTTTTCGCGATTTCAAAAAAGCCAACTATGAAAGAGTTAACGATGAAATAGGGAGTATTAACTGGGTCTCTAATTTATTAAATTTATCAGCCGAGGGGGCAGCTGAATTTCTACAAAACTCACTTCTACATGTTATCGATCAATAGGTAGGGGAACAGGGGGCTGTGTTACACGGGGCAATGTGTTACAATAGCCGTAACTTTTTGTACGATGTTGGTAACACTGTAATTTTTTGACCAAATTATCGGCTACCATGATGGTCAATTAGATATTGATAAGCCAACTCGAACACAAATAAATAGAAACAGTTATTACACAAAACATGAATTTTGATTAAAAAAAAAATAATTTTACGTCCAAGACTTGTTAAGTAATTTCCGTCAAATTGTCACATAAGGTAAGTTTTTTAACTAATTTTCTTACACAATGTCTACTAAATGAAATTATGTTGGAATTTCTTTTGTATGTAAAATATTCAATGTGTTAAAACTAAAACAACTTAAAATGGCCGAACGGGGCCAATTGTTACGGGGTAAACTGTTATACAATTTGATGTAACAGTTAACCTCGACCACAGTTTATAATCATAAAACCGTGCCTATTTATATTTTGTTCTATATTTATAGGTGATTATTATGGTAAGAAATTACAAAAGAAAAACTAGTTTTGGTACAACACCACAAGTTATCTATGATAAAGCAGTCCAAGAAGTAATTGATGGTAAAATGAGCCTCCGTTATGCCGCTAAAAAACATAATGTAAATGTCATGACATTACAACGTTATAAAAAAAAATAACAGATCCTAGTATGTTCATTATATTATATTAAATTTATTTTTCATTTAACTAGATGTAGTTATTTGGTATATTTTTTTTTAGATTTAAAACTACCTGCTACAATTGGCCGGACAAAAAAAACAGTATTTTCGACCGAACAAGAAGTAGAATTATCGGCGTATGTGAAACAGTCGTCTCGAATATATTTTGGGCTTACTGGTTGTGATCTAAGAAATTTGGCTTTTCAATATGGACAATAATTGCAAAATGCCTAGTAATTGGTATGATAATCTTTGTGCTGGTGAAGATTGGTTGTATTCATTTTTGAAAAGAAATAATGATTTATCAGTGAGGACACCTCAAGCTACAAGTCCAAGTAGAGCCACAAGCTTTAACAAACATAATGTTAAACAGTTTTTTGATAACTTATGTTCATTATATGATCGTTTTAAGTTAGAACCACATAATATATATAATGTTGACGAGACAGGAGTTACAACTGTACACAGGCCAGCTAAAGTTATAGCTGTCAAAGGGACAAAACAAGTGGGTTCAATAACATCAGGGGAAAGAGGCACACTAGTAACGGTAGCTTTAGCTGTAAGTGGCATAGGAAACACAGTACCCCCAATGTTAATTTTCCCTAGAAAGAAAATGAAACCGTGGTTTTTAACAAATGCCCCAGTTGGATCTGTAGGTAGTGCAAACCAATCAGGGTGGATGACTGGAGATAATTTTTTAATCTTCATCAAATATTTTGCCAAAAATGTAAAACCATCTTTTGAGAAACCAGTTCTTTTACTCTTGGATAACCACGATTCTCATTTAAACATTGAAGTGCTAAATTTTTGTAAATTTAATGGTATAGTATTATTATCCTTCCCTCCTCATTGCTCCCATAAGCTGCAACCATTGGATCGATCTGTCTTTAGATCATTTAAAACGTATACTCATAAGTTCAGTGATTCTTGGATGCGCACTAACCATGGGAGACCAATGACTATTTACGATATACCATGTATTGTCAAACATGGCTGCTACAATGTCCAACATTCAATCTGGGTTTAAAGTATCAGGAATATGGCCTTACAATCCAGATATATTTACTGAGGAAGAGTTCATGCCAAGCTATGTAACTGATCGACCACAGGAAATGAATGACGGTTCACAAGATGTTTCTTATGATGTAACTAATAATATAAACATTGAAAATAATGCAGTCGATCGACCACAAGAAGTGAATGACGGTTCACAAGATGTTTCTTATGATGTAACTAATAATAATAAAACTAATGAAAATAATAACAATAATATTGATCAGCCAATTGAACCTCCAATCACTTCAGAATTGGTTCAGAATAAAATATCTGACAATCATGTGTCACCTGAACTAATTCGACCATTTCCAAAAGCTGGTGCTCGTAAAATGGATGGTAAACGTCAGGTGAGAAAAAGAAAATCGACTATTTTAACAGATACTCCTGAAAAGGAAAAAATTCAAAATTAGCATAATATAAGACAAGAAAAGAAAAACAAAATGGCAATAAAATATCCAAAAAAAGTAAAAGCATGTAAAAAACTGAAACTTGTTAAGTCACACACTACAGTAGATGCAGAAGATGAAGAAATGGAAACATTTTGTCTAATGTGTAGTGGGCCATATTCACAGTCGAGAAAGTCAGAAAAAGATTGGGTACAATGTTTACAATGCAAGCTCTGGGCTCATGTAGCTTGCACGACCAAAAAAAAAATCTTGACACTTTTACTTGTGCCATGTGTTCGATGGACTAATTTTTTTTTACAATAATTTAAATGGTGTCAATTAATTATTTTTAATAACCAAAGAAGGTGTGTCTAATAGACTGATTTTATTTTTAATAATTATGAATATTTAAACTAGTATGTTTTATTCACCAAAGAAAGTGTTTCTAATGGACTGATTATGTTTTTAATTAATAATTTACCTAATTTAATAATTAAGTTTACCTAAGAGTTAATGTGATATAAATTCTAGTATCTAGTTATTGTTATTATATTTATTTCTGTTTAGGTTGTTTATGTTAAACTTTCAATTTTCTAAAAAAATGTTAACTCATGTTAAATAATTTATTTGCCTAAGCCAGGTAGTTTAAAAAATGTATTTTGAAAGAAAGATATATTCTAAAATATATATAATATTCATGTATATTTACAATTTTAATATTTGTATGTACAGAAAATGTATTTGATTAAAAAAAAATGTCTGATAATTATGAATATTTTAACTAATATGTTTTATTACTTTTATTTACCAAAAAAAGTGTTTCTAATGGACTGATTATGTTTTTAATTAATTTTTCACCTAATTTAATAATTAAGTTTACCTAAGAAATAATGTGATAAATTCTAGTATCTAGTTGTTGTCATGTTACATGTATATTTACAATGTTAATAATATTTTTATGCACAAAAAATGTATTTGATTAAAAAAAAAGTTTTAATTTACAATAGTTTGTATCGTTCTATTTAGTCATTATAAATTATTTGTATCAATTTACCCCGGGTGCTGTAACACATCGCGCCACCATGGGGTAATGTGTTACATATTTTTTTTTTTTAAAGAATTTTTTTCATATATAAAAAATATTTTCTAAGTTTTCAATGTCCCGTGACTTTAATCATTATACATATATTTAACTGAAACAGAAAAAAAAGTGACATTTTTTTGTACTGGTTCCGAGTAAAATCATTAATGACTAAAAGTGTATCATTTAGCGCCCTGTTCTCCTACCAATACTTACATATCGTAATTCGTCCTATCCGCCATGGGTAACTACGAATCTTAAGGAACTATTGATAAAAAAAAAAACAGGCCCATAAAATCTTTAAAAAATATGGTGGTGCTAATCACTACTATAACTCTTCTCTATTACGAGCACGCTGTAAATTCGAAACTAAAAAACTTCACAGATCCTATAGTCTGGGTCAAATAAGAGCGCACCGGGGTGGCGCATACAAATGAACCCCTGGACGGGTCTATTAGCTCTGTGATTGGTCGCCGTAGTCGGCTATGATCGGCGTCGTCGACGATGTTGCCGCCGTCGGCGACGCCGCCGTACATACAGGAAATTGTAATAACAATGCGCTACCGCGTATAATATTGCGCTACCGCGTATTACAATGCGCTACCGCGTATTACATAGTAAAATAATAGACATTTTTTTTGTTTTTTTTTTAATATTGTACACACAAACGTTTTTACTACCGATACTACTAAAAAAAATATTTTATTTGTGTACGTTTTATTATTTATTTTTCATATGCACCTTGATAATATATAATATTTTAATTTTTCATATCAATGGGATAGGGTAGATTATTAAGAACAACTTGTTTTGTATTCTTACACTTTATCAAAATTACATAGTCAGTTAATTAAATACTTGTCGTATTGTGGTCTTAGTATTTTTACTTTATCGAGTAATTCAGGAATTACCATAGGTCGATCAATTACTTCGCCCTTGTCCTGTAACCATTTTATGATGTCTGCTTTTTTTGTAGTTGTATTTGAGATTTTTTCTTTCTTCATAGAGTGATACGGGGCGTTGTCCATTATAACGACACAATTCTTTTTGAGTCATGGTATTACGTTTTTCATCCCGTTGTAAAATGTTTCACCATTCATTTCTTCGTGGTAGTCGGTCGTTTTTTTTGACTCAAAACATAATAGGCCACCTGGCACAAACCCATCGTCAGACCCAATGTGGAGAACAATTAGCCTCTTACCTTTGCCAGATGGGTTCTGAGATCCCGTCGAGAGACCTTGAAGAAATGCATCACTAGGCGATTTAATTGTTTTGTCTACCCACGTTTTGCTGGTACAGTCGCCTGCGTTGACCCAGTTTTCATCAAGATAGTATAAATGCCGCCCTTCTTCACGATATTTACGAATATTTTGTAAATACCGTCTACGCCACACAACAATTTCATCCTTTTCTATAAGGGCACTATTGCGACTGCGTTTTGTGTAAACGATGTTCATGGATTTCAACAGACGATGTAAATTCATTCTGGAAATATCTGGCAAAGTGTCGTCGTCTTTAATAACTTGTAGTATTTTGTCCAATGTGGGTATAGTTTTATTAAACCAGAATGAATAAACATGAAAACGTACTGTGTTCATCTGTAAATCGTCAAACTTATCTTTGAATGATGTTCTTATGCGAGTTTTGCACGGATAGGTGACAGATTTGTTCCCAGATAGCAAAAAATTATTTTTACGATGACAAAAAAATATTATATTTTCAAAGATATCATCATATAATTATTATAGTTTCATTAAATATTCATTAAAAAAATGTTATTTTATTGTTTATAAAATGTTATTTGGCCAACTGTTTGAGATTATATAAATATCACAAATAAAATAATAATTTATCATTATTTTTTAAATATTTTTAGATTAATATACAAATAATGATAGATAAATATTATTAGTTTATTAATTAGAAAACATTTTTTTTATATGTTTTATAATTATTTAACTAAAATTCAAAATAAATAAAAAAATGTTGCTATTATACTTTAATATGGTATGGAAGGATATAATAAAATTTAAGTGTACTTATATGTTTGTATAAATATATTACAATAGAAATGTGTAACCGTGTATAGGTATTCTTATTTATATTAATTGTTCTATATATTATTGATTTTTAATATGTTTTTACTATTTAGCATATTTTTTAATATAATGTGTGTATAATATGCTGAATTGATATTATTATACCTGGTATCATAATTAAAATAATATACACACCTTTTCAAATTTAACATAAAAGTTATTTTTATGTTTGATATTTGTCATCACTGATATTACGTAGGTAATTTTTTTAGAGCTGATAAGACTACTTTCCATAATTTGACTTCACAATGTATATAGAAGACATTAAAAAAGCTTATGGTATTAATGCACTAAATACAAAATTTGTATTTAATAAAAAAATAATTCAATTTTAATTTAATTGTGAACTAATTAGTTATCCCAAACTGTTTTGGATTTTTGTTTTTTTGGAGCAAAAGTTCATGCAAATTATCAACTTATTGCAACAATTTACTATAACACAATTAATAAATACTGATTTCCTATAATTTGTCTATTTAATAATAGTTTATTATAATAATTATCTGATATAAACAAAACATTTAAGTATTTGAATTATATAGATTCAATCAAACACATTCACAGATTGAACAGTTTTAGTTTTAGGTAGATCTCTAAATTTGGCGCCTGAAATAAAAATACTTAGAGGTTTCTCTGCTTCAATGGTATCATATTTATAAAATTTTTTCATAAGCTTGATTGAATCTGGAAATAATAAATAAAACTGTTTTAATAGTTTATAATTATATATATAATATAATATTTTAACTGTAAAAATGATAACGAAAATTAAAAAATTAAATAAATATAATTATTACCAAATATAACCGAACATATTGTCAATGTATAGAACACCTTTTTTCCTTTTTGTCCCTTATAACTAAATTTGTCGAGCAGTTTGTCTTTGAAAAGGAATCGCATTATAGCACGTACTGTACTGGGTAATGAATCTCTAGCATATCGTTTCAACTCTAAAGTCTGCAATATAATTTAAATAAACAGATAAACTCCCAGACAAAACCCATAACTATACCAAAATATTAGTTTGCAAATAACTAAATGAAAAATCGAATGAATATAAAAATTATCAAAGTACAAGTTAAGGTATTTAACTCACAATTTTTTTTCTAAATTCTTGATTAGAAAGTTTGTTTTCAAACATAGATAAGTCTTCTTCATTTTCTAAAGGAAGGTTTTCAAATACTTCTTTTTGAACCTTATCCTCTTCAGTTAGCTCACCGAAACCATGCACATTATATCCAGATTTTTGTAAAAGATCAATTTTATCAGATAGCGACATAATATCGTATTTAATGTTGCATATAGTACGATTCATTTTGTAGAGAAGTTCTAAAAAAAAATCATAGGTAAAACTTATCATGGATTATATTATTATAGCCTATAAGAAATACTAAAAACATCAGTTATTCGCATGTATAAGTTACTAATATTTTTCTCTAATTAAAGTTACATTTTTTCTAATCGTATTATATTGATAAGGTTTTAATTTGTGATAGTGAAAGACTGGAATTTTGTGCTGCAAAAACTTTGAAACGTAAAATTATACAAATTTGGAATTCCACAATAGAATCAGGTCTTTACTAATAATTCTTAATATATTTGAATCATTTGTTCATTTAAATTACCAATGTTGAGAATACCAATAATTTAAGTTCAACTTTTGCGGTTTACAACATGACTGTTACACTTTATTGGATAAATAAGTTTAAGTATTAATTGTATGTATATTATCTATATTAGTGTTGATAGTGCTTACAATACTTGTGAGAATATTTATGATAAATTTTTAATTTAAAATTATGTAATTTTACATAATAAATTTTAAATATACCTAGTACTTTATCTTTTTCAGCAGGTTGAGATGATTGAAGAGGTTGTGAATATGATTGAGGCACATTTTTTTCTTGTGTTACTTTAAACGGAGAAGATGATGTATAAATTACATTGTTTGATGCAGATTCTGAACCTAATTTAAAAATGTATTTATAATTATTTTTAACTGACATAAATTATAAATAATTGTATTATATTTTATATAAATAATAGTTTAATGATTTGCACTATAATATACATTGAAGATTTATTCTGGAACAATGGAACATACTTAAGTGTTAAGTACTAACTGAGGCATTTTAGTGGTGTGCTCAGATTTTACCAATAGGAGAGGGGGATAAACTTTAAATTATTGGCGAAGAGTTTAATTTAAATTTAAATAAAATGTGAGGAAGTATTCTGTGCAAACCTGATGCAAAGATCTCTGAACATTAAATGTTTAAAATATTTATTTTATAATAATTTACTATACTATACTATAAAGTTGGTAATTTTGTTTTTACTAACATTTATACAGTTTAGAAGACTCTGGTAAACTACATTGTTCTACTGCAAAATTTAACTTTCTTTTTACATTTGATGGTCTACTTGTAAATGAATCTGTTTGCACTATAGAAGTAGGTGATGTTCCTGCTGAAATTGTAAAAGAAATATTATCATTATTAATATTAAAATATAAATTGAATTATTAAGTATTATGATTTATGATTCTGAATATAGGTATTTCAGGGAATTACTATTAACAATGTTTATTTCCATAGATGAATTTAAAGAATGATCTGTTATATTACCATCTGCCGCAGATTCTTCTTGTTCAACTTAAAATACAAAAAGGACAAACAATTGTAAAAATCATTACATAATACAATTTATAGATTCTTAAAGATTACTTAAATTGTCACAGGAAGCTGGGCTCCACATTTCCACTTCATACTTTTTTTTTTCAATTTTCATTCTTTTGCTGTTTTTTACACAGGGTAATTTTTCGGTTGCTTCAGATAGTTCAGTAGTAGAGAGATTTGAGGTCAATTCAGATCTTTTTGCTTTGTTACGTGCTATAGTATAAGAGTCTAAAAAACAAATAATATGTATTATAACTATTATATACATAAATTATATGAAATATTCATACTTAACTTTAAACTTGTCTTAGATATTATTTAAAATCTTATATGTATGAATGCAGGTATATAGAACAAATACTAATTATTTCAACTAACTTATACATGCAACATATACTCATTATATATATATATATATATATATATATATATATATATATATATATATATATATATATATATATATATATATATATATATATATATATATATATAAATTACAAGTACCATGTCTTAATATAAGTATCAAAAACATTTTTTGTTATTATCATCAGATACTTACCATAGTTCTTATTATTCAATTTACGTGCTTCTAGATAGTCAAATTCAATTACATTGGGAAATGCTCTGCGTTCAATCATTCGTTTCGCATTTTTTCTTGGCCAAGCACATTTTTTATTTTTATACCAGTGTGAAGGGACAGCTTCAACTGAATCATCATCCTTAAAAACAACTACACACCACATTGTACAACAACAAAATACCAGAAAAATTAAAGAATAATCCCTAAAAACAAAATGAAACGAAAATGGTATTATAAAATAAAATATAAACTTTGTTGTGTACTTAAGTTAATTATTTATTTAATTTTTAACAGAATAATAATTATAACAGTTTAATTTATACTAATAGAAAATATAAATTACTTAAAGTTTGTAGCTCTTAATACAATAAATACAATTGAAGCCATAAAATAAACATAATAGACTAACACTTTATACTATAAACAATTTTTTGTGGAATGAATTATTGGTAATGTTATAAAATTATTTTTAAAAGGTAAGACTATCATTTTCTTTTTAATATTGCTCAAAGTATATGATACATAGTTATCTGATAGTTTATTAATAGTATAAATATTTAAATATGTTGATTCGACAGGTTTCATGAATAATGGGTGTTTTTTTTCAAATTGCTTACATATCAAAACAATTTCTTCAGTGTTACTGTTTTGAATTATGTTAAAAACTTTTATAACATTATGGTCACAAGTAAAAAGGTACGAGTCAGCTTCAATATGTGTTTTTATACTCATTGTTTCTATTATTATGGTAGTAAATTGATCTCCTGTTTTGGTATATTCTAAAACGGGGCCATGTTTGTGAGCTCCAGCCTACCGGTATGGTAATTTTTTTATTTCTGTAGTTGATTTCAGCTCACAAATTTCTTTGTATCTATTTACAATTTGTTCTAAAGGCTTGTTTGGTTTTCTCAGCATTTTTTTCAATGAACACATGTAATTTTCAAATGGAAATGCTGAGCATCTATCCAACGGTCCAAATCGTTCATAATCTTCAGTTATATGGGTTAGTCCATGAATATTATGAGAAATAAGATGACGTCCATAAATTTTTTCAAAATTTTTAACAAAATTATCTAATAGTATACGAGCAAGGTTAATATACATTGCATAGTCAGGACTCAATAAAATTATCATTGATACACTTAATCCAAAAAAATGTTTCCATTGTTCACCTGTTAAAACAGGTTTAGTTACAATTATACCAATATAGAGTAAAAAATTTCTAAATTCGGTTGCTTTCCAGCGACTCACTTCAAGTAATGTTCTAGGTTTTCTAGCAAATTCACAAGGCAAGTGAATTTTAAATCCTTCTAAGGTTTTAGACATTTCTTCAATTTTCCACCATGGATACCGAATTTCAATAGGTCCTTTGATCCATAGCATTAATAGTTTTCGTACAGTTCCTAGGCATACTAAATGCATGTAGTCTAAAGAAAAAGTTTTAACAACATCAAACATTGGCAATGTTGCCAAAAGAGAAGTGTTACCGATATGATGTTCTTCTTGTGACTGCATTAAATAATTTTGATGAGTTCTTTTTGGTGGACGTCTCGTCAGTGGCATATATGGAAAACAAATTCTATTGGCCAAATATTCTCCTTCGATTTCACATTTTGAACAAGAATAAAATCCCGAATGACCTTTTATTTTTAAGATATACGATTTAGCAGGAGTATCACAACACATAGTTTGAATGGAAAAAGAATACTTTTTATCATTAATATGAAGACTATGTTCTATTAAAAGTTTAGATTCATCAATAAAGTCTTTAATAAAATCATTACTATCCTTAGGTTTTTCTTTCCCGCAGTATATTCCAATTGGAACTACATTATTGTCATAAGGATATATGTAAGCTAGTATAGGCCAAAACTGTTGGGAATTACTTTTAAATAGTGGCAATCCGTCAATTCCCACAGCTATTTGAATATTAGAATTATTTTTTGAACATACTGATATATTTTTTTTAATACCATTCAAGATACCAAAATGATGATACTTACCGGGTTCTACCACACGCAGATTAGGTTTATCAGTATTAGAGTGCATTACAGTTCTAGCGTCTTTAGGAATAGCTTTGAAGCAACTATGTTGTCTTAGTATTAATAATAATTTACTTAAAGCATTTTGAGGAGTATTATACGTAATGGCCCATTGTGCAATTAATGACATTAATGAAGATATTTCATTGTTTTTGTAGTCAACATCAACAATGAAACTTTTATAGTTGGTGGTGTTTATTTTCCTCCCAGTTCCCCTGATATATCCTATGCGAATTATACTAGTACAGTAGAAGATTTGGTTAACTCGTTTGTAAATGCAAACTTTATCCTCTGTGGAGACTTTAATTTGCCTAATATTAATTGGTCCAATGACAGTCATGGTCTAGTTTATTCAAAAATTTCTCGTCCAGGTCCTTATGTTCAATGTGTCCCTGAAACCTTTGCATTTCTAAATTTTTTTCAGGTCAATAATGTTTTTAATACTCATGGTACTTTGTTAGATTTAATTTTTGTTAATAGTAATCATATAAAAATTAATGCTTTTTCTGATCCATTGGTTCCAGAAGATAAATATCACCCATCACTGTCTATCAACATTATTTCAAGTTCTAATCTACCTTCATATAATACATCAAAATCGTTTTTTAATTTTCACAAAGCTGATTACTTACGTATCAAAGAATTTTTAAGCTCTTTTAATTGGAGAGAAACTTTTATTAATCTTGATGCTAACTTAGCTATGTCTACTTTTTATGATGCTATACATTTTTCTGTTCTGAAATGGGTTCCTCATGTTAATTACACTAAGTCTAATTTTCCTCCTTGGTTTTCCAAGGACCTAATTGATTTAGTTTTCTTAAAGAGAAGAGCCCATGCAATCTTTAAGTCTTCTCGTAACCCTATTGACTATCGTGAATTTTCTTTGCTACGTTCTAAGTATAAACTTATGTCCAAAAACTGTTATAAAAAGTTTATTGAACGTACTGAATCTCAACTCTGTGCTAATCCCAAAGTATTTTGGAAATTTATAAAGAAAAATAAATCAAGCAATGATATACCTAAAACAGTTAATTTTAATAATATTACTAGCTCTGATGATAAAGAAATTTCAGATTTATTCGCTAAGCAGTTTAGTTCTGTTTACACTGAACACAGTATTAATCATAATTCAACTATCCCACATTTATTTTATGATTTACCTAGTAATTGCTTTTTTGATTTATCTTTTATTGAATCAGGTTTATCTAAATTGAGAGGTGACAAGACAATCGGTCCTGATGGACTTTCTGGTGAATTTCTGTATATGTTAAAATCAGTATTATCCTACCCATTGTCACTTTTGTTTCGTAAATCCTTAGATGAAGGAATATATCCTGATATTTTAAAACTTAGCACTGTAAAACCTATTTACAAATCGGGGGATAAGTCGAATGTTGCCAACTATCGTCCAATCTCCTTATTAGGACATATAGCTAAATTATTTGACTCATTAGTCTTAAAATCATTTGGTCCTGCAGTCAGTTCAATCCTAATCGATGAACAACACGGTTTCCGTCCTGGCCGGTCAACTAACACTTGTAACATTGTCTTTTCTAGTTATGTATTTGATGCATTTAACAATCGTTCCCAGGTTGATGTGATATATATATGGATTTTTCCAAAGCGTTTGATCGTGTTGATCATTCTTTACTAATTGAGGTTTTGCTTAATTCTGGGTTTGGTGAACCATTGTTGTCTTGGTTTCAGTCGTATCTTCGAGATCGTAAGCAAATTGTTGATGTTCATGGTAGTACGTCTGTTATTATTGATGCAACCTCTGGTGTTCCTCAAGGAGGTCATCTCTCTCCTTTACTTTTTGCAATATTTATTAACAATATTAAAAATGTTATTAGTCACTGTCATTTTCTTCTGTTTGCTGATGATCTAAAATTATTTTTTAAAATTGATTCTCTTAATGACTGTTATCTACTACAAAATGATATCAACTCTTTAGTTACTTGGGCAAATGAACATCATCTTGAACTCAATTTCTCTAAATGTCACTCAATGTCGTTTTACAGAACTCGTGATAAATTTGAGTTTTCCTACTCTATCAATGCTAATCCTTTAAAGAGATCTGAAAATAAAGTTTTGGACCTAGGTATCACGTTTGACCGAGAGTTAAATTTCCATTCCCATTTAGACAATATATGCTGCAAGGCCCTAAAAATGCTTGGTTTTATTAAAAGAATTTGTAATGAGTTTAAATTAACTTCTCCCATAAAAACCTTATATTGTGCCTATGTAAGGTCTATTTTAGAATATGGTGCTGTTGTATGGGATCCTTCCTCCTCTTGTGGTAAGGATCAAATTGAAAGAGTACAGCGAAAATTCCTAAATTATGCAGCATTTATTTTAAGTATCGACCATCCTCCGCATGATTATAAACCAATTTTAAATAAACTTGGTTTATCTTCATTAGTTGATAGAAGAAAAGTTACTAACCTGAACTTTCTCCGCCTACTAATAGATGGCTGTATTGACTCTCCTGTCCTACTTTCCATGATTAACTTTAAGGTTCCTTGCTCTTCTGTCCGTCAAATTTATCCATTTTTTATTCCTAAATGCAACACCAACTATTCTGAGAACCAGCCAATCCTTAGAATGATGCGTATGGCAAATAGTGATCCATCATTTCTGTAGTATTTGGTTTTTTTTTTTTTTTTTTAATTTTTGTAATTCATGTTTTTTTTTTATCTAGTAAATTAGTAATAGTCACTATTGTTATTGTTGTTATCATATTTAAAATTTAATTAGTGTTATCATATTATGTAAATTGGGCTTGCACGTATTGTTAATAATAAATAAATAAATAAATAATACATTATGTGTATATATATTTTTACTTACCTTTCCCATAGGATTTTTCGTTAAAGGTGGAACATTTTCCATAGTGTCACGTGAAAATTAAACGACAACAAGAAAAATTCATTAAACAGCGAATGCGCACAAAAAAACAAAAATACGTGTTACCGCTAAAGATCGTTAAAATGGTGTGACAATATAACACACTCTGTATAAGCGGTTGACCCTGGTGGCGCTGGAACGCACGACGGTAGCGCTCTCTGACATGCGCGTGATATGACCGGTTTTTGTACGCCGCCCGGTGTGCTCTTATTTGATACAGACTATATGTATGTAGAATTCAGGAGAGGATACATAGTGATCCTCGCTCATTTTGGGACTATGCCCGTAAAAGCCAAGGTTTTCAAGGTATCCCCCAAGAGGTTCATCTTGGAGCAAACGTGCCTCAGGTGACCAAGTATCAGATTTGTTTGTATTCTATTTTTCTTCAGTGTATGTTAAGCCACGAGTGGTACCCTCAACCCAACTGAATCTGATTATTCCAGAGCAATATTCGTTTCTCCCATCTTCAATATCCATCTCCCCTGATGAGGTTCTCGACGCTCTTGAACGGCTTGCTATCATTAGGGGATCTGGTCCCGATGGTATTTCTGCCATATTTTTGTATCGCTCTAGAGACACTATCACCTCACCGATCTGCTCAATCTTTAATAAATCCCTTGCAGGGGGAGTCTTCCCCTTTATCTGGAAATGTAGTAGAGTCACTCCTATATTAAAATCGGGGACCCAGCTGACGTTTAAAATTACCGACCTATATCTGGACTACCTATCTTAGGAAAAATGTTTGAATCAATTGTACTCAATCATATACAGCGATCAATCTTGTCGACAGTCTCGATTGACCAGCACAGATTTTTCCCTAATCGATCAACTATTACTATAGTCGAGCCAACGAGAGAGTACTATTGGGCGGCGACCAAAAATCGTCCGTTATCGCGCATTACCACCACTAAAACTCCCAAACTGCTGGCTGTCGTCAATGCTGGCCGCCGACACCGATGTCGCCACCATCGCCGACGCTGGTGCCACCACCGTCGCCGCCACCGACCAAGAAACGGTGACAGTGTTTGTATACAGCGTGAACTATAATAGCATCTCCGATATTTTATACACAACATTTTTGTTTTTTCGCGCACCCCGGTGTTTTACACAGTTTTATTTAACTTTTTTTGCGTTTTTTATTTAACAATTGTTTAATAATTTTAATAATAATTAATAGTTTTACGTATAACAATAAGTACAATATGGACGTCGCAGCTGTGTCTCCTTCCAAAAAAAATCCATGTGGAAAAGTAAGTGTTTGTATTTATACTATTTATTTTTTTATTTTTTTTTATACTATTATTTAAATTCTTAATTTTTAAATTTTTATTTTTCTTTAGTTCATCGGCACTGGTCAAAGGAAAATTATTGTCAATTTATATAAGAAAATAGTTTAACACCAGATTGAAAATCCTGACAGCCCTCGAATGACATTAAGAGATATGATCGTCGATATTTCAAAATCTTCGGGTATTGGACAGCGGTCAGTTCAAAACATAATATCGGAGTATAAGAATCAAGGTACAATTACATCGCCGAACAAGAAAAAAATTCTACCTAAAATAATCGAAAAAACGATGAATTCGATAAAAATGCAATGAGGCAGAAAATACACAATTTTTGGAGGAACCGCGAACTACCAACAGTCGATAAAATGTTAATCGCCATTAATGACGATGTTACACTTCCAAACATTAAGCGGTCGTCATTTCAGAAAGTGTTGAAAGATTTACAATTTCAATACGTAAAAAAAAAAACCGTAATAGTGCACTACTCGAAAGAGAAGATTTAATAAATTGGCGTCGAAGTTATTTGGTCAAAATAAAACATTATAGAGAGCAAAACAGACCAATTTATTATTTGGACGAAACGTGGGTCAACGCAGGCGAGACACACAGTAGAAAGTGGACCGATACCACAATAAATTCACCACTAGACGCATTCCTCAAGGGCCTAACCACAGGACAAAAAGGACCCTCGGGAAAAGGTAAGCGTCTCATCGTCTTACACATCGGGTCGACGGCCGGTCATCGTTTCCGCAAAATACTCGATTTTCGTTTCCGCCAAATCTATTTCTACCGATATTATTGAGCTGGAGTTTGAGAACTCCTAGTCTGTCTGTATAATGTTATCGACCATCGTTGTCGATAACGTTGACACGTGTAGATAAATCAATTGTGTCCGTGTTATCGGGTTCGAAATTCTGTGATCGGATCTATGAGTACTGTGGCAACAACGACGAGTATTAAGCCGGTGCTACACGATGAGCCAAACGTTGGTTCCAACATTGGCGTGCCAACATTGGCCGAATATTGAAACCAACGTTTGACTCATGATTCCGCTACACAGTGTAGCCAATGTTGTTTTCAATGTCATTGGAAGCGTACTTTCCCTCCAATGTTTACTTCTCTCCAATTTTACTTGTGCGTGATAACATCGCTTTTAGTGTTTTTATATTGTCAATTTATTATTTATTGTGTTAATAAATTGTGTTAACTACTTTTTGTGTAAACTTAAATATATAAAACTATAAATATATAATGGATGACGCGGTTGTAGCTGCTGCCACTGTAGTTATACTGTCTTGCAGTCAGTTATTACTTAACAAAAATCAGGAGAAACTAAAACAAAGACGTAAAAGGAGGTGGTGGATGCTGTCGTTGAACAAAAGTAGAGAAAATTAGATTCATAAATATTGATAATAAAACACTGGACTTGTATTACGCATTGTGTACTGTGTAGCCGTATATCAAATGTTGGTTCCAAATTGCTTCAAACGTTGGATACTCCTTTGACACGGGTCAAGAATACCGACTTTCGGCGGCACACGTTCCAACGCCAACGTTGGATACTAACATTCGTCGAACGACGTGTGACGTGCGGCCACACGATGTGTCAAACTACCGTGTGGCCAACGTTGGAAGGCATTGGACGCATCGTGTAGCACCGGCTTAAGACGCATATTATAACATATTATATCCACGTGATCGTGAATTATACGAGTATACGTTTATTGATTATTGAATATATTTTTAATTTATATTTTGACTTTTTGTATATAATTTTTTTTTATATACCTAATGGAATTCATAACGAGTAAACGTGGTAAAAAAATGATTGTAATTGATGGGTACAAGTTTAATTTTGCATACAAATCGGTCCAAACAAATATTTCACGGTATCGCTGTTTCATCAAGACTTGTACCGCAACGGCTTATGTGGATGACGACAATGTTTTAATTAGTATAACAGGTATGTTAAAAATATAGGTATTTAGATTGATTTTACTTTTTCTTCAATATTTTAAAACTAATTAGGTACGTATTAATTACTTGTACTGCAGATCACATATGCAATGGGCCATGTTCTAATATCGATAGGCAAAAAGTGGCGACTGCTTGTAAGCGAACAGCAGTAAATGATATTAGTGAAAGACCTCAAAAAATAATTTTGAATGAAATCCAATCGAGTAGCAGTGTTTCAACCTTTACAGTCAATGATGTTTCGGCTATTCGTCAATCTATATATCCAGCACGAAAGCATTCATTTCCAATTAATCCTTCGTCATTAAATGAGTTACATTCTGCAATAGATAAAACTGACACATCTACCTCAAATGGCGAAGAATTTTTGTTAATTAACGATCAAGAAACATATATAATTATATTTTCTTGTGAAACAAATTTGATTTTTCTATGCGAATCACATACAATTTTTGTCGACGCATTTTTTTAGCTCGCAGTGGTATGGGGGTAATCGCAATACGATTTTGCCATTGTCTTTTGCGTACTCGTCTATTACGTATTTTTATAGTTTTATTATTTGTATAGTCGTATTCGTTTTTTATAGTTTTAATTCTTGTTATTAAATCATTTTTGATTATCGGATGGTTAAGGATTTCACCTTTCATTTCAAGCCAATCGATAATATCTTTTTTTTTTCAAGACATAGTTGGTATTTTGCATTTCTTCACGGTGTGATACGAAGCATTATCCATAAATATGACGTCGTTTTCTTTTTTAATAGTGGTAGAATTCGTATAAAACATCCATAGAATGTATCGTCATTCATCTCGTCATGGTAGTCTGTAGCATTGGTCTTTGATTCGAAACACAAAAGAGCCCCCGGGACAAAACCATCTGTCGACCCGGGCGTCAGTCGTTTCCGCCAAAATACTCGATTTTCGTTTCCGCCAAAATGAAAAAGGTTCGATTTTCGTTTCCGCCAAATCTTTCTATTTCTACCTACCTAAATTTTAGTTTGAGAACCATTTAGAGTTACCCAGGGGCCACCACGAGGAGGCGGTTCTCATTGACCCCCGAAAAATTGGTTTTGAATTAAATTAAGTCCATTATAATAATTAAATTTGTGTTACATTATGTGTAAAAATATGTCAATATATAGTAATAGCAAATCAATTATTTCAACTATAAAATATTATATTATATTAATTATTAATTATTATTTTGAATAGTTGTTGCATATCCTTTTTAAAAATGTTGTTCTTGAGATTATTTTATTTTTGTATTCATCTATTGCGTTCGTAGTATTCATCAAGCGTTTTTGTATAAAATGTCTGACAGGTTTTTGCATACCTAAATTGCAACTGTTGATTTGGATGTATACGTTGTTTTGAACATTCGAAATTAAAATGTTTAAAAATGTATTAATATTTGGATGTGATTTATAAAATTGATCATTGAAATGTGCGTGAAAAGATTCACAATTATTTGTTGTTCTAGATATACTCGCTGTACAATTAGACCATATTGTTGGGGGAAACACACTATTTTCAGAGATATAGTTGTTAGTTAAATAATCAGCAAATTTATAATATGCTGACTCTTCTGGTATTGTAGACATAAAATCTTCTACAAATGATTCTGAAACTTCTTGAGGATCTAAAAACGTTAACCCAAATGTAGTCCTTAGCCACCCGTTTTCTTTGTGTTCTGTACTAAGTCCTAATTCTTGAATTTTGCGATACCAAAATTTAACACTCTTGTGTTAAATGAAAACGGCAGCCAATAAGATTAATTGAAGGCCAAATAGATAATATAGCATTATGAATACTTATTTCGAAATCGACTGTTACATTTTTTGGGTTAAAAGTCAAATTTTTTTCATAAAATTTATTTTGAATATATTTAAAAGCTTCTGTGTAAGTTTCAGAGTTTTTATTTTTCAATAAACAAAAAACAAGAGGTACGTAAAAATTATTCTTGAAGCCGTGAATGGTAAATAACTGAGTAAAATATTTTGGACAATATTCAAACGTCCCGTCGACAAAAATTGTATATCCACGTCCGGCATCGGATACGGACAGTTGACTGTTTGTTGATTCAAGCGGCGATAGTCGACGCACAACCTTTTCTCCCCAGAGGCCTTGTTCGCCAACTAAACTGGACTGGCATAAGGGGACGTCGAGTTACTAATCAGACCACAACTTCTCCACTCACTGAGTATATCGGATATAATCTGACGGTCTGACGGTGAAGTGCGGTATGGTTTTTGAGATACTGGTACACTTCCCTCGGTCTCGACGATGTCCATGGCCAACACATTGGTACATCCGAGTTCGTCCAGATTTTTGGCAAAGGTGTCTCTATACTGGTTGAGTAGGCTAATCAACCGTTCTCGCTGAGCAATAGTCGACTGCGGTCCAACATTTATATCTAGGAGCGTTAATGGGCTGCGTTTGGGCTGTTCCGAATCAAACTCGACAGTATGGACTTCAACCAGTTCTGAAGACTCAGGGTCACTAAGCACTCGATCAACTATATTGCTATTAGTTTCAAGAACAAAATCTGAACCTTGTTTGTAGTAGCTGACATGTGGCAGTTCTAACCACGAACGACCGACTAGTACGTCTACTGGTAAAACGTGATCCGCGACCACCAACACAGCGTGCTCCGCGCCCATCACGCCGTCGACACTCACGTCACAAACAGCCTTTCCAATTGTTGAGACGCCAGGCCGATCCAAATCCACGACAGTATAGAGTGGTGTACTGTCCGACAGTACAAACAAGTTGCTTAACCCCGCTACTGTCGATCGGATCAATACGTTTGAACATCCAGTGTGTATGAGACCTGTGACCGTGATTCCGTTGAGCTGAACACTTTTTACAAATGGGTTGACTGGAGGGGTTCCACTTGATACACTGGCCCAAAGAGCTCTAGTCAATGGTGACTTCGATTGATCAGCTGCCCGCGGACAGCGTCCCCGCGTGTGTTGGTCTGACTCACAATATGTACACTTCAGTGTCCTTCTCGCAGATGGACAATCACGCGAAATGTGACCAAATTTGCGGCAGTTATAACATTGCACCGTACGATTAGGTTCGGAGCTCTGTATAGGCTTACTTGCAACAGGTTTCACGGATGCGTCTTGTACCTTCATGTCTCGCACACCGATCGTTGAATTCACTGGACGATCGCGATACTGACGCATGGGAGGACTGTTAGCCGACGACATTTTAAAACGTTGTTGTCGTAGAGCGGCCATACGTTCCCACTCTTGTAAATCGGCTAAGAGTTCGGACGGTGACAAATGAGTTCGGCTCATCGCGTATTGCGACATATCAGAGGAACGTATACCTTGAATAATGTGATCATTAATATAAAATAAAGGACCAAACGCACGATCACGGAACCACAAGGTTTTACTTACACAAAACGGTCAAAACGTTACTTTTTAGAGTTCACTCGCCGGTCACTGCTTGTTAGCTTTGCGGATCGGCGTATCCCACTTCTGATTTGTTATCAAATGAATATATTGAATAAACATAATAACAACATAATTAGATAATATAATTAAATAAAAAAAATAAGCACATAGAACCGTAAGCGGCCAACACAGCACCCACCGGACATACGCCACACACGAACGTTGCCCAACGACTGAAAAACGACGCTATATAACTCAACGGTTGTGGCGTGTAGTCCGATGAGCTCTGTGTTGACAGTGTTGCCATCAGCTTCTATCACTATGTTATCTGTTTTCTATGCGCCCGGTCACCTAACTACGCCGACCGCCGCGTCGTTAACGGCTCGAACGGCCACACTTGTGTGTATGTGTGTTAATTGTAAATAATCGAACAGCAATGGTTGGGATCGCCGCGCAAATACTGTTCGACTATGTAGTGTAGTGGATGTGTACGTGTAAATATTGTGGTTAACAGCAAGAATGGTAATAATATAATAATCGCGATGATTCGCATACGCGTAAAATACAAATAATATTCAGTTCGTGGCGATTCGCGCACAGATTTTACAATAATAATAAAATATCAAAAAACATAATAATAATAAGCACGTAATTCGTACGGCGGCGGACTCGTATACTTCATATTAGGCGATTGGAACAAGGACGGGTCATAATATCAAAAGGTGTAACACACAATAAAATTTAAATAATTTAAATAAATCACAAACACAGATAACATAAACTTACAATCTATTGTGTTATGTAATGCGTGTGCGTGTGTGTGACCGACCGATATCGTCCGAAAATATTAATAGTTTGTGACCTAATTAAGTCGCGGCCGGAAGACTGTATGACCGGGCGCGGCGTGAACACAGTATAAATGAGGCGCCTAGAACACAATGGGTATAAGTGACATTTTTAAAAAATCTGAGTTAAGTGCACAGCTAAATTACGAATTTTCCATTTTATTTGGTGGTAAACAGATATAAGAGAATTATTTGGTACGTGCTGCGATCTGGAAGCAAATCACTTAACCTCCAATCAAAAATGATATCTAGGTTAGCTGGAAATGGGTATAAGCGCACTTATATCAGGGCCCGGACACTGATAAAATTCAACACAGTAAAGATACCCAACATTCAAAAACGTGGCAGCCATCTTCCCGTTGGCTAATCAGTGTGACCATACCAGAAAAACAAAATGTTAAATACAATTTTTTCCAAAAATAATTTAAATCTAACTAGCTGCCCGGTGGGATACAGGTGAATCGTAGAGTATTTTAATTGTGAAGTATTAAAATGCGAGAATCGTTAAAAAAAACCAAGTGACTATGGAGAGACTTTAAAAAAAATTGTGTACAATAATTTAAGAAAATCACTTGGTTTATGAGATACTGGTGGTAGCAGACTGAGATTGTAATCAATTTTTATTGATAATACAGTATCGGATTCGTGGGAGATGCCGCATTGCCGCCTATGGCGGCAAATGGCGTTCGCTGTCTAGCAGACACTCATCACTCTATGAAATTTGTGTTAGTTAGAAAATGTAATGGTAATAATAAGTTCTAACCTAACTTATTAACCTAACCTAACCTAACCTAGGCTAATAAAATGTATTTACCAAAATATGCATTTGATTTTTATAAGATACACACAAAAAATAATAATTGAAATCAGTGATTTTAAACGATACAATAAAAATCAACGAATTATTTATTTATTCATTTATTAAAGCTCATCGCCTGGGCTAAGATTTGTATGCAATAAAAAATTGTAATATATTATGCATTTTATTAACCAAAATATGCAAAAACGTGTATTTTAATTTTCATGAAGTGTTAAATGCTGGTTTTTTAGTTCAAAACAAATATTACTTTTAATATACGCTAGATCAAAAATGAAAATTCTACAACAAATCACAATAATTTTACTAAAATTACACTGAAGATGCACGGGAGACAATAAACGAAAGAAAAAATAAAAAAAAAAAACAGAAATTTTGAGTATCCGCCGCCCGGAATCGAAACCGATGTGCACTGTTTACAATCATTTCCTACCTAACGTCTAAACCTACCTAGCCACCTACTCGAGTTGGCAATGGCTGTGAAAACTCGAGCTGTTAAACGGTTCGTGATACGACGACGCGTACTATTATCAATACGAGCAAACAAATCGAGAGAGCGGGAAAGATAAGAGATAAGCCGATCGGTAGGCGAGGGAAGAAAAAAGGCGGAAGGAATTTGGACGAACGCGATTGGAGCCACTATTCTTTAACCTAAAAAAATTTTCATTAGGTCGAATCGGGAAAACGGAACGGAGAAAAATCGAGAAAAAAGCCGAATTGATTATAAAACGGTCCAGAGTACGGGGGAAAAATACGAAATGAGAAGAAAAAGAAAAGGGGAATAAAAACGAAAAAACGCGTACCCCCCGTAATATCCCACTCGTCAAGAATTTTTTTAATATATTAGATTAGTTTTATTTTAATTGATCACTTACTCAAAATTATTTATTTTAAAATCCGTAACCGTTTACGATAAGTATTAATCAAATACATAATTAGGAAGGTACTCATATTAGATACATGATAGAAAAAAATACACATTTTATTATATCAAAAATATATTTTATTTATTAGAAGCTAAAATGCAGCTGATGTAATTTCAAAAGCTAATATAACACAAGTTGTTGAAGGCAAGCTTGAATAAAGGATAAAAATATGGGTTAAAAATAATAGAATTGATTGAAACAGCATGTTGAAATAAAAAGAAATTATGAAAGTCAAATTTGGAGGAAAAGATAGAAGCAAGGTTATTGCAGGAGTATGCCGGCATGTTGAGCAAAAATAATAGTAGTTGATCCCACTTGCATGGAATTAAGTCAAAGCTGGAGAAGCAAAAGCAGAATGTGCAATATTTCTGAAAAATAAAAAATAAATTAATGATCAATATATTAGTCATGTTAAAATAATTAAATGATACTAATGAGATCACTTCACTGTCAGTTATGAGTAGTGTCTTAGATAGATTTCTATATTGTATACTTGGAAATTGTTGATCGTAATTTGTATTTATATATTATTTTCAAATATTTTCCCTATCTTGGTGACTCAAATTCACTGATAACACTTAATTGATAAAAGTAGCCAACGGGAACATGGCCACCACGTTTTTGTTTACATTGAGAGTGTCCCTTCTGATTTAATCTATTCTGTGCTTATATCTTTCTTCAACCAAAGCATAAAGGTAGCCACACATGGTCCGGTCGGCCTGTCAGTTATGCCTGCACAGGCCGCCGGAGACCGGTCGGCCGGAATGACAGCGCTCACATACGTTCCGGCGAATCTGTCCGGCCGCGGCAAGTTTTATATTGTATTTATTTTATACTGTAGAGACATGTCTACCAACGAATACGCGCTTGCTGTCAATTTGGCTGGACGGCCGGACGGCCGGAACCCATACACGTTTCGATACGCCTGCGCAGTCCCGCGGTCGGCCGGATGGACGAACGTGTTTTCATATTTTCTCCGGCCGCCTGTACAGTTGGAACTGTACAGGCGGGCGGAATCCACACACGTTCCGGCCAGCCGGTCTCCGGCGGCCTGCGCAGGCATAACTGACAGGCCGACCGGACCGTGTGTGGCTACCTTAACAGCTGTTAACGCACTTAAACTCCATTACTACCAAAACGTATTTTTATCATTATTTTAATTTAATCACGATTTAATATACCAGGTACTAGGTACTAGCTACCATACCTAACTAAGTACCACTGTTCTAGATAATATGGTTGCCCAACGAATCGTGATAAGACGATGCTCGAATGTTCTTTTCATCTTAGTCACGTGATCATAGTTTATACCGTCAACATAGAGCGCTTTTAGTAGCAGTTTGGTGAACTACAGTACTACACATCACGAATCACAATTCACAATCACAATTTATTTATATTATTGAGTATTTTTTTACTTTTAGTATTTAGTATTTACTATATTTTACTGTTCAGTATTCAGTAATCAGTATTCACATTTTAGTATTTCATAATTCACTTCACATTTCACATTACATTCATTACAGTAAAATGTAAATTAGTATTTATTATTTAGTATCAAAATCAAGGATTCTTCAAATAATATTTTTTTAAATATTATATTATACCTATTATAGGTATAAGTATTGGTCTGTGGCATGGTATGCATTTTACAAAGTAAACAAATTCCTTAAACAAATTAAAAACTTAAATCTTAATAAGATTTTTATTGATTAAAATATACTTAAATTTTAAAGATAACTTTTTATTAAGTGTTGAGCAACACAAATTAATTTAAATTAAAACAAACAAACCTATACATTATGCTTATATTGGAATTAAGTACTGACCAGTTTAGCTAATTTTTTTTTATATTTTTTTTTTTGATTAAATTCAACATTCCTTGCATAAGAATGTTGGCGCATTCTCATTGTGATGTATAATACATACATGTCTGCAATTATGTCATTTTTGTGATCAGTACGTTCCCATTGTATTGTTTGATTGTTTTGAAGCAATTGCTCGTATGTATCTTCAAATACACTTGAGGAATCTGCAAATTTCTCAAAGCAAGTTTCAAATAATTTAATTATGGTATAAACATTATGATTTGGATGAGTCAAATAGCCTCGGGTCTTCATATTGACCAAATCTGCTGCAGGGTGTGATACTCTACCAACATGAGAACTTAAACCATGTAAACATTTATTACATTTAATATTTTTCTGTTATCTTTTTATTATATATATGTAATAATGTAAATTTTTTTTAAATAGATATTTCAGTCTTAAATGTATATGAATTTATAATTACATACCCAGTTAAGAAATAAACTATACATTCAAAAACAGTAGAACTAACATTGCAATAATTATGTTCTTGGAATATGTCGTCAAAATCCCAGTGGCCAGTCTTTACAATCGAATCTATCTTATCTTTTAATTTAGATATTTTTTCACTTCTAAGTGATGAATTATTTTGATCTATTGCAATATCTTTCAAATCATTTAAAGAAATAACAGGTATATTTTCTGTACAGCAAAAATAACTTGGTATACATATATACATCATAATAGATCACCTATTTATTCAATGAGTGTAGTCATAACTTCTAATATTGTACAATTTCCTGTCTTGGGTGGCTTTACCATTGCATATACCGACAACATCCTATATAGTTGCAAGAATGTGGGAGTTGTAGGATGGTAATTTGGGCCGGACACCTGCCTTATTATACCAAAGAATTTCTGGAAACGGCCATAAGTAATTAAGTGCTTAAAATTAATGTATGGAGCTAATAATTTTTAAAATACTTCTAGACAATCCTGGTTCATCTTCGCTGTCAAAACATAATCAAATCCACATGTATTACATGGTTGTAAATAACCAATTAAATCTATAGTGGATTTGATGGTCATCCTCAAACCTTCTGAAGTGTTTTTAGTAAGAAATTGTTCTTCTGTTATTAATTTTTTTGTCACATTTAACTCCCAGTTGTCCAGCCAAATTAATGCATTCTTTAATACCTTTTAATGAACATAAAAAATTTAGTTAATAAAATTATATGTATAAAACACATGACATTGAACAAATAATACATTAAAACAATACTTTTTAATTTAATTTTCAACTTAAATACACAAATAATAAGCAATATTTATTTATATAATTAAAAAAATACTCCCCTGATTTTAGTTTCACAACATATAAGTACATGCAACACAAAATCCACATAGAATGGCGTAAACCATGAAAACCTTTAAATCTTGACTATCTTTTCTTATGCCTTCAGCTGGAAATTTCCTATTTAATGCATCAAAAAGACTGTTCATTAATAGTGTAAATTGAACTGTCTCCTCACAGTCATTGAATCCCAAATACTGTTTACTTTTATAAAATTGTATGCCAATAGCCATAGAGGCACTAAATATCTGAGGATTAAATATTTATTTATTTAATATACCACTCTTAATTAAATATTTAAGTGATTTTACCTGTGAAGCATATTTCACCTTCATCTTAGATAAGTTATTCAATTGTAAGTGGTTTTTAGTGACTTTTGGACAAACTTAAGTTAGCATTTTGGAATCATAATTTAAATCATTTTCATAAAAAGACCATTTTTTTGGGGATTTTTCGGGGTGAATCTATACAAAAATTAATTTAATATTTGTTAAATTTTTACTTTAAATTAAATTTTTTACACTAGATAACATTTTAATATTAAATAAATACATACTATTCAATAATTAATTGTATTGTTGCGAGCTCTCACTTTTAATAGAAATCCGGATGTGTATAGGACGTGTTATTACGTTCTAACTGCCGGCACATGCTAAAAACCAATAGGTCACCAGTGTATCACAACTGAATTAGAAATATATCAATGGGATGCGAGGACACTGTTTATTATCTAATTAATAGGAACTAGAAATCCTAAGTGTGATTTCTCTAAGCACGAGGCTACTGGTAATGTCTTCATTAACCCAAATGCAACCATATAAAGAGGACCTGTATGGCCATCGAAAGCAGACGGTGGACGGCAATCGGAGCAGACAGTAGTCAAAGGCCAGCAGTGAGACAACACCATCTCCACGTCACAGTTCGCAATCACCTCCCGATTAAGTTTTGATTGTTATATAGTAATTGTTATACAAAGTTTAATAAACACAAAGTTAATTATTCACTGCATTACCTTTTAACAACACGGTACGCAACACTAATTGGCGCAGTCGGTAGGATCTTCAAAGGTCTGCAAAGGAACATCCTCACGGATACTCTACAACTTTGCACAAACACGGAGGCAGTTTCAACCGAAATCACCGTTGGAATTTAAAGAAACCTCAAGTACACTTTTTCCAACAACTCCAGTGAAGAAAGAAGAACTAGTTGCAATGCAGTCGAGTACATCAACATTGTGAGTTATTATTATATATTGTAAACCGTCTCCCTTAGTCCTGGTTGGGTCTAATGAATGATTAAAGGTATAAAAAAAAAGAGAGAGTTATAAAGGAAATATTGAAAAAAAAAAATATAAAGAACTTATATTGAGTTTATTGAGTAACGTACATGACATATTTATGAGTATAAACTAAGTGATAGTTTGAAGAGTTTTTGAGTATTTAGGAATAAATGTGGAAGTATATAAAGGAAACTAATTGAGGATTTTTGTTACAGAGATATTTTTTGAGTTAATTGATGGGTTTCATATAATTGATTTTAATGAGTGATGAAAATAAAAGTGACGAATTTGAAGAAATAGTTAGCGATATAATAGACCAAGTAATTGAGTTAATAGACAAAGAAACTGCAGAAGAAAACCAAAAGTTGATAGATGAACTAGCTAAAAACGATAAAAATAATTTACCTGATCCATTATTAAATAAAAGTATAAGGTTAATAAATTTAGAAGAATTTGAATTAAGTCCCAGTACTAGTTGTAGTAACCCACGTATAGGAACGCGTAGTCAAAAGAATATACAACATACTGAATTTATCCCAGCTAAAAGAGCGAAAAATAAAAAAATGGCGGAAAATAACATAGAACAGGCAATTATGAGTTTTTCCGAAGCACTAGTAGTGATACCATATTATTCAGGAGAAACCGACATACATCATTTTATATCAACCTGTGAGAATGCATTGAATTTAATAGATAAAACAAAAATACCATTACTAGTAAAAACTATAGCATCGTCTAAACTTACAAAAAAAGCGTATAATGTAACAAAGTATAAAGAAATTAATAATTGGCAGGACATAAAAAACATTTTACTAGAAAATTTTGAAGTTTCCTATTCAGCATCTAATTTACAAACCGAACTAAGTATGATTAGAATGAGAGAAACCGAATCGGTGCGTTCTTATAATAATAGGGTAGAGGACATTTTTCAGAAGTTATGTTTAGCAAATAATAAGGACAGTGTTAGTGACAGTGACGCAGCTGCGGTTAGAAGAAACATGAAGATACGAGCTTTAGAATATTATTTAGATGGATTAGATAAAGAATTGCGAATGGAGGTTAAAATAAAAAACCCAGGAACATTAGAGGAAGCTATGCAAGCTGCCGTGTTATGCGAAAAACATATACAAACTTATAATGCGGTGCAAGAGAGAATCGAGGCATTAAATAAAAATGACAGTGAAATTAATAAAACCAGGGGACGACCAGATCAAAAAATCGACAACTATCGAAATAGAAATAGGAATAATAACTATTATAACACTAACAATGGGCAAGATAATAATAATTATAATACAAATAATCAAAACTCTAGACAAAATAATAATAATTATCGAAACAATAATAATCATAGGAACAATAATAATAACTTATTTAATAACCGAGCAAATTTTAACGGCAATAATAAACGTTGCTTTACGTGCAATCGAGAGGGGCATATAGCGTCTCAATGCAGATCGAATAATAATCAAAGAAATTATAATACGTATACTAAACCTGTTACTAATTACAATGCAAGGAACGTAGCTTGTGAATATTGCAATAGATCAGGACACGACATATCAACGTGTTATACAAAACAAAACGACGAACGTAAAAATAAGAATACTAATCAGGAATCGGGAAACTTGACAGGTTCGCCCGTGACACCCGGAGCACGTGCGATCAATCAAATAACATCCGTGGAACAATCCGAAATTGCTACCACCTCATATCAACAATAAACCAAAATCACATTACTTGTACATCACCCGCTAGCTTAATAACGCAATTAAAATTACTTATAGATACCGGATGTGAAGTAAATATTATGAAAATAAACTGCTTAAAGGGAGAATTAATAGTAAATGAAAATGAAAAGATAAATTTAAAAGGAATAAATAATCAAGTCATCCAGACGATAGGGACCCTAGTAATTCCCATAATAATAGATGATACTAGCATTAACACAAAATTTAATTTAGTTGATAAAAATTTCCAAATTCCTCATAACGGTATTTTAGGAAACAAATTTCTAGTTGACAATAAAACTATTATAAATGTAGCTGACAACATATTATTAATTAATAATGAGAGAAATAAAAATAATTTTAATAAGGATAATAATGAGTCTAATTGTTGTATACTACAACCACGAACAGAAACCATTGTCGAGATTAATATAGCTGATCCAAAATCAGAGGGGCAAACTATTATGATAAATAAACAAGAATTAATGTCAGAAGTGTATTGTGGAAATATAGTAAACACAGTTAAAAATGGGAAAACTGCAATAAGCATAATGAATATATCCGAAGACGTAAAACATATTAGTGAACGTGTCATGAATAAAATAATGTATGAGGAAGGTGTAGAGTACAGAGTCTATAACATTAAAACTGAAAGTAATAAGGACGATCGTATAACTCAAATAAAATCATTGATCAGATGCCAACACATGAATGAAGAGGAAAAACAAGCAATATTTAGTGTGTGCGAACAATACTCAGATATATTTCATTTAGAAGGTGATAAATTAACTTATACGGACGCTATTACTCATGAGATAAAAGTTAAAGAAAATACTTCCCCCATTTATCGTAGACCATTTAGACTACCTTATTCACAACAGGGAGAGATCGAGAAACAGTTAAGGAAAATGGAAATTGACGATATCATTGAACCTTCCACGTCACCGTGGAATGCACCCCTTTTATTAGTGAAGAAAAAACAAGACGCTACTGGTATTGAAAAATTTCGAATAGTCGTAGATTTTAGAGCTCTTAATGATGTTACGATCAATGAGTACCACCCGTTACCAAATATCACAGAAATTTTAGATTCTCTCGGGAAAAGTCAATTATTTAGTGTAATTGACCTAGCTTCAGGATTTCATCAAATTCCATTAGCCGAAGAATCTAGAGAAAAAACAGCTTTTTCTACTCTCCAAGGACATTGGCAGTTTAAACGAATGGTTATGGGACTAAAAACATCTCCAGCAGCTTTTCAACGCTTAATGAATACGGTGTTAGCCGGTATAATTGGTATAAAGTGTTTAGTATATCTCGATGATATAATAATATACGGGAAAAATTTAGAAGACCATAACAATAAACTATGTGACGTATTTGCACGACTAGAACAGAATAACTTAAAAATTCAACCTTCAAAATGCGAGTTCTTAAAACACGAATGCATGTACCTGGGTCACGTAATAACTAAAAACGGAATCAAACCCGACCCGAATAAAATTAAATCAGTCATTGAATACCCAGTGCCTAAAACACAAAAACATATTAAATCATTTCTTGGATTATCAGGCTATTATAGGAAATTTATTAAATCATATAGTTCAATTGCTACTCCTTTAACTAAATTACTTAAGAAAAACACACCTTTTAATTGGGATGAGAATTGTCAAGAAGCCTTTGAAAAATTAAAATCGGCACTATGTTCAGAACCGGTATTAGTATACCCAGATTTTACGAAACCATTTAACTTAACAACAGACGCTAGTACAAAAGCTCTTGGGGCAATATTATCACAGGAACAAGACGGAAAGGACTTACCAGTCGCATACACATCTAGAACACTAAATAAAAGTGAAAGCAATTACAGTGCAACCGAGTTAGAATGTTTAGCAATAGTATTTGGGGTTAAACAATTTAGACCATATTTATACGGTAACAAATTTATTATATTAAGTGACCATAGACCATTAACATGGCTATTTAATTTAAAAGACCCTTTATCAAAATTAGCACGATGGCGTATACAATTGGAAAGTTATGAATACGAAATTAAATATAAACCCGGCGTCCAAAACGGAAATGTCGATGCATTGACACGAATGTATAATATAACCGAAATTAAAGAGGAAGGTTATCCAACGTTTTTTAATAAATTTGAAACACAATTAATCACTAACAATAATATAAAAGAAGTAACGGGGAACTTGATAGAGTCACCATCAGAATATCATATAATAACAGAAATAGCGAGGCGATATAATTTTATGTCAGGAATTAACTATGAACTAAAACAGAAGTTCGGCGAAAACCAATTATTAGAACCTAGTACCAATGTCGGTGATGTCACATACTTAATAAAAGAAGGGAGGTATATACTATTCTTAACCACGAAAAACAGAGATAAACAACTAGCTACTTATGAAAATATGTACTTATCTTTATTAAATTTAAAAAGAAAATGTGAAGAGAAGGCACTAAAAAAATTAATTATGAATAAATTAGGTCAGAAGGATGAATTAGAATGGGAACAAATTAGAGCAATGATAAGATACATATTTCGGGGAACCGATATAGAAATATTAATATGCTCAGAATTAGAATACACACCTGAAGAAAAATTAGCTATTCTTAACCAATTTCACGACTCAAAATTCGCGGGACACTTAGGAATTAATAAAACAATGAAAAAATTAAAAACACAATATAAATGGAAAGGTATGAAACAAGATGTAAAAGAATATATTAGAAATTGTAAATCATGTCAAAAAAATAAAATAACTAATAGAAAAATTCAACAACCTATGGTTATCACGTCAACTAGTACAAAACCCTTCGAAAAAATATTTATGGATATTGTAGGACCTTTAGTCACAACACAGGCAGATAACACATATATACTAACAATACAAGACGACTTAACTAAATGGTCAATGGGAATTCCTATACCAAACCATCAAGCTAACACAATTTCCGAAGCATTTGTAGTACATTTTGTATGTATGCACGGTATACCAGATACGATATTAACAGATCAAGGCACGGAATTTCTTAGTAAAATCTTCACAGAAGTGTGTAAGTTATTAGGAATAAAGAAATTAAATACATCCCCTTTTCACCCCCAAACTAATGGTAGTTTAGAGAGATCGCATAGAACGTTGGCCGAGTATTTGAGGCATTTTGTAGATAAAGATCTAAATAATTGGGATCAGTTGTTACCTTACGCATTTTTTACATACAATTCGACTGAACACACATCAACGGGTTATCAACCACATAAACTTTTGTACGGAATAGAATTAAAAATACCTGGTAAATTTAAACAAGAACCCGAACCACAGTATAACTATGAGGATTACACGTTCGATCTAAAAAATAAACTGCAGACGGCTTACGGTATAGCAAGAGATAGGTTAATTAAATGCAAAATACGATCAAAAGATAATTATGATAATTCGGAAAATTCTATCGAAATACATGTTAAAGATCAAATATTATTAAAGGATAACACACAAAAAAATAAGTTAAAGTCATTATGGACAGGGCCTTATGAGGTGATAAGTGTAATAGATAAGGAAAATATTGTAATACAACGCGGTAGGCGTCAAGTTACTGTACATAAAAATAATATAAAAAAATTCTATTAAAATAAATAATAATAGTAAAATCAAATTAGAATAAATAAATTAGGATTAGAAATAAAAAAAAAAAAAAAAAAAACAATTGTATGGATTAATTTAATTATGTTTTAGTTCGGATATCAGATTTATCATCGCTGATTTTGAGTTTACTCCAATTAACCGAGTGGACTTGCTCTTGATATCAGGAGCAATATCAAATAGTCTGGATAAATATCAGCCGAAAAAACTGGAGGGTACCCCACTTATTTTAACAAAAAATAATAAGGTACAAGTTTTTAAGAAGAATAGGTTACATGAGGTTCAACGTGAAGTCAAGCGAATACATCAAAAAAAAGAAACCCACATTAATCCAACCATTGCTGGCTCAACTAAGTGGAAGTTTAAATATAGGCCGTGACAATGAAGGGAAGTCGTTAAGTACACTCAGTACGGTGTATATTATGGAGTATTTACACATACAAAACAGAGCACCCGTATTAGTATTCTGGAGCGGGTCAACTGATTTAACTATCGCGGAAAGACTTAGATTACAGTGAATACATATGATTTTAAACATAACAAACAGTCGAAATAACCTTACAAATACCTTTGCATTAGAATTAACAAATATGTACACTAAACATACATATCACACTAAAGACATAGGCCATGTAGAAAAAAGAGGGTCGATGCTTAGTTTATTAGAGGCTCACGATCAAATATGCAAAACCAAACACGATATAACTTATTGTCACGACCCAATAGCGGACGTGATACTCACGCGATGCCTTTTTAATATAATTATAAAAGATATGACACCCAAAAAACTTTACAAATTGTGTAAAGGTAATGAACAAAATATATAATAATTAAATGAATAAAAATAATATTTGCATCAATTTTATAAACAAATAAAATTATGTTTTTCTGCAGGCTAGTCATTATCATGGCAAGCGTTGGATGGGCTGACAAATTGTATAATATTACACAATTACCAACTACATCATCGGGGCTATACTATTCAAATGAAGGACTCTTAAAAACTACTAATTTAAACTGGAACTTAATTACCTATTTAAATGTGTCTAGATACGAAACCCAAATACAGACTTTAAAACACTATTTTAATTTGATTACCGATATGTGTAATAACGTAACTAGAAAAGTAGAAAATGCTAGATGCAATGACATGAACACGACTGTAGAATCTCTATTAACGGCAGTAGATAATAGGAAAACACAATACTTTTTAATGTTAGGGGAAAAACCAGTAACTAACCGAAAAACAAGAGGGATATTTAATTTTGTTGGGGATATGTATAAAAAACTTTTTGGGACTTTAGACAGCGGACAAGAGGACGCGGACAAATTTACGGAACAAATTTCAGAACTCCATACAGGTAATATTAAGGTATTAAAAATAGTAAAAGAACATATGTATGCCACCAAATCAAATATAGAAATATACAATGAAACCTTGACTAATATAAATAAGGAAAAAAAGATAATTAACATGAATTTCGAAAAAATAGAGAACCAATTAAAAAACATAAATCAAATGGTAGCTAATATAGAATTAGAGGAACTGGTCGATCAACAGGTCATACTGTTCAATTTAATGTTAAGTCAGACATTGTTCGGAATAGATTTATTGGGAGAAATAATAACAGCCGCACAAAACGGAATAGTACATTCGAGCATATTAACACCTCAAAATATGTTATCTCAATTAACTATAATTCAAGATGACATACCAAAACACCATAAGTTACCTATAGAACTAGATTTAATGGGAGTAACTCGATTACTAAGTATAGCAGAATTAACCTGTATTTATAAAAACCAAACTATTATTTTTCTAATACGAATTCCTTTGATAGATCAATATGACTTTACATTGTACCGATTAATACCATTGCCAGTGATCAGGAATGATAACCCTTCACACGTATACGTAAATCCAAAAATGGACTATTTAGCCATAAGTAGGAATTATGAAAATTATATTTCATATAAATCAAAAGATTTAGACCAGTGTAGAGATACCAAGGATTATTTGTTATGTATAGGTGACAAACCAGTATATAATAGGCATGAAAGGACAATATGTGAAGTAAATCTAATATTAAACCCACAAGAAATACCTAAAACATGTCACATTCGATATGAAGTTTTAAAAGAAAATATATATCATAAATTAAAATCAAAAAACACATGGGTATATTCAGTAGTGCAGGAACATATTATTCTTGATTGTGAAAATGAACAAATTAGTAAGTCCATTAATTTAACAGGAACAGGGACTCTTACTTTAAATGACAATTGCAGGGCAATCACTTCAGATAGTGTACTAGTACCCATAAAATATTTAACCACTAATCGACAAATAGATGTATTACCCGCATCAAAAATTCCTAGCATACGAAATAACGGTAGAAAAGTAGGAAAAATAGAAGGAGCTAATCTAAATATGTTACAAGAAACCGAATTTAAATCAATATTTAATTATACCCAAAATATAGATATGACAGATGAATTAATTAACATTGAAGTCATATACAGGGAGAAAGAAATAATACAGTTACTCTATAAATACATGTACTACGCAGGAGGCATAACAATTATAATTATCATAGCATTCTGCTATTGTTACTGTAGGCGAAAGGAACGAATAGTAATACCCCTCAGGGAAATGATACCTTTAGTCTAGTAAAGAGATAACTAGGACTAAGGAGGGTAAAAGAGAAAAAAAAAATATAATGTGCAAATATAATTGTTGAATATTTAACACTAATTTATTACTAACCCATATTCTTATTATATTCTAACTAAAATTGATGTATATTGTAACACATTTTATTTCTGTATTATTTTATTGTATTACTAATGAATTAGTGTATTAATGTATCAAATCATTGTAAACGATTGAATTTATAAAGATTTCCACACTTTGTACGGAAACCTTTATCTTAGGGAGGAGGTGTTGCGAGCTCTCACTTTTAATAGAAATCCGGATGTGTATAGGACGTGTTATTACGTTCTAACTGCCGGCACATGCTAAAAACCAATAGGTCACCAGTGTATCACAACTGAATTAGAAATATATCAATGGGATGCGAGGACACTGTTTATTATCTAATTAATAGGAACTAGAAATCCTAAGTGTGATTTCTCTAAGCACGAGGCTACTGGTAATGTCTTCATTAACCCAAATGCAACCATATAAAGAGGACCTGTATGGCCATCGAAAGCAGACGGTGGACGGCAATCGGAGCAGACAGTAGTCAAAGGCCAGCAGTGAGACAACACCATCTCCACGTCACAGTTCGCAATCACCTCCCGATTAAGTTTTGATTGTTATATAGTAATTGTTATACAAAGTTTAATAAACACAAAGTTAATTATTCACTGCATTACCTTTTAACAACACGGTACGCAACAGTATTATTAAATAATGCATAACTAAATTTTGGCTTACTTGCAAAGTTTTTTTAGTGTACAATCGATTTCTCACTGTTTTTAGTAAGTGAGGGGTGTCTGAAAAAACATAAACTTCACGGCTATTATCAAATGGATTCTTAAATGAATTACTTAAGGTCTCTATTTTTGCATTCACACCCAACATTCCCCACATTGTACGATTGGTCGATGCACCATCACTGGTTATTCCAATTATTTGAATACCAGATTTTTCAAGGAGTAATATTGCTTTTATAATTATTTTTGTTAAATCAATGCCTTAAATAATTAATTTATATTTAAATACTAAAAACTAAATAAGTTCCATTTAAATTTTAATTTAAGTAATACTTATCTTTTACAGGTCCTCTGGAAGCAAATACTGCAACAGGCTGATGGATTTTTTCTGTTAAACTCTGTATCGTGAGTACTAATGCATGATTTGCTTTCTCAGAATTTCTAACGTTAAACCCTTCCCCAAAATATTCTAATCCCAAATATGACAATGTTCTTGTATTAACTGTAATACTTTCTTTTAAAAAAATTTCATCAAATACCAGAATCATTTTTTTCTGATACTCAGTTTTATTTTCAAACTTTTTTTTGAGTAATTTAAAAAAGTCAGCATCAAACCCACATCCTATTTTGACAACCAGTAAATATTTTCGAAGTGTGGTTACGCAGGGAAGTGGCAGTATGTTCTGTTCACGTAAATATTTATATCCACTTGGTGATCTATAGTGTAAAATAATAATATTTTTAAAGTAATGCCCTAAGATTATAACATAGCCATACCGTATCTGAAACAGCATACAGGATAGAGCCCAATTGTCTCCATATCTTCGAGTTTAGGTATTCTTAAATTTTGCAGCTGAAAAAATTTCTTTGACCAATATGCATTGTTCTTTTGGAATTCCTGAACTGTCTAATAACTCATTCAGTTTCAGATCATTTATATTCTCCATAAGTTCTTTTGTTTTTTGTAATCTATGATTTAATATATTTATTGTTTTATGAGCAGTATATAATTTATTCTTAACAATTTTTTTTGTTGCTCTTAATTTTAACATAATTGTTTTTTTCTGAGGGGAAAAAAAAGTTCTAGTGGGTTTTCCTTTGCTAAGTTTTGTACGTTTTTTTAAAATAGAATAAACAAGTCTTTTACACAATAGACATACATCACTGAAATACAGATTAAATAGTTTAATTGGTTAATAATTAAATTTCTTTTCAGTAATATACCTATCAGAAGTATTCAAAATTGTATAACACTTATTATGTCGCCATTTTCCATTAGTTTCAATGTATTGTGAACCAAATGACGATTTTACATCAGTATATTGGAATGAGGAAACGGCTCCACGACAACATTTTACATTATCCAGTGCATTTGAAAGCACCTCTAAATCTTTAATATCCTCAAAATTAACTATTTCTAGCCCAATTTCTTGTAATGATGTTTCTTTTCCGTTTATGTGTAAAATTATTTTAGAATCTGTTAAATATAAATAATAAAGGTTACTGATTGTGGGAAATAGTATTTATAATAAATTATAAAATCAAAAACCTTTAGTTATAACCAGTCTTTTTTCAATATATCCTATACAATTTATTTCTAGAGGACTCAGCTTATGAAATAAAACCACAACAGCCTAATCAACATCGGTTTTATCACAAGATATAATATCCATATACCAATGCTTTGGAATGTTTATTATGGATTTATTTCTAACAATTAAGGTAAACCAGTTAAATTTGATTAACGGTTCAATCTATAAATGATTAAATATTAAAATATTATGATAAGTAATACATCAGTTTATTATATTTTATAACCTTTCTTCTCTTAGGTTCTAAAAACTGATCTGAAAATACAACCGAACTAGAATGCAATTCATTTGTTTTTTCATTAATGTGTACATCCACAGAAATATTTTGTTGTACATCTAAGTATTAGGATATGCTATTATCATGTGATGTACTACACTCTTCTCCGTCATCTACATTTACACAATTTAAGTGAGGAATTGCTCCTTTCACAAGTCTGGGAACTTTTAAACATATCTAAGCACAAACAATTTTTTAATTTATTGATTTTCAAATTTATTAATTTTTAAAAACTTTACTGTATATTTGCTCCTGCCTTCTCCTGATTCCCAACAAGTCTTTATGTCATGTTTCTCAAAATGAGCAGCACAGACGCGATGGCTTTTTTTTTAATACTATACCTAAAGAATCTACCCATTTCTTTTTTTCGTCTTAAACTTTAGGTACTCCAAAATAAGTTGAAGACTGTTTATGAGGAAATCGGACACAACAAATTGAAGGCATTTTTAAGGACAAAAAATTATGATATGGATATCCTATGTTTCCTTTTTTTAATCAATAAAACAGTAATTATAAATGAATAATGATATTGAAATATGTAATTGCTTTGTTTTTTTCTACCCATTAACATGGGTAAACATTAAATTTTTGGCGGCAATGACTAAAGATAGATAATTGATATTCTCCAGATAGATAGCGCTGCAGAATCGTGGTTTTTGTCACGTGATTTTTCAAGAACATTCGAGTCTGTATGCTCAATACATTATAACATGGGCGTAGGGCAACCATATTATCTACAACCGTGTAAGTACTATATTAAATCCTTTAATACATTGATTTATTATCATAAACATTAATATTTTTATTGTGATAAGAATATTATAATATAATTAAATTTGTTAATTAATAATTAGCAATCTTAACAGTAAGAAAAAAATTATACTGATTTTAATTAGAAAGTTAACATGGAACTAGAAAAACATGACAAAATGAGTGATTTGAACTGTTAACTTTTAATAATAAAATACTTAGTGTTGACACAATGTTCTGGAGTCTAAAAAAATGTTTCATAATTTTTACTATAGATGATATTTTACATTTGCTTAGTGAAGATGATACTGACGCAGACAATGACTATTTGCCAGTTAACATAAATAATGACACAGATGGTCATTCAGATAAAATTTAATTATAGAATAACCTTGTATTCTAATTTTCAATTGTAAATCATATCTTACTGTTTCTTTCACATGAAATATCTGTGAGACTTTCTCATAATGATTATGAAAGAAATAATGTAGAATGATAAATTCAAAAATAATATATTTACTAAAATATTGTTATAATTTGATTTTACAGAAAACCTCACTTTAAGAAATCAGTTCCAGGGATCCGTCAGATGCAGTGGCTACATTTAAAAAAAAAGTAGCCCAGATACTCTGTATTTTAAACATAGTGCTTCTGACGGGCTAGAGATGTTCAGTGAGATGTCTATGAAGGGACAAAATTTTCGTGGGAGACAGAAACAATTTCCAAAACACATGCCTTCTATAAAAGTTAAACCGGTACTAAAAGCAGCAAAGGTGAAAGACCTGCTAGGTCAAATTCAGTACATACCCCCAATTCATCATCAATTTTTTAAAAACTTGACTAATAATACTATAAATACTAAAAATAATGGTGCTAACAGAGAAGATGACCAAACAGAAAATAATCTTGAGGCTTCTGAGATAGACTTGTGCAATTTGTATGACACTGATTAAGATTAAAATATTAAAAATATATGGTCAAAGACTGACATGCAAATAATATTGTGATTAATAAAATTGCAATATTTTGTTATTTTTATTGTTTTATTTTGTAATTATTTAAACATTACCTATTATTATTATTATGATATTTAAAAAAATGGTTTATTTTTTAACTATGGTCAAAGACTGGCATGGCAATACGAATTAAAAGTTTCGCGCACACGAGTTGAATTAAATAAAGTATACAAAAGAAATCACGGCGATTCGCGCACAGATTTTATAATAATAATAAAATATAAAAAAACATAATAATAATAAGCACGTTATTCGTACGGCGGCGGACTCGTATACTTCATATTAGGCGATTGGAACAAGACAGCGGGACGGGTCACAATATCAAAATGTGTAACACACAATAAAATTTAAATAATTTAAATAAATCACAAACACAGATAACATAAACTTACAATCTATTGTGTTATGTAATGCGTGTGCTTATGTGTGACCGACCGATATCGTCCGAAAATATTAATAGTTTGTGACCTAATTAAGTCGCGGCCGGAAGACTGTATGACCGGGCACGGCTTGAACACAGTATAAAATATGACTTCGCCGACGCATCACAACATAGAACATCTATATTCTATTATGACTTTAAATTGTTTTCCATTTATCTTAATACCACTGTTATGTAATTCATTTATGTCATCCTTAAAGGACCATGTAACAAAAAAATGATTTTGGCTTAAATAAAAGTTAGTTCATTACTATAACTAACGGTGGTACTAAAATTTGAATGCGTCAATTCGTTAAGGCGCTATAGCCAAAGAGAGATAACCACGTGACGTCACAAGATCACACGGCGCGGCGGTGGTATATACTTTTATACAGGAATCACCGACGCGGTCTAGATTATTTATTTGTAATATTCAATTATACTATAAATAACTTCGTAGACACAACAATAAATCGTCGTATACAAATACTCTATTTGGTTAATTATGTCTTTATCCAAAATGACCGTGGTGGCGCGGCCAAAAGAAACAAATAACTAGACCAAAAACTGACCAAAAACCAAAATTTTCATATTAAATTGTTTCTTACTGATCGACATAAAGGAATTCGTTTTTACATTAGAACACAACATCCTGAAATACAACATGAATTTGATGTGTGGCACCTATCTAAAAGTTTGATGAAAAAAATGAAAACCTTAGAAAAAAAAACATGAAAATGCATATTTATGGAAAAGTAGTATTAATAATCATCTTTGGTGGGCTTCGCAAAACTGCAAAGGTGACGGTCAATTATTAGTTGAAAATGCACGTCTCTACTACATCACATAAAAAATGAACATGAATGGGAAGAAAATGGAGTAACAAAAACATGCGATCATGATCCATTAACAGACGAAGAAACAAATTAAAAATTATGGATATCCGATGACGAATCATACTATGCATTAAAAAAAATTATAACTGTCAAAGATTTTATAAAAGATTTGCCACATGCAGAACATTTTGTGCATACTGGCTACTTGGAATCTTATCATAATGTAAGGCTAAAATATATGCCAAAACGAATTCATCTGAAATATAGAGGTATGTACATAAGATCCATCATGGCTATATTGAACCATAATTACAATACAAATAAACAAGTAGTAGGCAGGGGCGTCATTTCACATTTTAAACTGAGGTGGCAAGACGTATCGGGTGGTAAGGAATACTCCCTGGTGAAAGGGGGTCCGAGGGATATTCCCGCCCCCTTCCCGATTTTTTTTTCAAAAACTGGCTTTAAATTTCTTATTTTTTGAAACTCATTCAGACTATTTCTGTAAAAGTTTAATTGCTAACAATTTATCCTAAAAAAAATAATTTATAATGACTTGAATTATGAATTAAACCACATGTAAAATAACTATCGGTCACACACAACATAAAAATGTACCTAATTTTAATTAATGTGTGCCTGGCCCATTTGTTTATAAAAAAAAGGATAAATCAAGTAAACATGATGAAAAAAAAAAAAAAAATTTTTAATTAATAGCATACTTTAATTATTTTTACACAAAATTAAGTCTTCTCTTCTGGCTTAAATTAAAGTCGTCGATCACTATGGAAATGTTTATTTCAATACTTCTTTCAATAGCCAAAAGTGCTAACGAGGACAACCTCTCCTGGCCAATCTTGTTTCTGGTGTATGTTTTTAACCGTCGCAAGCACGAAAAAGACCTATCACAAGATGCCGAGTTCATTGGAATCGTAAAAAACAGACGAAAAAGTTTAAAAAGCATAGGGAACACATTTTTTAAAGATTTTTGTACAAAAACGTCAGCTCTTTCTTGAATAGTTGTGTTTCTTGATTCTTCCATTTTATAGAAACATCTCAATTCAGACAAAAGATGTTCATTGTCTAAATTGTAATATTTACACACATACTTAACACTGGCTGTATCTTCATCAGTTCCGCCTAGAACTTTGCTTAGATTGTTAAGTACATCCAGGTTGTTTTCTTGAAGTCTGGCCTCTATCTCCTCGCTTAGGATATCAATAACTGGCCAGACAATTGAAACTTTGTAGTACTGCTCTACAGATTCAAATGGGGCTTTACTCCCTCCCCGAATTTTCGAGGGGATTTTTCCCTGTCTTGGTAGCTGAGCAGCTCTAAATCCGCACTTGTCAGCGATTTCTGTAGAGTGATTGAACAACTTTGAGAAAAACTCATCTGTTCTGAAGGATTTCAATACTTCAAGTGTGCTGTTTCTTACAGATTTCACAATTTCATAGGTAACACTGCTTGACTGAAGAGTTTTTGATAGTATGTCACATTGTGCTAGAACTCTCTTCAGTAATAGCAGGTCAAATACGAAGTTGAATTCTTCCAGATTTTTCAACAAAGCATTGGCTTGTCCACCACTATCAGGGTCCGTATCAGAAATTTCTTGTAGAGTTGTAAGAGTGGTATCAAAATTACCTAATAAAGAACGCACTGCTTCGACACGGCAAGCCCATCTGGTATCACTCAAACATTTCAATGTTGATGTTCCACCACTAAAGCCCTGGAAACTTTTTTTAATGTTTTCAAAAATAGCATGTCGTTTAGTTGATTTCTCAATGAAGTTGTAAATACTTTGAAGTACAAAGAACGTATTTCTAATTGAAGGCACGCGAGTGCAACAGGTAACAATGCACAAGTTCAATATATGTGCATTGCAGTGAATGTACATTGCCATTGGGGCTTCTTGCATAATTATAGCTGCTTCCTTTGTATGGGCCCCTCATGTTCGATGCCCCATCATAGCACTGAGCTCGCAGATTTTTAATGTTCAAATCCATTGAAATCAAAACATTTTTAAGTTCATTTGCCAGTGTTTTGCCATCAGTTCTTTTAGCACGGTAAAACCCCACAAATGACTCATGAACTTCTAACTTTTCATTAACATACCTCAAGACAATAGCTACTTGTTCGTGCTTTGCTATATCTTGAGTTTCATCAGCTATAATTGCAAAAACCTCGGCCTCTTTAACTTCTTTAGCAATGTGACACTTAATTTGTTCACCAATAATGGACAGTAGCTCATTCTGAAAAGTCGCTGAAGTATATAGAAAATTTTTACGACGCTGCATGAAGAATTTTTTTATTAAACTATTATCTTTGGAACGAAGCTTCATCAACTCCAAAAAGTTTCCTCTGTTCTTTGAATCTGTAGATTCATCATGACCTCTTAGAGCAATAGATTGTCTGCCACAAAATATCAACGATTCACACAAAGCTTCCAAGTATAATCTATTTTCTTGTACTTCTTCTGAATACTTTTGATTCACTTTTTCAATAACAGTGCCACTTTTGTTCGCTTCTTTTAGACAATTGAGTTTTATATTATTACTTTGGTGTGAGTTACTCTTCTCATGTTTCTCAAATACTTTTACAGCTTTCTTCCATTTGGAAAATCCAATAAGTGTAAATACATCTTCTGCATTATTTTTACCTTCTGAGTTGTAGAACGAACGACATACAAAACAGAAAGCTTTATCGGTTAGAAGACTATATTCCAGCCAAGTAAAAATTTTATACCACTCCGGTCTAAATTTCCTACCATCCGTTTTAGGGAAATTAAAATCCCGTGGTTGAAATGAGCCTTCCCCAAAACACACTTTAGCCATACTTGGACCATGAGCAGGATCACGTTTATTAATTAGACCAATTTCCAACTGACTAGTTGAACTAGAGGAACAGCTGGGCCTCTGAATTTCATCCATAAGAGCAATGTGCTTAGTAGTTGCGGTTGACTGAGCGTATGACGAGTCTGATACATCTTCTACATTTGGTTCTAGTTCATGTTCCAAAACAACACCTTCTGGCGCTTTATCTTCAAACCGTTTCTTTTTGCTTGGTGTGTCTGTGCTAAAGTAGGACAGCAACGAACTCTGCCCTTTTTTGTTTTGCTGAGCCTGGGAAAAAACCCGTAAGAAAAGATGACATAATACAAATTTTTATATGCCTTTACAATTAATATGGTTTTGAAAACATTTAAAAATTCAAAAACATTTGATCAATTTTGAGTCAAGTATAGAATTTTGAGCGCGGTACTTGTAGTGTGGTGGTTTAATTAAAAGCAAAGAATGCGACTGTACCGAGTTCAAGCCTAACCCATTAAGCTAAAGTGTTTGCACTCTTTTTCATACGGTTTATAAATATATTCAGTGGCGGCGCGTGAACAATTTGTAGGGAATATTATGTAATACAAAATTTATTTAAAAATTATCTAATTAAAAAAAAAAAAGATTATCATTAAAAATAAAGTAAATTACATAAAACATCTATATTTGAATATAATTTAAGTCAATTCACCGGTTTTGTTTTGTTGCGAGCACAATGTTAGTACTAAGTTACAAACTTATTAAGTTTTCAATGTATAATATTACCTCATTAAGGAAAAAATAATAAACATTTCACATTACACAATACATGTAAAGCTCTAAACCACAGTTTAAATGTAACTAAATTATTTAAAAATTGCATTCAGATATGTGAAGGGCGGACGCAGGAAAAAATCTAAACTGTCACCGCTGCAATCTAAAAAAATAATATTATCTGCATATCAAAGAAAACGATTGACTATTGTCGATCGTTATCGTATCACCAAGTTCATAACACTATACATAGATAGACCATATAAGTGTGATATTTTTGAATTATTGCAAAATAAAGAACACGTTGATAACCGGCGTCCCGGTAAAAAAAATTGATAATAAAGCGGAGCTCCTCGAGCCAAACATTTGGAATGACTCTCCCGCTTTTCGCAGTGTCCTGGTAAAAAAAAAATTGATAGTAGTTTTACAACGGCTCCTATTTTCGTCACTCTAATGAGCCGACTTCTAGACACAACCCATATACGTTAAATCGAGTAGTTAAACCTAACGCTTTCGGCGGTGTCCGTGTAAATAAAATTTATCGTGTTTATACTTTTGATCCCGAAAGGCGTTTCACCGGCAGCTAGTGTGTGTATATTATAAAATATAAGAATTATAACGACGAGTTTATATTTCTGTATGGATAGTTGAAAAAAAAAACAAAACACGAACAAATGGTTGAATTTTGTTCATGTTTTGTTTAATTTTTACTCAACTCAGTATGGAAACATGTTTTGTTTGTGTTTTATTTTTCTCAAACTTAAAAAAGAATGGTTTAAGTTTGGTTTTTGTTTTGTTTCTGTGTCGTCTCTGTGTGGACCCGGCATAATATTCATTTTTATTTCTTTTATTTTCCCTGAACCTCGTGGCACGTGTTTTGTCAAACTGATTTTTTCACCATGGTACTTGAACATTTTAGTAATTAATAAATTAATAATTTATATATTTCACTTATTTCCTCATAAATACGTATTTTTAAATACTTCATAATAATTATAGTATTCTCACAAATAATTAATTCAGTATTTTTAGTAAAATATTATTGTATTCGTCAATTTATTGTAAGATTATATCTTATCGGCTGAAATACTAGATCATACAATCATAATAGTTTCTACCACTATAATAAGCTCTGCCACATATGTAGGTATATACATTTTTTTATAAATTCATATAAACAGTCTATCTTTAGGTAAATAATTATCAATAATTATACAGTCGTTTATTCTCAACCTCTCTTAGTGTTCTGAATGAACTATACACGCATATATATATATATATATATATATATATACATAAGGAGGTACTATGTTTCTAACACGTTTTCTCAAAATATGCAATACATTTATTTTTATTTTTAGGCTGACGATAAAGATGAGACTGTAAGAAAAAGGTCATCCACTGCCAAAATTGATAGTTTTTTTGTACCTCTTTCTAAGAAACTATTAACATCAACTCCATTGCCACTAGTTACTTCTGCTTTGATTGAAGATCATTTAAGCACCGATGCAACAAATAAATTCGTTAAATCTCAAAACCAACCCACAAATTCTAACTTTATATCTAACGAGTTTAAAGCCCAAGCATCACATAGTTTACTAGACTCGGTAAATAAACCCTCAACTTCTGCAGTAATTTCTTATGATATTGGTGATTATATTGGGAAATCTATTGATGATTTCACTTAGCAACAACTACTTTAAAATCATTGGAAAACGCCGAAAATTTATGAATTTCCGTACTCTGAGCATAATAAAATCTATAAAAATAAAATTGATAAAAGGTACGCAAGTCAAAAACATTTAGACACATTTGAATGGCTAGTATTATCTAACAAGTTAAAAGGTTATTTTTGTAAATATTGTTTTTTGTTTGCGACAAAAGGTGGCTACAAAAAGCAAACACCGTTAAGTCAATTGGTAGTCAAACCACTAGTTAATTTTTCTAAGCTTTTTGGTAAAGATCGTTTATTAGATATACACGTAAATCATAACTATCATAAAGATAACCTAACCGTATGCAATTAGTTGAAGATAACCGTCGCCGATTAATTCCAATTATTGAGACGATAATTTTTCTTGGTAAACAAAATATTTCCTTTAGAGGCCATCGCGATGATGGCCCACTTGATTTTAAAAATCAAGGAAATTTTAAAGAACTGCTAAAGTATAGAATTCATGAGATACAGATTTAGAAAAACATTTACAAAATTCGTCTTCAAGGGCGACGTATATTAGTAAGACTACCCAAAATGGTTTAATTAAATGTTGTGGTGAAGAAATAATGAATATTATTATTCAAAGAGTGAAAAAATCTAAAATATATAGTATTATGTTCGATGAAACAACTGATATATCGCATGAATCGCAACTTACTCTTATTTTACTATGTATTCATAATGGTGTAATTCGTGAAGACTTTTTTCAATTTATAGATTTAAGGAAGGAAGTAGCATATGGAAATGACGAAGAAGATAATATTGAAACTATTGAGCCAATTGTAACTGGTGTAAAAATTGGGGAAGTAGTACTAAATATATTAAAAAACAGTTCATTTAATTTAAATTACTGTGTAGGTATTGCAACCGATGGCTGTATTGTCATGACCTCTGAACAACATGGAGCTGTTATTGAAGTTCAAAAAGAAGCTGTAAATGCTGTGTATACACTATGTCATAATCATGCACTTAATCTTTCTATATCTAAATCGTCATATGTTCAGAGTGTAAGAAACTCAATAGGTGTAATGAAGGAAATTATAGCTTTTTTTACTGCATCTTCTAAGATTAATTTTGTTCTAAAAAATATTCTTGGGCACCAACTTAAAGAACTTTGTGAAACTCGGTGGATTGAACGGCATGAAGGTGTTCTACAGTTTCGTGAATCATTTCATAAAATATTCCAAACATTAGAGTCCATTTCACTTTGTAAAGACGCGCTCAGTTCTTCTAAAGCAAGTATGTTACTTAAAACACTCTGTGATACAGAATTTATCATAACTATTGTTTGTTTATCAGATATACTTAACTGTACCTCTTAGTCGACTATATCAAAAAATTAATATTGATTTGAAAACTGCTCAAAATATTTTAAATGATACTCTAACTGTTATTAATGAAAAACGACAAAACTGTGAAAATGAATTTAATGGACTTTTTATTGAGCCTAAAACAATTGCTAAAGAAAAAGGATATGAATTTAAATTACCTAGAGTTAATAAAAGTAAGACACATCGAGCAAACTATAATACCGATGATATGAAAATATATTATTGACAATCAATTTACATTCCAATTCTTGAATATGTGGCTGAAGATTTGAAAGTTCGGTTTAGTAAAAACACTTTAGAAGTACATAATTTAGTCATATTTATTCCTTCACAGATTTTGAAAAATATCCAAAATGATTTTTCGAATTCTATTATGAGTATATCAGAAAAATATTATTCTTTTTTTCAATAAAGACTTGAATTTCGTCTCAAAACTAATTAAATCTGAATTTAATTTATGGAAAACTAAGTGGATTCGAAAAAATGACGACGGTTCAGATATTCCAAACAATGCGTTAGATTCATTCATAAAATGTGATGAAGATATTTATCCAGCTATTAACCTTCTTTTAAAAATATATGCTACTTTACCTGTCGGCGTTTCAAGTGCTGAAAGAAGTTTTTCCACCTTAAGACGACTTAAGACTTGGTTAAGGTCTTCTATGGCCGAAGAAAGGTTAAATGGACTCGCTTTATTGCATATTCATGGAGATATAGATATTAAAGTAGAAAATATTATCGAAAGATTTGCCAACCAAGGACATCATCGTCTAGAATTCGTTCTTTAATTAAAATAATTGTACATAATATTAAATAAAAATGTAATTTTTAAACTAATATCTTACTGTACTTATCTATAAAGAACAACCGAAATAAATCATGTACATTTTAAATTAAGTAATAAAAAAAAGGTGTGTAAAAAAAGTTTAAAGTCGATATATATTTGATCTATTTTTGTCGATTCGCCCCCCCTCATATTGAAATCCTGGATCCGCGCCTGTTTGCGAAAACAAACTACGGAAGAAGTACTCGATTTGGAAAAAAAACAAACGAATATAATAGCATAACAATACCAGAAGAAAGTAAAATTCATAGATCCAATACCAAGCCCAAATATTGAAGAAATACGGTCCAAAAGATATTCGAGATTCACAATTTAATTTTATAATATTCTGTTAAAAATGTTTATATTGTTATTTTTAGTTTTTAGAACAATAAATATATTATATTCATCTAATTATCTATATAAAAGTATATAATTATGTGAAATATCGAAATAATATTACATCAATGTCAATTCTAAATTCTAATATCATAGTTAATAGAGGTAATACAAATTAATTACGTAGGTACCATTTAAATTTAGTAAAACGACAAAACGTACACTAACATTTATTAAAACCCACTGACTTATGATAATTGTCTAAATTTTTAATTTTTGTTGAATAAAACAAAAAATATAAAAATATAACCAAGACCGCTTCGGCGATTCCTGTGTAAAAGTATACGCCGCCGCCGCGCCGTGTGATTTTGTGACGTCACGCGGCTATCTCTCTTTGGCTCTAGTGCCTTAACGAATCGACGTATACAAATTTTAGTACCACCGTTAGTTATATTAATTAATTATGTATTAATTGAACCAGTCATTTTTTTCTGTTTCGTGCTCCTTTAAAATATTTTAAAAAGCATTGCTATCATAAGGTTTTTTATTTCCACAATGTATTCCTATTAAAAATACATTATTACTATTTGGTCGAAAATCTTCGGCAGTTGATTTAAATAATGGTAGACCATTTATACCTGCCACTATTTTAATAACTGAAGTATTGTTTTGTAAAGTAGATTGAAAATTTTGTTGAATAGAATTAGTTAAATCAAAATGATAATAATTACCAGGTTCTACAGTATGAAAATTTGAGGTGTCTAATGCTTGAGTTTGTAAGATTGTTCTAGAATCTTTAGGTATACGTTAAAAACAGATGAGTTGTTTCAAGATAACATGTAAACTATTAAGAGCACACAGTGTTATTTGAAAATTGATAGCCCATTCAGCTAATACCGTAACAAAAATTGATGTATTACAATATTTATAATTACTTGATTTACAGTCATTATTGTGTTCATCTGATGAAGACTCACTTTCACTATTACCATTAATACTAATTTCTGATAAAAAATCTAAAGCTTCATTATTTGAATAATCTTGAAGAATTGATTCATTTGAACTTCTTTGTGGAGGTTAAAAATTAACATTTTCATTAGAAATAATAGAAGTAGATACACACACTTTCGAATTTAAGTTTCCTTCTGGGACAAAATTGATTTTTGATGAATTGGATCCTGGAAAAACATTATGATCAATCACAGGGTCTGAACTAAATGAAACTTATTTTTATGAATTCATCTTTAACTCTTCTTCTCATGGATCGGCTACTTAGGTTCGACTATTTTTTGTATGGCATAATTATAGGGTTGGTTTAAAATGTAATTATATTAATTAGGTACCATTGAAATCATTAAGTAATATCTAATTTTATAAAATAAAATAACTTGAATACTCAAGTGATTTACAACAATAAAAATTGGTTAGGACGTTACATATCTTAATTTGTATTTTCACTAGTTAAAAGTAGGCACCTAATGGAATTAAATAGAAAATATAATAAGCATGCTAAATCAGCATGATTAAAGTTTCAAAATACAAAATAATTTATACCATATTTTCAATAATTTTTGATGATACTTTAATTCCATTACTTAAGCCGGGTTTACATTGATAGAGTATTTGGTAGTGTACACTAGCCTACTATTTTGCCTACTCACTCTACTCTACTAGTTTTAGTAGAGTAATTGTTTACACGAAGCTGGTATTTAGTAGAAGAGAGTGCAGTTGATGTGTAAACTCACGCCGTCACGGTTAGGTTAGGTTTGATCCACATCAAAACATCAAATAAATATGGATATCGTACGTCGTCGTCATTGTCGAAAATTATTGAAGAAATGCCTTCAAGTGGTTACAACAGCGTTAATAAACGACATTTTAGAATTCATTGATGATGAGAGTAATGAAGAAAATCGAATTAGGGTTAGAGAGTGGATAAAAAGAAGAACAGTACTTGGCGCATCAGAAAATATTCTTACTGAACTATCTTTAGAGGATCCAGAAGAGTACAGGCTGTGTATAAGAATGACACCTGAAAATTTTGAAAAATTATTGAATTTGGTATCACCAACTATTCAAAAACAGGACACTATTCTTCGTTACCAGCGCGCATTAAGCTACAGATAACATTGAATTTTTTAGCGACTGGTAATAGTTACCGAACCCTACAACATTTCTTTAGAGTGTCAATTCCAGCAATATCTAAAATTTTACTAGAAGTTTGTGACGCTATTTATCAAGCTCTGGAACAATATATTAAGGTATTTTTCTTTAAAATTATTTCGTACATGGGTGCAATATATTTTATTATACATTAACAAAATATAGAACAGTTACAATATATTAGTTTAACTGTTAAGACTACTATAACTCATACCGACTACAATAAAAATGACATTTATCCTTTTAATGTTTAAATCATTTGATATTTTGGATGAGAAATTAGATAAACAAAAAAAATCCCATATGAGAAAAATTAAATTTAAATTAATGACCAGGCTTTTGCGATGATATTGTCCCTGTTGATTTCATCAGGTTCGTTGCTTGTGTTGGCTGATAATAGATTGTATTGGGAAGATATATCTTGATTAGTTGCTATATTGTAATGGGTAGATGTATCTTCATCAGCTGTATAAAAAGATTGTGGTGACGTAGAATAAAAACTGTTTGACCCAGACTGTTCTGCTAATCGGTACTTGGTCAAAAGAGACTGTATATCACTTTGGGCCAAAATAGCTTGCCTTAGTGACAACTTATTAAGTGCTGCAATAACGTACTGGCCAAAAGCAACATTGTCACTTATTTCTGCGGAATCCATTTTATTTAAATCAGTTTGAATATTACGCAGTTCTTCATGTAAAATGATGTAGCTTCCTTTTTTTAGCTGATGTTTTTGTAACTACTTTACATTTTTTGCCGTTGGTGTTGTTGGCACTTGTGGGTTTCCAGCAACTAGAGTAGTTGTCATCGGGATTGTAGACATTTCTGTGTATTCACCTTTTACATTTTCCAATAGCCCTTCTTCGTTAACTTGGTTAATTAAAAAAACAAAGTAAATAAATAAAATAAATTTACACAGTTGTATTACATTGTATAGTTATTATTCAAATAATAATATAATAATTAAATATTTAGATGCCAAAAACGTATGAAGAATGGAAAAGCATTGCGAAAGGCTTTGAAGATAGATGGAATTTTCCTAAATGCTGCGGAGCAATCGACGGCAAACATGTGTTGATAATGGCACCTCCTAACTGTGGAAGTGAATATTCCAATTATAAGGGGACTAACAGTGTAGTATTGATAGCACTGGTTGACCATAACTATTGTTTTACTTATGTATCAATAGGCAGCAAGGGTTCGGCATCGGACAGTGGTATTCTCCAAAATTGTGAACTTGGACAACTTTTGCAAAAAGATCTGCTTCCATTAGGATATTGCGTTGTAGCTGATGATGCATTTCCGTTGCGACATTATATTATGAAACCATATAAATGTTACAGAACGCCTCTAACTGGACCCCAAAAAAATTTTAATTATCGCTTAAGCAGAGCAAGACGTATTGTAAAAAATGCTTTTGGCATTTTGGTAAGCAGATTTCGAGTATTTGATAAAAAAATATATTGCAATTTAAAAACGGTGAACAAACTTGTACTAGCTGCATGCGCTCTTCATAACTTCCTACGAAAATCGTCTTCCTCTACATACCTACCACCTGGATCTATTGATGAAGAAGACATATTGAGTGGTTTAATGAGAGAAGGTCGCTGGAGAACGGAAATAATTGAGCTTCGAAATTTGGGAAGTAATAGAGAAAGAAGAGCATCAGATTTGGCCAACAAAATACGCGATAATTTTAAAAATAATTTTGTAAATGAAGGAGCTGTACCTTGGCAATATAGGCATATATACTAATAAGTATGTATAGTCTAGACTCTCGACTAATAGTATCTGTTTAGTTAATTTAATTAGTTTAGTAATATTATCATATGTTATAATCTTTTGAAAAATGTGTACCAAAATGCATTTGTTTATTGTAAGTAATTAAACTAATTAATTAATAATTAACTACTCTACTATACCGATTACTATTTTTAGTACTCTACCTATACTATTCCTGAGTGTTTACATTATGCTAAAAACGGTAGAGTACCTACCAACTCTACCGCCGTACTATACCAAATACTCTACCAATGTAAATCCGGCTTTACATCTTAGTATTGATTTATTATTTAAATGTTGTAATGATTTTTTTTTCTTGGTATTCAACCTTTAAGGTTGGTTTTGTAGTTGGACTTGCGCTCTCCACTCTTCTCTGTTCCCGGCTAACCTCTTCAGTTCGGCGGAGCTTGATAGTCTAGCATCGGAAATCATTTGTTCGACAATTGAAGTTCTTGGACATCCTCGGCCCCTTTTGCCTTCCATTTTCCCTTCTATTATTCTGTAGATTAGCTAATTTTTGTGCCTCGATATGTGACCAATCGTCTTGCTCTGATGATTTTGAGAATCTCTCTGCTTTCATCTATTTCACTGAGTATGCTTTCGTTGGTACGATGTTCTATCCAACTCACTCTCAGCATCCTTATCCAACACCAAATTTCAAAGCTTTCGAGAGTTCGTTGTTCTGTCTTGTTCAGAGTCCATGTTTCGCAGCCATATAGTGCCACACTCCATACATACACTTAAATGAAGCGTTTCCTCACTGTAATACTCATGCTATTGGAGCATAACAAATTTTTCTTATTCATAAATGCTGAGTTCGCCTGTGCGATTCTGGATCTTATTTCCATGACACATCTTCCATCTTGGTTGAATAAACTGCCTAGATATTTAAAATGTTGCACTTGTTCGAGCAGCTGATTCCCTATGTGTATATTAATTCTACGGATTCTGTCTGATTTTGGCACATTATAACTTTAGTTTTTTGCCAGTTGATAATCAGCTGATATTTTTGGAAGAACCTCGCCATTTCTTCCAGTGCTCTTTCCAAATCACGGTCATTGTTAGCTTGGAGTGCAATATCGTCAGCGAATCTTAAGAAGGATATTATTTCTCCACCCACTTTTATGCCTATTTTATATCTGAGAAGTATTTCTCTAATTTCTTTAATAGGCTGTTCGACGTAAATATTAAATAGAGTTGGCGATAGTGGACATCCTTGTCTTACGCCCTTCCTTATTATCACCGTCTCTGTTTTGTCTGTAACTTTTATTATAGCTGATTGGTCTTTGTATAAATTATATATTATACTTCTATCTTTGTAGTCAGCCCCTATTCCTTCTAAAGTAATTAATAGACCTTTCCATGGTACCTTATCGAAAGCTTTTTCCAAATCTATAAAAGCTATAAATGTGTCTTTATTAAATTCTATTTGTTTTTCTATCAATATTCTTAAGCTTAAGATTGCCTCTCTAGTACCTTTGTTCCTTCTGAACCCGAATCGGTCGTCGCTTAACTCTTTTTCTACTATGCTCTCAATTCGGGTGCATATTATCTTTGCTAGGATTATGGCTGCGTGTGCCATTAAACTTATTGTTCTGAATTCATTGCATTTATCTGCCGTTGCTTTTTTAGGTATGGGTATTATGATGCTTTCCTTGAAGTCTTTTGGGATCTCTCCTGTAGTGTATATATCATTCACTAATTTGAATAGCTCGTCTTGTAATTCTGTACTCGCATTTTGAATAAGTTCCATTGCAATGTCGTCCATACCGGCTGCTTTACCGGTTTTCATTAACTTTAAAGTTCTGTTGAACTCGTCTCTTAAGATTACTTCTCCTTCCTGGTATAGAGCTTCAAGATGTTGGTTCCATCTTGTTGCTATTTTGTCGTTGTCCAGTATTAAGTTTCCATCTATATCTCTTAATCTGCTGTTTAGTTTCTTTTTTCCTCGAAAGAATTTCTTAATTATGTTAAACGCTTGATCCAAACTGTTATTCCTAAGTAATTGTTCCACTTCTCGGCACTTTTCTTCTAACCATTTCTCTCTTGCAAATTTTGCCTCTTCATTAATTTTGTTCTTCAGCTCTTTATATCACCGTATTCCATGGTTATCCTTAGCGTTTTTATACTTCCTTCTCTCTTAAATATCTCTTATGATGTTATCGTTTATCCATGGTTTCCTAGGCTCTGGTGAGTTTCTTTTCAACGTGTTTCTGGCTGCATTATGTATAGCATCCTTTATTTTATTCCATTTGTCTTCCGTAGTGTCACTTGGTAATAGCGGGTTTAACTTTAATTTGTCGTTGGTGTAGGATGTATAGGCTGTATTTATGGTATTATCTTTTAGCATTCTCAAGTCATATTTCTTTGTTGTTCGACTTCTTCTTGTTAGTTTCTTATACACTACATTACATTTCATCATGAGAAGATTATGGTCGCTGTTCACGTCAGCGCCAGGGTATGTTTTGCATCTATGTACTTGATTCCTGAAACCTCTTCCTTACTATGATATAGTCAATTCGATATCTTCCGATATCCCCTGGCATTTTCCAAGTATATCTTTTTCTGCGGTAAATATTTTGGAATGTATTAGTTATGGTCATATCATGTTGCTTACAGAAGTCTACAAGGCGGTCTCCTCTTTCATTTCTAGTTCCTAGACCGAATTACTACTTCTTGACCCTCTGCACCTTCTCCTACTATAGCATTCCAATCATCAAATATTATTATTAAGTTATCTTCTCCTTTTGCTAGTTTGCAAAGCTCTTCTAGGCCAGAATATACCTCTTCTATAGCGTCATCTTCTGCATCTGATGTGGGAAAATACACTTGGATTAGTACTATATCATTTGGTTTAGCTCTAAGCTTAATCAATATAAGCCTATCGTTGTATTTTATTTTGTTCACTATTTGGTGGCCCCATTTCTTATTTATAATAAATCCTACACCCACTCGTCCTGGTGTTTTATCACCAGAATAGATAACGGTAGTCGTCTGACCAGAAATCAGCGTTAGTTCTGTTGCAGAAATCGCCAATGGTGGTTGGTAGTAGCGGTTACTGCTTCCCTCCGCTACCTCCTTTTGATCGCCTTTTACGATGAGCAGGAGTTACTGTGGTCCTATTCTAACCCCGGACCACAGGGGAATACAAGGAAAACAGTTGTAATGATAATGTTCATTATATTGTTAGATTATGTTACTTGTGTGTGCGTATGTTACCAAACATAAATTGTAACATGAATAAATAAAATAATTAACATAATGTTAGGCCTATAATTAATTTACCATATAAACAAATAATTTTACAAATATTAGGTAAATATGGTAGGATGTTTAAAATATTTAACAAGCGATTCGCATTAAAAATAAATAAAATGATGACTGCTCGCGCATGATAGATAAGGATATTTCAACTCCGCGACCTCCTCACATTCCTTTATGAAAATAAACATTAATTATACAGCGTGTTCATAAATTTTATACACTGTGCGTAGCATACGTTTTATTATAATTTTTTTTTATTTAATCAAACCAATAGTACTGTAGGAATTGCATCCAACTACAGTAATACATATTTATTTTAAAATAACAATAAAACAAAATAGTTATAATGTAGCGGGATATACCGAACGGCCATTTTTAGTTATTATTACTATTGTGTTCATTATCATTATTACTATTTTTATTTATTATCTTAATAGTTAATATAATAAAGCGGTCTCAAATCTCGATAGCGGATAGCGGTTTTTAGTAGTAGTAGTGAAGTACTCCAGTGATGTACTATTCCGTGGTCGCCTTTTAAATTGTATTATTATTATTATTATTAATATTAAATATGTGATATTTAAGCGTATCCTGTGTTGTGTTTTATTTTTTGTATACATATGCACCAGGTGATCCTGATAGTGGCAGTGTTTTTAATATTAATTCTTACAACTATATACGTATTTAAGTGCCCTCTCTACTACAAATTCAGAAGTGGGATTCAAACGAGTAGTGTTTCATATCAAAATATTTAAGTGTAAGTGCGTTTCAATTCGTTTATATTGTTTATAAATTATAAGTCGAAATGGCCGAAAATTCGTCTTCAACGACTTCAGCTTTAACGACTGGTCACGAGGTTTTGTCACCGAGACGACTACGTAGTGGTTCGGTTTTGCCCAGTTCTAGTGACGTCATATCAGTGACACAAATTAATCGAACTCAATACTCAAATGAAGGTACCGATTCTCATCAATTTATCAGTGCTACCACAATCACACCTGATACCAGTTGACAATCAGTTATTAACCAATGCACTATTATCATTAATGGAACAAAACAAAGTGTTATGATCAAAATTTGTAAACGATAGTACATCGCCGGTTGCGGAGAATATTGTTCCGCTACAACCATCGTCACGTGTGCCCAATAATGGTTATTATGTTATGCCAGATTTCAATCATTCACTTATTAATTTTTCCGGACGCGAGTCGAACACGGAGGCTCGAGCACGGTTGAATTCGATTGAAAATGTAGCAAAATTACAAAACTGGCCTGATAATTTTAAATTGGAAACAGTGCGGTCGAAGCTTGTAGGTCTACCTCATAATTGTTACGTCGGTCGTACTTTTTCAAATTGGACTAGTTTTGTTGATCAATTCACCAACACTTTTGTGGGAAATGAACTATGTACTGTTGATCGAGTAAAAAAAATGTAAAATCGCGTTCAGTTAAAAGGTGAATGTGTCATCGAATATTTCCACCATAAGTCTCGATTATGTCGCGAGATTTTATAACCGTTCCAAGAAGCTAAAATGCAGATAGTCGAAGGATTATATCATCACGATATGTGTAATTATCTTATGGCACAAACGCATATGAGTGAAGATGATTTATTGTCAGACATAAATTTGTTTAATAATTTGCAGAATGCAAGGTCTAGTCGACTTTGGTCAAATGAAACTACAAAATCGTCCAGTAAGAACAATGCCGTTCCATTCAATCGTCGTATGGATAACAAGGACCAGGATACCGTTCAACGTTTACCAATCTGATACGAAGTCCAGGGCACCAAGTAATATATCCAATGTTACATGCCACCGGTGTGGTATAAAGGGCCATATTGCTCCAGCGTGCACAATCAAGGTGAAAAGAAATGAAAATCGATCCTGTTTCCGGTGCCATAGTCATGGACATCTAGCCCGTGATTGTCCACAGAATAAAAGTAACCAGCTTCCAGCCAGCCAGTTGAATGACCACGGTGAGAACGTTTCAATTTTGGAAAGACCCTCCCATGATATTGTACCCCCGTATACTTTAAGTGCCAAAATTGTATATCCCAATGGAAATTATTCTAGTATAACTGCTCTTATTGACACAGGTAGTCCTGTTAGTCTTCTTAAATAGATGGTAGTCTCGTATGCATCTGGTATTAAATCAACCCCGTCAGGTTTAATGGGTATAAATGGTTCTATGCTAAACATAACTGATGAACTTTTTGCTGATTTCAACATGTCGATCTTGATATATCAATAAATTTGAAGTTTAGAGTAGTACCCGATAGTACGATTCAAACCGATTGTCTGTTAGGACGAAATTTCTCGCATACCCTCGACTCTCGAGTTAACTTATCAGTAATTAATGGAACAATTATCATTAATTTCACGCAAATTGACAGTATTCCATTCAACGAAACATTATCTTTGGATTTTGATTTGAATAATTATAGTGAAATTGACATTGACTTAGACATTAATGATAAACTAAATAATGACGTTATTACCAGTGTTAAACAAATATGTATATTAATAATTACGTAAAACATAGTACACCGAGTAGCGATGATGACCGCCCAGAAATGCATATACAATTAAAAGCTCATAATTCGTTTTATTTCCGAACACGACGATTATCATGTTATGAAAAATAAAAACTACCAATAATACTTGATGACGTGTTAGCAAAACAAATTATTCGTCCGAATACATCTGAATATAGTAGTCGATTGTTCTCGTAAAAAAGAAAAGTGGAGATCTTCGACTTAGTGTCGATTATCGTGTCGTTACTCAATAAACATGTAATAAAAGATAGACATCCATTGCCGTTAATTGGCGATAATCTGGATTTACTCTGTGGGTCAGTTCGTGCTCAGACGCCGTACAGTACGCACGTATATTGTCTCGCACACCGCTTATCTATTCCGATAACATAGTCTTAGTGCTCGCTGTCGCGCCTTGCGCTCTTTACGTTATCAAGCTGACGGTAATGTTTTACTTATCGTACATCCCAAGTTTAATAACATCATTAACTCGCTATCGAAATCACCATGAATAATAATCAACCAAACAAACCTAATAATATAATTAAAAACAATTCGCACAAAACCGCTCCGCCGATTACTATCTCAAAAACAATTACAACAACGAATTCTAAAGCTAATACAAAAGCTAACACTTAAGATTCTGAATGGTCAACACAATCAAATAAACGTCTACACTCCAACTCCTCAAACTCACTATCCGAACCCGCATCTCCGAATGCGAATATGGAAATAAATGGTAAACAAAAAACACAAAAAAAAAGTCTTTGCTTCACGCAACAGGTTCAAACCACTTGCCCAAGATGATCCATTTGACCCACCCACTACTGAAAACATTCCTACAAACTCTCAGCAAAATGATGCTGAAAACGATATAATGGAAAGTGAAAACACACCAATTAAACCTCCTCCGCCTATTTTTGTTAAAGGTGTCGAAGATTTTCCCGCACTATGTACAGAATTAATAGAGCTTATAGGTGTTGACAATTTTATATGTAAATCTTCAACAAATTCTCTGAAAATTCAAACTACGGACCCTAATGCCTACAGAGTATTAGTACAGTACCTTAAAGCTGAAAAAGCTGAGTATCACACATACCAGCTTAAAGAAGAGAAACCACTTCGGATAGTTATTCGTAACCTCCACCCATCCACGCCTCTAAGTCTAATAAAAGAAGAGCTGGAAGTTCGTCTCTACGAGGTAAGGCAAGTTACCAATGTACTACATAAAGTCAATAAAAATCCCCTCCCCTTATTTTTCGTTGATCTCGAACCAACACCGAAATCCAATGAAATTTTTAAAATGTCTTCACTACTTCATTGTAAAATAAAAATCGAAGGGCCGTACAAACCGAAGACAATCAGCCAATGCTTCAATTGTCAACAATATGGACACACTAGAACCTATTGCGGCTACCAACCCCGATGCGTTCGCTGCGGAGCAGATCATCAGTCAACTGCTTGCCCGAACCCACGCGATGCTCCTCCGAAATGCACTCACTGTTCTCAAAACCACCCAGCCAACTACAAGGGCTGCACAATTTATAAAGAACTCCAACGTCGTAAGAAATCCAGCACACCAAGTAATCGATTACAAAATAATTTTAAGATCCAAACCACTAATGTACAAAGTAGCCATCCACTTGTTCGCACTTTCGCAAATCACCCCTCTCCTCAAACGCAAACTTACGCTCAGGCCACGTCCAATACACCAGATTTCGTTGCTCCTCCTCCTTCTACTGATACTCAGCCGCCTGATTTAAGCAAATTATTAACCAATTTTTTAGACGAATTCAAAAATGTTATAAATCCACTAATTTCTCTATAAACTAAAGTAATATCCAAGCTCCTTGACAAATAATGACTAATAATAACTGCAATAAATCTGTCACCGACGATTCGCTCTTAATACTACAATTTAACGCCAATGGACTAAAAAACCATGCCCTTGACCTCGAAACCGTATTAAACCACAAACGCATTGATGTCGCCCTCATATCTGAAACCCACTTCACTAAATTCTCCCATATACATATCCCCGGTTATACTCTAATAAAATCAAATCACCCCGACAATACCACGCATGGAGGCGCTGCTATTTTTATTAAATCTAATATTGAATTTTATCCCTTACCTAGGTTTTCTCAACCCTTTCTCCAATCTTGTGCTATTAACCTAAAGTTAAACAATACTTCACTCACCATTGCTGCTGTTTATTTACCCCCAAAATATAACATAAAAAACACTCAATTCGCCGACTACTTCAACTCATTCAATAATAACTTTATCATAGGTGGCGATTTTAACGCCAAACATCAGTCATGGGAATGCCGCGTGAATAACCCCCGAGGAGTCACCTTATATAACTATATAAACACTAAGAGATTTAAAGTTCTAGCCCCTCCTGATCCAACATATTGGCCCTCTTCGGTCCGTAAAAATCCTGATATTCTTGATATCTTTGTCTCCAATTTACCGAACACCTTGTTTCACTCTACTAAAAACTTACTCGATTTAAATTTAGACCATTCATCTATACTCCTAACTCTCAATACTTCCCCTTCTGTCAAAGAATCCAATACGCATGGAACAAATTATTTAACAAATTCACAGATCATGTTAAATTTCGTGAACTAGTCAACACAAAAATTAAGCTACACACAAAATTAAAATCACCCAATGACATAGACCTAGCGGTCCTCAATCTTACCAACATAATACAAACTGCAGCATGGTCGGCTACAAATGCAATGCCAGCCCCTCCTTCTGCAAGCTCACTTCCTGAATATATACGTAACAAAATTGTAGAAAAAAGAAGAGCAAGAGCTCTATACCAGCGTACGCGTTTACCTTCCCATAAAATTAATTACAACCAACTAGCTAATTCACTAAAAAAACTGCTCACTGAATTTAAGTCAAAGATATGGCAAAATCACTTAATGAAAATCACTCCCTCAGACGGTAGCCTATGGAGAGAAACAAAACAAATACTTCGCTATAAATCTCCAAATCTCCCTATTAAAAAATCAAATGGTAGCTTAGCTACTTCGGATATCGAAAAAGCTGAACTTTTTAAGGATCATCTTGCTAATACCTTTCAACCGCATGCCGATATCATAGACGTTGAAAACATGAACCAAATTGAAACGTTCTTAAATACCCCCCTCCCAGTTTCTCTCCCTGTCAAGTCATTTACACCTAATGATGTAAAATATGCTATACAAAAATATGCTCTTAAAAAATCACCAGGCTACGATTGCATTACTGCGGAAGTAGCCAGATCCCTCCCAACTAGAGCCATCGTTCACATCACTCATATATATAATGCTTCTCTCAGACTCCTATTTTCCCCTACTATGGAAATTCGCAACTATAATCTTAGTTCCAAAACCAAACAAACCACCTGACCTACCATCATCTCATCGTCCAATCAGCTTTCTCCCTTTTTTCGCCAAAATACTGGAACGATTAATTCTGAAACGAATTCTCCCGATAATTACTGAAAAAAATATTCTTCCAAACACCCAATTTGGGTTTCGCGCTTCTCACTCTACTATTCATCAAGCACACAGAGTCGTAGACTCCATTTCATATTCCCTGGAAAAAAAACTGTTCTGCAATTGCGTGTTTCTAGACATCTCGCAAGCATTTGACCGCGTATGGCATGACGGGCTTTTGTATAAACTTAAGAAATTCATGCCTCCCACCTACTATTTACTTATCAAATCCTATCTAACAGATCGGCATTTTCAAATACGCTACGGTTCTGCGTTATCTGACGTAGCAGCTATCAATGCTGGTGTTCCCCAAGGGGGCATTTTGTCTCCTATTTTGTACAATATCTTCGCGTCTGATCAACCAACTACCCCCAATACATCCGTAGCAGATTACGCTGACGATAAAGCAATAATATCTATTAACAATGATCCACTAATAGCGTCATATGTGTGGGTTAAAACCATAGTGGTGTAAGTCACATTTTCGTAAAAATTGAGTTATGTATTGTGGGCATATTTTAAAATACCAATTTATTGAATGGCAAAGTGAAGTAAGTCGTAGCTCATAATCTCTACTACTAGATGGCACTACAATTTGAACCAGAAATATATCAACGGTTTCATTAACAGTTAAAGTGGTGTAAGTTGACTTACACCACTACGACAGTAAATATTTCTTTATCAATGTTTTACATTAATCATTATCAATTTCTTTGTTTTTCGTAGTTATCTTCAGTGTTGTATTTTATCTAGATAAATTTATCTAGATAAATTATCTAGATAGGTATATTTTTATCTTTTATCTTATCTAGATAAATGTGAATTATGTTATCTGAGACGTTATCCAAGATAAATAAATTAATCATCTATCACCTAGATAAATTTATTTTAACTTTGGTCATACTCTTATTGTTATTGTGCCACAGGTACAGATTGTGTATAATGTATTAATGAAAAAAAATATTTATATTATTAAATGTTATTAACGTATTTTTATTTTCCGATTACAAGATATTAAATTTATTTTTAGGTATACCTACATAATACAAATCATTCCTTTTATAATCACTGGTTATCGATTATCGGTATTATAAGTTATATATATATATATATATATATATATATATATATATATATATAGCAATATATACTTACATAGTATATATACTTACATAGTATTATTTTCATTCATGAATATTATCGGATATATCAAATTTATATTATATAAAATATAAACGTTATAACCAGGGCTCGGAAGTTGTGGCAAATGCATATTTTTTTTGGTATGTTGTAGGTGTTTCCTTTTAAATAATAATGATAGACAGCAACAATTTTTTTATTCTTTGGTTTGTGTTATAATCTTTATTATTTGGTTTGTTTAAATATACAGTTATTTTAGTGATTATTTTATTAAATGTACACATGTTAGTATGTTATATGTATAATTTTTTTTTTACTTGGGTATATTGATATATAAGATATAACTATAGTTTAGTATTAGATTTGTATATACTATTTTTTTTATATAACAAACATTGGTACTTGTTTTTATTTTATTTTTAAGAAATCTGTTGCATAAAAGTAATATTATGTTTTGCTTATATTTATCTTAATGTTGTGTAAAAAGATGATTTAAACTAAACAAAATGTCAAACTATAAATATAAAAGATAAAATTCTCCAGTAAAGTGTTTGTTTGTTCATTAATTAATTATTAAATATTTATTAAAATTGTGTATTAAGGTGTGTAGATATCATTATATTATAAATTAATAGTACCTAGCCAGTATTATTATTTATATCCACTAAAAAAATAATAAGAAATACAATTAATAAACTATTGTCCATTGTCCATTAATGCAATATTAAAAATTAAAAATAAAAGAATAAAGGAAATTCTGACTAATTAATTTTTAACTTGTGTTTTTCTATCACATTTAACATTTTATGGTAACTTAAAAATTGCGCTATGCTGACTGTTTGAACTTTTATTAAAAAACATTAAATAATTTTTTTAGGAAAATTTAGTTTTGTGATTGATACCTTACCTATTAAGCAACTATCTTTTTTTTTATCTAGATAAAAAATTTTAATATTTTATCTTTATCTAGATAATTAAATTGTGATGTATCTTTTATCTTCATCTAGATAAATTTTCTGTCAATTATCTTTTATCTTTATCTAGATAATTAAAAAGTTATCTTTATACAACACTGGTTATCTTTAGATAACTGTCTTATTCTAATTGTTAGTGTAATTGAATGAAAATTTTAAAAGCTTAAGTTTCACAGTTTTGTGTAATATTGTGATATAATATATTTATTGTGATGGCAAATGCTGACGATATTGAACTTAGTGATTCATTAGACTTTGATGGTGGTAGCAGTGATGATTATGTTCCTGATAATGACGAGTCGTTTTCAGAAAATGCAAGTAAGTCATCTAACCAGGGCCATGTGGTTACATAATAATATAATAATACAATTATTCTTAAATTTTTTAATAAAAAATACATTATGTGCAGTATAGGTGTTTAATAGTTTTTATATTTATTATTTTTATCTTTATATAAAGAGAATACCAATTACCTACTTTAGCATTCATACAATTCCGGCTTTATTTTTAGTTAGTTATTTGTTTATACATGCATTGAAGTATACCTAATTAATTAATGTTTTATTTATTATATTTATTTTGTATACAAATTTAAAATTATAGCACAGCAATTTATTTTAGTATCTATTAGTTTTTTCGAATAACGATATTTACAATTGTTTTTACGTTACATAATATAATATGCTGATTATTTATTTTCATCATTAATTATGATAATAATAAAATATGATACAATAATATTATATATTATTATGTTTAACGTTATAAAAGTTGATAAAAAATGTTCCACTTGGCCAAAACACTTGAAAATGTAATAGAAGGTTTTACATAAGTTGATCTAAGAGTGATTGAAAAATCATTGAAATACAATATAGGCACAATTTTTTTTTATAAGCATTTGAAGTTCAAAAATCGGAACATTTTGTCGAAATCACGAATATTTGCAAACTATTTTGTAGTTGAAAATGTATAAACATTTTTGTATTCAAAGTTAAGATATGAAAATTTAATTCAAGATTGTTCATCATTTTTGCTTACAATATGTTTAAAAAATACCATGATCGGTTTAATTAAAAAATGTTGACGAGCGTTTGAAGCAGTATTTTTTTCAAAAATTTACGCGTTAATAACAATTTACTATAAACAGTAAACACATAATATGGTATTAAAATAAAATGTATTACAATTTAAGACTAACAAAATTAATAATAAGACTATTTTTTTTTTTTTTTATAATATAAAATAATTCCAAAATCTATCCTAAAATGCCTAACCAATCAATCAACCTCGTGTATCCCACCCAACTCCAGTATCTTGCTCTTTTTTAAAACATTTTGAATCTATGCATAAAACTATTAAGTTTTAAGTAAAAATTTAGATAAAAAGACACTTTTGCAGATGACCACGGTGGACCTGAAACTGATGGCGGGCGTCGCTCGAGAAAACGTCAGAAGTATGGCAGTAAAGCGGAAAATCGAAAAAGATGCCGTAATGCAGGTAAATCATATACAACATGCAAAAATAAAAAAGTAGACGGAAAGAAGTTTGAGTTGTTGACTGTAAATGTAATAAAAAATGCATTGAAAAAATACCAGAGGCATCACGAAAACGGCTGTTTGAGATGTTTTGGAATTTAGAGTCATTTTCTTCCCAAAACATTTACGTTTGTGGGTTAGTTTCCCAAAATACTCCTGTTACGAGACGTCCTAGAGATTCGTCTAGGAAAATAAAATCTACAAGCAATCATTATCGTTTTCAAGTTGAAGGAAATAGCGTAAGAGTTTGTAAATCTTATTTTTTGAAAACTTTACAAATTTCTGATGGGCGATTAACGAGAGCTCTAAAAAAAATTGCAACGGGAGAACAACCTGGATCCGATAATAGGGGGCGTCACGTACCAGGAACTAAAATAGAAGAAAAAAGAATGAGTATAGTGCGAGATCACATTTCTTCTTTTCCTTCGTACGAGTCCCATTACACAAGATCACAAAACCCCAACAGAAAATATCTTTCTTCCGACTTAAATATTCGTCTCATGTACTGATTGTACACAGAACACTGTCAGGAAATTGACGTAACTCCTGTTAATGAACCCATATATCGAAGGACTTTTAATAACAACTTCAATTTACATTTTCACTCTCCATCGTCTGATACCTGTGCTAAGTGTGATTGCTTTAAATTAAAAATATCTGCCTTACACGGCAATGAGGAAGAAAAATCGCAGCTGACAGTGCAACATGAGTTACATCTTCGAAAAGCTGAGGCTGCACGAAATTCCCTAAGAAATGACACGGAAAAATCTAAACAAGATGAGACTTATTACGTGATGACATTTGATTTGGAGAAGGCATTACCGTTTCCTATACTTACGACTTCTGTGGCGTATTATAAAAGGAACATGTATGTTTACAAACTTGGGTGTCATGAAATGAGCAGCGGAATTGGGTTCATGTACGTTTGGGATGAGACTACAGCTTCTCGTGGCTCGCAAGAGATTGCGTCCTGTGTCATACGTCACTTAAATACAAGGGCTTTAACGTTAAGACATATCGTACTGTATAGTGATACGTGTACTGGTCAAAATCGCAACATGAATTTTGCATTAATGCTCTTGAAGTTGGTCACGAGTGATTCAAATAGTATAAACATCATCGACCATAAGTTTATGGTAAGCGGACATTCGTTTTTACCAAACGATTCCGATTTTGGTTCCATTGAAATTTACGCAAAAAATAAACACATTTACGTGCCTGAAGATTGGTACAAAATAATATCAAAATGTAGAAGGAATAAACCATTTCACGTTTCAAAAATGTGTCAACAGGATTTCAAATCAACTATAAACTTACAAAAGATTATTACAAAAAGAAAAAAAAATACAGATAATCAACCAGTGTCGTGGTTAAGTATGCAGTGGATAAGGGTAGTAAAAGAAGAGCCATACACCCTGTATTACAAAGAAACACTTCAAGAAAATGTTCCTTTCTCAGCTCTTAATTTGAAGCCTTCTAAAGTAGGAAGACCACCTTCTCTTGGACTTATTTCTACACCCAATCTGTACCAAAATCCTAGGCCAGTTACTTATGCCAAACAAAAAGATATGCTTGATCTCCTTCCTTGCATTCTACCGATTTACCATGATTTTTTTCAAAACCTTTCTGTAAGCAGCTCAATTGACGACATAGGCCCTTTACCATTCATTGAACCGGAACCTCAAGATTTATAAAATCAAAATTATTTTGTAATAATATATTTGCATTTTTCTATTTATAACATAAAAATTAAAAAAAATAAAGATATTTAATTTAAAGTTTTTTACAAATATATTCTTCTTATCACAAATTGTCAAGTCATCATAAAATAATTTATCATAATTTATTAAACTAAAATTACGGTGGTAAGTCATTTATTAAGTACCAATATTAGTCATGAAATATTATAACTGTTGAAATGCAAAGTGGTGTAAGTCATTTTCAACCCTCGAAGATCCTACAAGAGGGAAACTACCCCGATCTTTTTTTTCTCTAAACAAGCCTTACACATATAACAAATGTTTGATTCGAACCGCCATGCAATAATTTCATTTGGGAATTTATTTTGGAGTTCGTAATTAAGCTTTTTGTTTCTCAAATTAAGAATAATGTGACTTACACCACTATGGTTTTAACCCCTTCATATAATCTCCAAACTCACCTTAACCACATGGAAAAATGGTTTACTAACTGGCGATTCAAAGTTAACCAAAGCAAATCTGTTCATACTACCTTCACCCTCAAACATGCTTCCTGCCCTACAGTTTTTCTATACGGTATTCCTATCCCATACTCTCCAAAAATCAAATATCTCTGGCTCACTCTCGACCAAAGGTTAACCTGGGCTCATCACATCAAAATCAAAAGATTAGCACTGAATCATCGTCTCCGTATCCTCAAACCCTTATTAAGCAATAACACTACCGCCATTAAAACCGAAATTCTGATCTACAAAACACTTCTTAAACCCATTTAGACATACGGACTCCAACTTTGGGGAAACGCTAAAAAGTCTAACTTACTAAAAATTCAAACATTTCAAAATATCGCTCTCCGAAAAATAATGAATGCACCACCCTACGTGTCTAATCACACCCTTCATACTGACACCAAACTCAAAACAATCAACGATGAAGCCAAAATATATTATAAAAGATTCTATTCCAAACTAATTAACCACCCTAACGAACTCATAAAAAATTTATCTACTCCTTCCATACCTGGTAATCCCCCTAGACGCCTGAAGCGTAAGTGGTGTCGTGATCTCTTAAGATAAGCCATATATAATAAATAAATAAATCCATAGAAAGTGCCATCGATGGGTGGCTTCTTTCATCAATTTTCCATGTCAATCTTTGTAACTCTTATCATATATACTTATTGTGTCAAGTCGATACAGATTGTGTATTACGTTTAAAAAAAAAAAAAAAACTGTGGGAAAAATATTTTACTTGTTTTGATTTAAAGGATGGATTCCATCATATTCATGTAGGCCAAGATTCTATAAAATATACCTCTTTTACGCTCTACTAGGACAATTTGAATATTTAAAACTACCATTTGGGTTAGCGACGGGTCCTGCTTGTTTTAGTAGATTTATTAAAAATATTTTTGACGAATTTATCAGAATGAAAGAAGTAATTGTTTATTTTGACGACATTATGGTAGCCACTGAAACAATAGACGAACATAGATATATTAGCTCGAATATTGACCACTATGAAAAATAAAAAATTAGAAATTCGTTTAGATAAGACTCAATTTTTAAAATCTGAAGTTATTTATTTAGGTTAGTGCTGACGGCATTAAACCAAATCCCAAAAACGTACCAATTATCGATAATTATCCTATACCATCGAATCAAAAAGAACTGCAGAGCTTTATCGGTCTTGCGTCCTACTTCCGACGATTTATCCCAAACTTTGCATTGTCAGCTCAACCATTATATAAATTGCTAAAAAAAATGTTATTTATGAATTTAGGGAGGAACAATTAAAATCATTTGACCAGATTAAGTCTAAACTTAATGCCCAACCACTTTTATCAATATATGATCCTAATGCGCCGACCGAATTGCATTGAGACGCGAGCAGTCATGGGTACGGAGCAATATTGTTACAACGACAAAGCAATAATAAGTTTCATCCAGTTTTTTTTTATAGTCATCGAACCACAGATGCAGAGTCTAGATATCACAGCTACGAGCTTGAAATGTTAGCAATAGTAAATGCTGTTAAACGATTTCATATTTATCTACAATGTATTCAATTTAAGATTGTTACAGAGTGTAACAGCATTACACTAACTTTACATAAAAAAGATATTAATCCGCGTATTGCGAGGTGGGCGTTATTTCTACAAAATTATTCATATGAGATAGAACACCGTACTGGGTCCAAAATGCAACACATGTCATTGTTGACACATATTAGTGTTGGAAGGATGTACTTTTAACCAGACACTTTCTGTCAGGCAAAGTACTGACCCTGAAATTAAAAATCTAATTAAAACACTCGAAAAAACAGAGCACCCCTTATTTGAAATGCGTTACGGGTTAGTATATAGGAAAAATGGTGACAGACTTTTGTTCTATGTTCCAGCTGGTATGAACAAATAATACGAACGTGTCATGATGATATGTGTCACATAGGTGTTAATCGTACAATAGAATTTATTGAACAGGTTTATTGGTTCCCAAAATTAGCAGAACATGTAAAAAGATTTATAAAAGTTTGTTTAAAATGTATTATATTTTCTCCCAAGAAAGGGAAAGTGGAAGGGTTGTTAAACATAATTGATAAGGGTAATAAGCCATTTCATACCATTCACATCGATCATTACGGACAACTAAATCGAACAAGAAATAATTTTAAATATATTCTAGTCATTGTAGACGCGTTTAGTAAATTTCTTAATTTATATCCCGTTCGTTCTGTCACCACTAAGGAAACTTGTTCAAAATGTACACAATACTTTCTATATTACAGTAAGCCATTTAGAATTATATGATGCGCAGAAATCGTGTCTTCTCTTTTAGAACGGACTATAGATGGCTATTTAAATACTTATAAACCAATATATAAGGATATTAGAATTTATTATTATAAACTTCTTCTTATGAATTACGATATAATATAATATGTACATTATAATATATTATGATGAATACCGTTGTTTATTATTGTCTATTGTGGTTACTTTGCTCCCTTCAGGGTAAAATAATATGATGATAATATTAATTGTTGTAAAAGTTTCACTCTCTTTAGTCTCTACTTTTTTGTACAAGCGTCGACATTAGCAAATTTTCATTTACTAATATTGGAGTGAATTATCAAACTTTTAGGTAAAAGAATATTATCACTGCTTAAACGTTGAGATAGTTAAATATTTTATTATTTTTATATTGAAAATAATATATATATATATATATATATATATATATATATATATATATATATACATAATGTATTATTATTAAAAATATCAATTGTTTAAAAATACCTAGCTTAAAATCAGTCAAAACAATAATAATAAAGAAAACGCAAATATTCATCTGAACACAAGTATATTAAGTACATTTTTATAGAAATTCTGTACACATAAAACTTAGATTAGCCTACATTATCATGCATGTTCATCTCTTCCGCTCAGAATCTAAAATTCAAACATGTTTACTTTATAAATCTACATAATAATTATACCAAAGATTTAAAATTGAATAATTATATTTTCTTTATTATAACATTTATTTTACTATCAACTTCCCTACAAGTTACAAACCACGTCTTCCCAGATAGATATTATGCCAATATAATAATATGAAACATTATATTTTACGTAGTGGCGTTCTCAGAAATTTTACAATGTGAGAGGGGTTTAGATGATGACTTTTAGAAAAATATGCTGGGGCTCTGGGTGGTGGCACATAAGCATCCCTATTTATAACATTTAATATATCAATACGGTCAATGGGAAGAGGGGGGTTAAACACCACGAACCCTCCCTGTGAGTACGCCCATGATTTTAATATTAATATAATTATATTATACCTTATTACACCTATAATATATAAGCAAAAACTTCATTTACTTTTTTTTTTTTTTTAATTATATTTAAACTTAAGTTAGAAAATATTTTAACTTCAGTTAAATTTGAATTTGTTGAAAATAAGCATTCGAACCCTACCCCTAACCCTAAAGACCTTTGGACTTCGATAACATTGGCGATATGGCTTCTAGAACCGTGTCCCCAATTAAAATTATCAATAACCAAATAATCAGCAAAAATAATGAAGTCAAAAATAAAAGTAAACGTAACTTATCGACATCGTCCACTCCACCACAATCACCATCCTATGCAGCTAGCATAAAGAAAGCTAAATCGTTTGTCACGCCAAACAGGTATAGCGTCCTATCTGTAGACGAGCCTACTATCGAAAACCTAAACGTCATATCTGATAATCAAAACGAGGAGCAACCAAATACCACTAACAACACACCGAAAACAATTTTGCCTCCTCCCATCTTCATTAAAGGAGTTCACAACTACATGGGCTTGATAAACGAATTTAAACAAATCATCGGTCCAAACACCTTCTCGTGTAAATCGACCTCAACTCATCTAAAAGTCCAAACTGATACCCCAGACAATTATAGAAAAATCATTCACTTATTGAAAGAAATCAACGCTCAGTACCACACATACCAGCTCCAATCCGAAAAACCTCTAAGAGTAGTCATAAGGAACCTACATCCATCAACTCCAGAATCTGATATAACAACAGCTCTAGAAGAAATAGGTTACAAGGTGAGAAATGTCACCAATGTAAAACACCACCAAACCAAAATTTCGCTGCCCATGTTCTTTATTGACATAGACCCGAATGGAGAAAGTGTTACTGATATCTTCTCAATTACTTCTATTTTGTATACAAAAGTAAAAATAGAAGAGCCCCATAAAAAACGACAGATACCACAATGCCAAAACTGTCAAAGCTATGGTCACACACGCTCATACTGCGCTTACCCACCCATATGTGTCAAATTTGGAGAAAAACACCTTTCATCATCGTGCACAAAATCTCCAGATCTACCAGCAAAATGTGGCCTCTGTCAAGGCGCGCATCCAGCCAACTACAAGGGATGCACAATATACCAAACGATTTCCCGGAAACACAACAACAACACCTCAAGCAAGAAAGCCCAGCAGTCACCGCCTCCTAATCTCAACGTCAACACCAATCCTGAATATCAACAGCAACAACCAGGCTCCGAAAACACACCCAGGTCACGTACGTATGCAAATGTAACTGAGGGTCACCAGTCCGCAAACTCTAATATCTCCACTAACACCAATGAAACCTCACTTCTAAAATTCATTGACGAGTTCAAATCTATAATAAACCCTCTTATCTCTCTCCTCACCACCGTCCTCTCAAATCTCATTAACACCAAAAATGTCAAATAATAACGTAACATCTCACTCTCTCCTCATCCTAAACTGGAACGCAAATGGTCTAGCAAAACACAAAAACGAACTCCTAGTTATACTACAAAATAACAGGATCGACATCGCACTCATATCAGAAACTCACTTCACCAATTCAACACACTTCTTCCTACCTGGCTTCCAAGTCTTCAAAACCAACCACCCTGATGGCACCGCACACGCGGGAGCCGCCATCATAGAGAAATCTTCCCTACTTTTCTATCCTCTCCCGCAATTTCAAACGGACCACATTCAAGCCAGTGGCATACAAATAACACTCAACAACACCCCCCTAAATATATTTGCAGTATATAGTCCACCGCGTCACACAATAACCTTAAACCAATTCAACGACTTCTTCCTTACTCTTGGTCATAAATTTATAATAGGAGGCGATCTAAATGCTAAAAATATACAATGGGGCTGTCGCGTAAACAATCCTCGTGGTAACCTACTTGAACTCACAACACAAAATCGTAACTACAAAGTACACTCTCCCCCATCACCAACATACTGGCCCACTTCACCCAGAAAAAGGCCAGACATTTTGGACATATTTATATCTAAAATTCCCAATAGTCTCCACAGCCTAACAACTAATCTCAACGACCTCTATTCTGACCATTCAGCCGTCCTCTTAACAATTGACACTGCCCCTCTTGCTAAACCAAAACAACCAAGCCTCATAATAGGCCAAATAGACTGGGAAAAATTCAAATCATCCCTTGATAATCAATGTAACCTCAAAATTAGCTTAAAATCTCCAAACGATATCGATGAAGCCGTACACCTCCTAACTCAGTCTATACAAGAAGCTGCTTGGTCCTCCTCCTCCCCAATGCCAACTACAAACACCTCCATAAATCTTCCCCTACATATAAGAATACTAATCTCAGACAAACGGAGAGCGCGTGCAACTTGGCAGAGAACCAAATATCCCTCGGACAAACGCAAACTTAACAATTTAACAAATAAACTTAAAAGACTCCTAGCCTCTATTAGATCAGATAAATTCGCCAAACGTCTCATCTCCCTCTCGTCTACCGACAACTCGCTTTGGCAAACAACAAGGAAAATCCTTCGAACAAAACAATCTGTTCCTCCACTAAAAAAAACCGATGGTACTTGGGCCGTCACTGATCTAGAGAAAGCCAATATATTTCGACATCATCTCTACTCTACCTTCCAACCTCACAACAGTATTCTTACTCCTTCTCAAATCGAAAAAGTGAACCATTCTCTCTCCCACCCTTTACCCATGACTCTCCCACCTAAACATATTCGACCTAGCGACGTTGAATATGCGATAAAAAACTCCCCTCGTCACAAAAGCCCAGGCTATGACCTAATTACAGCTGAGGTAGCTTCACAACTTCCCAAAAAAACCTTACTTCTCTTAACACACATTTTCAACTCTATACTTAGACTGTCATACTTCCCTGTTCTTTGGAAATTCTCAATCATCATTATGATCCCAAAACCTGGCAAACCACCCGACTCTCCCGAATCATACAGGCCCATTAGTCTTCTTCCACTATTTTCAAAAATTTTTGAACGAATTATCCTAAAACGCATCCTTCCCATCATTGAAGCCAGCATACCTAATACTCAATTCGGATTTCGTCATAACCACTCTACAATACACCAAGTCCATCGTCTAGTGGATAAAATATCGTACACTCTTGAAAAAAAGCTTATCTGCACAGCTGCCTTCCTCGACGTATCACAGGCATTCGACAGAGTATGGCATGAAGGCCTACTCTTCAAACTCAAATCTATTCTCCCGCCATACTATTACCTATTATTTAAATCCTATTTACAAAACAGACATTTCTCCGTTCGATCTGGCTTCTCCTTATCCGAAGTATCACCAATTCACGCAGGGGTACCTCAAGGATCCGTAACAGCACCTTTACTCTTCAATTTATTCACCTCAGATCAACCTACCACCCCCAACACTACAACTAGTGACTTTGCCGACGACAAGGCGCTTCTAGCGGTTCATTCCGACCCCGAAATAGCCTCAAACCTCGTACAAAATCACCTCAATCTCTTATCAACCTGGTACAAAGACTGGGGAATAAAAATCAACGAAACAAAATCCATCCACTGTACATTCACACTAAGGCAAATAGTCTGCCCTCCCATCTACCTCATCAACGTACCTCTACCAACCGCCCAAAATGTCCGATACCTAGGTCTACATTTAGACCGCAGGTTAACTTGGGCAACTCACACCCACAACAAAAGACTTGCCTTAAATAATCGCTCTCGCCAATTACGTTATCTCCTCACATCACAACACATCAATTTAAAAAACAAGCTACTATTATACAAACTTCTTCTCAAACCGATCTGGACATACGGTATCCAACTCTGGGGTGCAGCCAAAAAGTCCAACTTAAACAAAATTCAAATCTTCCAATCAAAATGTCTCCGTCAAATAACTAAAGCTCCCTACTATGTATCTAACGACACTCTTCATAAAGATCTAGCCATTCCAACAGTCCAAAACGTCGCAAAAACTCTATACAAACGCACACACTCCAAGTTCCACAGCCACCGTAATCCCTTGATTTCAGAGCTATCTACCAACGCTATTCCTGGTGACCCCAGAAGGCGACTAAAACGTACCTGGTGTCGTGACCTACTAATCTAAAATTGTGTATACCTCTACCTCCCTTCAATTTGTAATCCCACCCTCTCTTACCAGCAAATTAAAATCCTAGCCTAAAATCCTAACCTTAAGTGCCTCCAATGGGCGGCTTCTTATATCCAGCCACTCAAGCCATGTCACCTCCTTCACATGCACTTATTGTAAAACAACATTTACAGATTGTGTATATTTAAATAAACGATAAAAAAAAAAAAAAAAAAAAAAAAAATTTGTATAGTAATATGCGATTCTTATAATTATTATGTTATATCACTGTACCTTTTAAAATACCTGAATGAGACAAAAACCTTTCTTGTAATTCAGCTATAAAATAATCAAGATAAGGTAGAAAAACTGTTATCCTATAGTATGTTTCTACATTTAACTCTCCATCTGTTATAGGATTGGCACGGTTTTTTTGTTTTTTAATGATTCTTTTGAGTGTTAATTCAATGTCTAGTTTAGCAGACATGTCCTATAACAAATTATACTCAGCTTAATATAAGTGATTATATTATAATAATATATTTTATACCTTTGCTTGACTAAATATTTTTTTAAATTCACAATCACAATTACTTCTAGTTAGCTTTAACTCTGTCACTATATCTTCTGTGAGATTGACTGCTTCTTTTAAATCAATTCGCTCTCTTTGCAACTGCTTGCATAGAGGCAAACCATATGAAAACAGTAGCTAAATACATACAATTTACAAATTAAATTACAACTAATTACTTATTACAAAATATACAATTAACATTATAATAGGAAATAAATTATTTTAAATTTATAAAAAATAATAATATTCACCTTAACAACATATACTGATACAATGAACTCTGAATCAATTGATTTTATAAGCATATTAGCTTCTATAGCAGTTCCTGATGAATCTTTCCAGTCTGAAATTAATTCTAAGGCTTCTAATACAAAATCAAATAATTCCACAAAATCATGTACACTGTACAGCATCATAGCGCTGTACCCATCTTGTAGCACATAGTCTTTTAAGACTTTTTATTTTTATTTTAGGCTATTTACAGGTATACATTTTAGAAAATTGTCTTTAATATTATATTTTGAATCAACATATCTCACACATAATGCTAACTGTTCAATAACTGCTATGTCAGTGGTTTCATCAGCCAACACGGTAAAACAACGAGAGGTATTTACTTCATTTACTATTTCTTTTAAAATTATTTCTCCACATGCTGAAATTATTTCATTTTGAACTTGAGGTGTGATGTATTTGTTTCTTCCTTGTTCTTCTAAATGATGTTTTAAATAATAATCACCTTCACTCCGATAGGTACTTAAGTATAGCTCTAAAATTACCTAGATTGGTTGATTGGTTGTTGCTGTCTATTTAAAAATTGAATAGATGTATTTTAGTATTTATAAAAAAAAAATATATACAATTTTATAAACATCATAAAATACTAACTTCCAGAATCCCTGTGGCCTCGCAAAGCTATTTCTTGACGACCACACAAGATCACACAATTAATAATTGGGATAAGCTTTTTTCTATTTGATTTGATTTGTTCAACTCTAATTAAAATCATATAAAATAAAGTAAGTTATTATATTTAAAAATAATATTGCATATAAGATACATAATTATTAACTCAGTAATAAAATTAGTAAATCAGTACCAACCTTTCTAAATCTAACTGATTAATGATTGGTAATTTTTGTTTAGAATAAACACTAAGAAAATTGTTAGAGTCTACGACAAAATATCCATGATATAGCTTTTTAGAATGTTCACGAAAAATCTAAAATACAATCATAGCAATTTAATACGATAAACTGTAAACATTAAAAAAGTACTTTATTATAAAAACCTGTTTAGCATTTTTCCATTCATCTAAGGCCCTAACAGCAAGTTGACCTAACGGCTGATTATTTACACCACCAGACTTTGCAACAACAGTACAAAATTTACAAAAAGCACCCATTTTCAACTCAGAATATGTTACTATGTTAGCCATTCAAATTCAGTCAGCCATTTGTATTGAAATCTTAGACCACGGTTTTTGTTTTTATCAGTTATCGGAAAACTATAATTTGGCGGTGGTACCCATACATTTGTAAGAACCTGTGAAATATGAATAAATAAAAAAATATCTTCAACAGCTGAATTTTTAAATTAGCTAAGTATTATGGAAAATTTAAATTAATGTATAGTAGGTATATACCTAACAAGTATCACAGTATATGTTACTTACAAGATATTTATCTTCATCAGCCAAAGCATATTTATGAACAAATAAACCTATATCATTTTGATGGTACTGAACATTGCTACTTAAGCATTGAATCTTAAAATTTAAGAAGAATAAAGCATGTGTTTTAGTATATTAAGCTATAATATGATATTATGTAGCATATTTCATGCATATCACAATAAGTGCTGATAAATAATAGCATATTATTGCATATTTGCATACAACTAAATAACCAAATAGAAGCAATGTCCAAATTAAAATATACAAATAAACTCAAGAATTAAAAATGTTATTTTTAATCATTAACTTTTCCTAACTTACAGGTTGTTCCACAGAAATCATTGATGTAGATTGATCTAATTCTTTATGTTTTTCTTAAGAAAATATCCTTGTGTTATTGATTTTTAAATTTATATAAATAATTTTATAAATTTACATATAAATTAGAAATACATAAATGTATGAACATTTAGATTATTTCAAAATATAGTTCAACTTTATTACCACAAGTTCTTTGCTAGGTTGGTCTTTATCTGAATCACATTTTGACAAGCTGTTCTTTTGATCAGTTTCTTTAACTTTTTTTTGGAAAAAAGAAATAAAGGCATTAGACTGTCTTTTCATTTTTTATTTAATAATTTAATATGTAATTTAGTAATATATTAAATAATATAAAACAATAGACACACATCCACAGACCACAGTTAAAGAAAAAATATTATTTTATTATAATATAAATAATAATCGAGATTGGTGTTGCACTTGCACTCATAGACAAGTATACTAACACAGTATACAGTACACTGTTGCTCAACGTTTACACTTTTACAGTAATGTAATATTCGAAAATAGTTAATACCACAGAATAGAATAATATCTAATAATATCATTATAATAATAATACATTGTTTGTCGACGTCGCAAGTCGTCGATAAGCAATTTCCTGGGAAATACCCCAAATTTTATCGAAGTTTTACCAAGTTTCGTCGAAAACAAGAATAATCAATATATAGTCTATTCCAAATAAGACCAGGCTACGGCGGCGACCAGATCTCGTCGGGCGGCGGTCAGGCTCCACCTATTTTACTGGTAACGTGTACTGACGTACGTATGTGATTATGTGGTGCGCGACTGCGCGAGTGACGGTACGGAAAAATACATCGCGACGTACCGCTCCGCACTCCATCTGTTTCAGAGTATACAATGCATTCTAAGTTATTTGTTCAGGTCGCTGGTTTACGATAGACTAATTACGTCGCGGTGGTCGCTCTAGCTGTCGGGCCGCGGTGGCAAAGTTCGAGGTCCGTGCTCGTTGTGAAGCCACGCCCATGCGCACAACTTGGCCGCCGTAGCCTGGTCTTATTTGGAATAGAGTATAGTAATAATATGTCAACCACTGTACTCATTCCATGATTATTATAAGAACTAATCTAGATTATTTAATGATAATCAATAATTGATAAATAACTAGCATTAATATTTGCAGTGGCGTAAATTGGCCTCAATTTCTGGTGGTGCAGAGACATATTTTATTTTCTAACCCACCAATACTTATTTCCATTAAAAATCCCCACCCAATAAACATTTTTTTTTTTTTGTAAAACTAATAAATAAGAATTATTTTAACAGTAAAACCTTTATTATTTGTAATTATATAACAATAAAAAATGTTTTATTTTAAACTGAGTCGACGTCCTCTTTCAAGACATGTTGCATCAAACTCATCAATTACTTGGTCGAAATCAATGCAATAATTGTTTTCAATTTGTAAATTAGCTAAACTACTTAAACGCTCTTGCCCTATCGTTGTTCTAAGATATGTTTTCAATCTCTTCAGACAGGAAAATGAGCGTTCGCAACTTGCTGTGTTAGTTGGTATAGTTAAAAATATTTTTAAAGACTCTGTTATTAATCGAAAACCTTTTTGAATATCATTTTGCCTTATATAATCTATTTTTGCTTCCAATTTTTCAGATACTGAAGTATTGTCATATTTTTGGTTAAACATTCTATTAAAAATGTCCAACTCTGTCTTTAAGTCATGTGTATTGAAGTTATATGTGTCACTAACTAATTTTAATAGATCCTCAGTTGGTTCTTCTGACATAAATATTTCACTTAATCCACTTATAATATCCATTTGATTTTCTTTAAATCTATTTTCCATTTCTTGTATTATTACATCTAAAACTTTAAAGTAAATGGTAATACGGTAATTGTCCTTAATTTTTTGACTGTGTTTCACCACCGCCTAGTTTGAGAGGAATGCTTTTTTTTCTTTTCAATTTAGGATGTTCAACTTCATATTTATCAGCCATTTCAATAACTTCATTCCACTTATATTCAAATTTCACATCTGATCTTAGTTCTTTTAATACATCTAAAGTACTGTTACACATATTTTTTGCTGTAGAAAAGTTAATGCTAGGCGACTGCAAATATTTTGATAAAATATGAGTTTGTTCAAAAACATTTTTTAAAAATAATAAACAAAATATAAATTCAAAGTTTAATATATTATTCAGTAAACTTTTGGCTTCACCTCCTGACACTATATCATTCTCATATAGGTGTTCTAGTGTTTCAATTATCTCACTAAAATTTAAATATACAGCTTTCAAAGCATCAGTGCGACAACTCCATCTCGTTTCACATAACTTTTTTAAGCTTTTCGGTCCATTTGCCTTAGATGCATTTAAGCACATATTTTCATATATTTCGTTACGTTTAGACGATGCTTCAATAAAATTATACAAGGACTGTAAGGTACCAAAAATATTTCTTACACAAGCCACTTGTTTTGTAAGATCAACCAGGCATAAATTTAATATATGAGCATGGCAGTGTACATAGAATGCCAGAGGATTTAGTTCACAAATTCTAGCTTGTACTCCATTATATGTACCACGCATGGCATCTGCCCCATCATAACATTGGCCACGTATATCTTCAACTTTTAAACCATTTTGCAAAAGTATTTTTTGAATTAAATTTGCCAATGTTTTACTGTCAGTCCTATCAGTTTTATAAAAACCATAAAACACTTCATGAATTTTAAACGTTTTATCTACATAGCGTATAACTATAGACACTTGTTCGTGGCAAGAAAGATCTTGGGTTTCATCAACTAAAATACTGAATACTTTTGCATTTTTTATATCACCTGTTATGTTTTTAAATACTTGATTTGACATAATATTAATGAAATTATTTGTATAAAGTGCATTTGTATAAGTATAATTATGTTCTTTCTCAATAAAATATTCTTTTAGAACGTTGTTATATTTAGCTACTTGATGTAATAACTCAATAAAATTACCTTTGTTTGATGATTCAATGGATTCATCATGGCCACGGATAGGTATCCCTTGTCTACAACAGAATAATAAATTGTCTAACAAAATTGTGATGTGCTGTCTATTTTTTTTGACTGATTCTTTATATTTAGTATCAATTATTGTTGCTATGCTTCCGACCTGATTGCTTGAATGAAATCCAGCCATTTTTGCACAAGATTCTTTGTGAGAAATACTTTTTTCGTGATTAGAAAAAGCTTTATTAGCTCTATGCCAAGATGTAAAACCAGTTAATGTAAATAAGTCTTCAGCATTTTTATTTGTTGGTGGAAAACAGCGACAATAAAAACAGTAAGCTGAATTATTTATTACACTATATTCTAACCAATTATATAAACTATACCACTCAACTCTGAATACCCTACCATTAACCTTAGGAAATTTACAGTCTCTTGGTTGATATGGTCCAAAATTTTTTTTCATGAAACTATGGGCATGTTTATTCAATGCTGGATCACGGTCATCACTAGAGTTCAATTCAGATTCTATGAAAAATTAAGAAATATAACATTAAGATATTACATACCTTTAGTTTTAATATATTTGAATCCATCTTAGGTAGGTAAATGCATTTAAACATCTAAACCATAAAGCATCCAGTTTTTTTTTAATACACATAAACAGATAATTCATGCGACAACAATCTTTACATTTTCAAGCTTTAAAATAAATGACTAATTTAAACATTTTAAACCAAATTGACTTGATTTTGCATTATATACCATAGTAAGATTGACTGTGTTCACAGAATACTTTTAATTTTACTGTTAGTTATTCTAAAAAAAAAAAAACAAATTCACTATACACAAATAAAAATAATAAAGTACATGTAAAATTAATCAGATTAATTTAATCTCTACATTAAATATTTTGTTTTAAGACTATTAAACTTAAACATAAGGATAAATAAAGATATAAGATAAATAAGGATAAATAAGGATAAAAAAATTTCAACAGCACCAATTGTTAATGACACATAGTTAGCTTTATAACATCTAAAACATAAAATGTACATATAAGTAGTAACACAAACAAATAAAAATTAAATAATTTGGCTTTTAAAACACACGAGAATAGAGAATAATATTATTTACCCAATTTGGTATCATTTTCAGAACTTGGACCTGGAAAGAGATTCTGATTATTCTGAGACAAGTCTTGGTTGATTATAGCACCTATATTTTAAACAAATGGAATTTTTAAATGTTTTTTATAATTTAATACTTTGAAGTACAGTTAACTTACTATTAACAGATTCGTTTTTAAAAAAATCTTTAAGTGTCTTCATTTTTTTCGGTTTACTCATTTTTAGACAAAAAAAAAACCAACAGATTACAGATACCAAATTAAAATCTTTCAGTGAAAAACGAAAGTAGAAACACTAAACTGTCATGAGTTTGTGAACTCGAATCGTATAAGGGTATAATACTAAAATAGTAAAATATTAAAAAGATTTAAGAAAGTACTATGCAATCTAAAGCGATTACTGATAACACAATATAGTCTGTATTGGCGGTACAACCACGTACAACGTTAATAACAAACATGAACTATGGTTAATTCATGATAAATTGATAACAATTGATAATAATCACGGTAGATACGACATACTAGGACGTAGTGGATGGGACAAGATAATAGGTTTTTATATTGATAATATGGATGCGGGAATTTGTTTTCGTACGATATCTAATAAAATAACCGCGAAATAATATGATATTATGAAATATAGGTATAAAATTTCAATGATTTTCTGGTGGTGCAAAAACATACCTTTGCACCACCACATTTTAGATGTGGTGGTGCAAGTGCCACATTTGCACCACCCAGTTTACGCCACTGAATATTTGTATTAGACAAATTTCAATGTTTCACGTTATTATGATATATTTCATAATTTTTACACTAATCTAGAGTCGTAAATTGTAGATTTATCAGTGTTATGTTTTAACTATGAGCTGCACCTACAATTGTCTTGTCATATATTGTAATTTATGAGCTATCGTAGTTTTATATCAGTATTAATATCCATGAATTCTTATTTCTTATCTTAAAATCGTTTAAACCTTAGTGCTTACGGGAATATTATTATGGATATTCTAAAAAAAAAAAGGGTCTGGGGGGACATATCCCCATATCCCCCCCATAATGACGCCATTGGTTGTGTGGGTATGACCAGTAGAAACTATAACGAGTAGCGGAGTAATACAGACCACTTTGTGAAGTGAATGATTAATTACGAAACAAATTTAATAATGATTATCTCTCTTTATTTTAATGATACTTTAGAAAAATATTTGAAGTTTTATACATTTAAATATAAACAACAAAACATATTGAATTACTTTTTTTATATTAACATATTAATATTAATTTTTAGATTATGATTATATAGTGTACAATATTAATTCACATGCTCATTTTGTAGTTTCTTTGACTGGTATTGGCTTTTTTTTAAGGTCATCAAATAACTCCCAATTTTGGCCACATCTTTTTACGTAAGCAGTATAATGTCCTTCTGCATTGCGTAGTTGACTTTTACCTCTGCGAAAATGTATAATTCCTCGAAGTATATATTAAATGGAATTCAGATATAAATTGAAGAACATCACAAAGCTAAATATTCATTGTACACCCAGCATCATTGCTGTGTTCAACGTTTTCACCTGAAAAGTAATCAGAAAAATTATTATATGTATCTAAGTTTTCAAATGGTAAATATACCTTTCCAAAAGAGTATTTCAATGAAAATATGAATTGGCGATATTAATGGTTCTATAGTTTGAAATCCGTTACAATGTGTTGAGTGGAAATTATTGGTTTGTATGCATGCCAGTTTTTCCATTCGGAGACGTTCTAGAAGAAACTCTTGGAGTTCTTGAATTTGACCATTTGTTGTTTGAAATGTAATGTAGTTTATTGCACGTTGATATGAATGGTGTTTTTCACAATTCTCATTTGAACATTTAATTATTTCGGTTACTGAAGGAAAGTCAGTCAACATTATTTTTTTAACTTCCACAGCTGTATTGTTGCAGATAAGAAGAGATATCATTTTGTAAGGTCTCTACATTAGGGTTTAATCTATCAGGTATCAATTTAGCTCTTGCAGTGTATGAGTTAGATGAAATTCAACCATGTTTGATAGAGATTTAATAAATTTTGTATTTTTTTGAAGTAAAGCATTAGAAAAATTGGTGCTATCACAATATGCCACCATTACCAGTGATGCCACAGCATCGAATGCACACGTATTACTTAAAATAATGGCACCATTTATGTTTTTAACTTTATGACTTTTCAACTGATCTGCACGTGATCCATTTTTTAACAAAGGAAGCGTTTTTATATTTCTTGAAACATTCATATCAAGATGACGTAAATGCGGATTTGGAAAAAGATAAGAATAACTCTTGAGTTTTTTTTGGTTTTCTTATTCCATTTTTCCTTTGCGCTATTTTCATTAAGATTAACATCCTTACCGTCTGAACAATTTAAACATACCCGTGCTGTTTTATCGCCTTCAATATGTAAATAGCAACTTGAAGGGGCGTGGACAGGTGTTTGACAAATAGTACATTTATGAGCTCCATTAATTGATGTTAAAAAACCAACGGTACACAAAAGACACTTGTCAACTTGGATTATGTTATCGTTTACTTGAATGATATTATTTACATGTTCATCATTATGTTCATCGTTTACACATTGATTTCTTGAGTTGTTACTAGTAGATTTACAATTTTGTCCAGATTTTAAATGAGACTATCCGTGAAGTAATTTAATATGATGTTCAAGAAATGACTATACTCATTGGTATATCTATGTCATTTAAAGTCATATTTTTAAGTTTCTGGAAACTTGATTCCACTGCTGCTGAGCTTGAAGTTTCTTCTCCGAAACCAAATATGGGAATCATAATTCCAGACCACATTGGTAGTAGTTTTGTAAATTTTATAATGTGTGGTACTAAAGAAGGTAAATACATAGAATTGATTCTTCTTGAACCAGAGTTTTACTTTTTTCAAATACTTTTTCCGCCCAGGATTTAAATGGATTTTCTTCACTTAGACCTTTATTCTGACGCTGATACTCTTCTTCCAATACTGCACGAGCATCGTCTTCAGACTCAATAAACGCCATGATTTCATAAAATTGATGCTGAAATTCAACAAACCCAGTTGTTGTAGCTGTTATCAGAAGATTATTATGTTTTTCATAAGAAGTTTCAAGCCTACTTTCTATGTCAATACCATTTGTTTCGTTAATTAAAACAACAAAAAGTGACAATAAGAGAGTGTATACATCCTCTAATGCTTGACTCTTTTCTTATACGAATGATATAATAATAAACGAACTTCAAAGTATGCTAAGAACCGGAGGGTATTAACGTTTTTTGAAAATGACGAATCTAAAAGGGATGCCAGAAGTTTGTAAAAAAAAAATTAAGAAAAAAGAAACGGCATAATTAACATTATTTTGGTACGGTATATTAGAAAGATCGAAAAAAACCTCTGTGGAATTAATAAGTAGTATATTATGTGATCCATTAAAAGCAATAAATTTATTGAAATCTTTAAAACATAATATATCTAGTTTAAGAGATATAATGAGACATAACATTAAATGTCAAGAGACATAACAGTATATTATATGAAAATAAAATCATTAAGCTTAGTAATGATAATATAAGTGTAAGATACCAAAGTGAAGACAAACGAATAAAAAGAGGTGTTTTATTGAATGGCACTGAAAATTTTCGAGTGAATACACATAACGTGGTAATTGATACATTTTGTACTGAATTAGAAAAAAGAATTCAGGCGTATAAATTTTTTTCCGATAATTTTTACTTTATCTCAAAACAAATTGATCCAATTGATAATACACATAGTACAGAGACGAACAAATCCAGCAAACTATATTGAATGAAAAAAATTACTGTCGGGGCCCTCTAAAATATCTAGCCCCATGTAGTAAACCGATATCAGGCATATAGCTTATAGTACATAAAAAGCCAACATTATTCATAATATTTGGACAGGTGGCTGACCTTACACAACAAGTTATAATCTTATAATCTTTTGACAATAAGTCATCCATGCCAAGATTACGATCTAGCGACACTTTAAAATCCTTGCCAAAAACAACTATCTCTCAGCATCTAGTTTTGACATTTTTTCCTCATCCGAGTTCTCGATTAATGTATAAGAAAGGGTAAAATAGAGCCCAATGAATTGTATAAATACGGACTCTATTTTACTGTAAAATTAGATTAAGTCCGATTCCCAAGCCTCGAACACTACCTGGTTGTAGCCCCGCGCGGTTACATCGCCGCCAGCTCTAGTGTTCACGAACCCACTTATTCTCGGGCAGACCGTAACGTCTGTCCTCACATTTCTTGTATTAACGTAATTATTATAAGTTACATTTTGTCTTTATATTTTAATAAACATATTACTAATCTCCAACATTGACTTTGTGACTCTTTACCTCAACCTGTCGAAGAACACGCTCAGAGCCGTCAGTCTAATAAATATTGAGTATAGTGACTATACCCGTTGCGCCGAGAGAGCGCAAGTCGGCGGCGACCAAAACTCGTCGTAGTTCGCGCATACCCCACCAACGTGACTCCCACCGTCGGATAATCGGCTCACATCGTCGACCATCGCGCGTCACGTCGTCGCGACTCGTAAACAGTAACCACCGTAAAGCGCTGGGTAGTTTACGACGGCGTACGACCAGTCAACTTGGTGGGAGAAATTAGACCTCGAAACCACGGAGCGACTTCATTTGGATGCGCGGCCGACTTGCGCTCTCTCGGCGCAACTACTATAGTCTCCTGGTTCACTACATACTTTGTGGTGTCAGGTGTGTGGTCACTACACCCAGGGCCCCAAATATGTATAATCCGGGCCTGAGTCAAATGCCTTCTTAATATCCAAGAATAAACCTATAACTTTATTATTCTGATCAAGATGTTCGTGTACATATTTATTAAGAAAAAAGTGGGCCCCGCTTGTAGATTTTCCTTTAAGAAACCCAATTTGCTTATTGGAGAAGAATGAGTTTTTGTCAAGAAATAATATAATTCTGTTTTATACATTTTTCATAAATTTTTGAAAAGCACACAACACAAAAAAAATTCTTTAATTTTTTTATTTTTATTTAAAATATAATTACAATCTTGTAATAAACACACACGTGCTCCCAGCGCCCAACACTGTAACCGCCGCACTGACCGCCCCAACCGGTACATAGATGGCGCTTCGATTTAACTCCGGTTTAGCCTGCCCGGCCATTCCCCTTGTGTTCACCCATTTAACCCTTATATTTGGGCTATACAATATGAGGAACGGGTAGCACAGGGGTGTACACCACCGTATGCGGCGGCTGGAACTCGACCGATTCGTTCAACATCCAGCAGATGTAAAAAACCGAGTAGCCGACATGACATACTGCCGCCCGCAAGAACACCCGCATATACAGACATACCGGCCGTACTGACCGTGGTAATCATCATCCGTCCCGTTGCTACAATTAGGTGACCACGGTGTATTCTTTACCGAATACATAGTCCAGGCACCTTTTTGTCACACGGTGTTCGCCGCTGCCGTTTGACGTCACCGCCGTTTTCCGCCGCCGCAGCCGCTGTTTGCCGCCACCGCGTGCTCTACCGTCGTCACACTTCCCGTTGTGACAATTAGGTAACCACGGTGTATTCTCTAACGAATACAAAGTCCAGGCACCTTATTGTAACACGGTGTTGTTCGCCGTCATCAGGGCCGGCCCTAGTGATTTTTTATACGTAGGCAAAACTCAATTTTGCCGCCCATGTGGTCTAATCATTTTTCTTCCAAATAAATAGGTGACAATTTTTTTTTCTTAATCAGAACTAAAGTAAAACTTTTATAGTGTATACTGCAACTACATAATAGTAGGTGTATTTATTAGGTAAAAATAGTAAAATTACACATATTTAAAATAAAATGTTTATTCATTTAACATCAACTTAAAAATTTAATTTTCGTGCTTTTAAAGCTGCAAAATCTTTTACGAGATCATCAATGTCCAAGTTGTCAGCGATTTCATGTTCAATTGAAATTGTTGCTAGTCCTACCAAACGGTCTTGTGAAATTGTTGAACGTAAATAGTTCTTAATAATTTTCAATTTAGAAAAGCTTCTTTCTGCTGAAGCTGCAGTTACTGGTAAAGTTAGCAAAATTCTCAATGCCACGTAAACATTAGGAAATATTTCTATTAATTTATTTTTGCATATATACTGTAAAATCGCCTGTGGGTCACTCTCTTCCTTTTTTAAACGTCTGTACAATGCGATTATTTCTTCACAAAGTTCAATAGCATTGATGTCAGAACTTAATGAATCATCTGATGTAAGTGCAATTTCTAGATCTTTACAGCATTTCAATACATATTCATAATTATCAGTACTAGATATATTGTAAAGAAATGAAAACAATTGGCCATGGCCTTCAAGTTGGACAAATCGGTCATTAAGTGACTGAATAGCTGAATCTAATATTTGATAATAAAAGTTAATTTTAAAATTTTGTTGAGGATCTACTACGGGATCATCACGGGATTCATATCCAAAATGTGTTTTTTTTCGCCGAGCTCGAACTTGTTCCAACGGAAAACTATCTTCAACATCCAATTCATTAGCCAATTCTCTTGCTTTTTTTAGACTTTTTTCAAAGTTTTCATCAGTACGATACTCTTGAAAAAATTGTTTAGTTTTGTTCAATTGATAGGGAAATTGTTTCTGAAATATCCAATGATATTGTTTGTAACAATTTACTAGATACATTGATTTCATATAACAATTCATACCAAATTACTAAAGAACATAAAAACTTGAAGCTTTTTAATTTCAAAGCTATACCTTTAGCTTCAGCACGGCTTCGAACTCCAGTTTCACCAATAAGTGAGGTGTCATCTATTATATATTTTAACGCATCATAAATTTCACCAACTTGAAATCTCATTGCTCTAATAGCATCAACTCTACTGGACCACCGTGTTTGACTTAACGGTTTAACAGTTAAGTGTTTAACATGTTTTAAAAGTATACCCCAACGCTGTGTTGATGCTGAAAAAAATACGTAAGTCTCTTGTATTGTATTAAAAAATAAAACAGCTTCTAAACAACAACTGGCCGAATCATTCAACACCAAATTTAAAGAATGTGCATTACACGGAACATAGAAAGCTCTTGAATTTACATTTAGAATTCTTGCTTGAACACCACTCTTATGTCCACGCATATTAGCACCATTATCGTAACCTTGACCTCTCATATAACTTATAGGAATATCCGTTTCCTTAAGTTTTTGAAGAATAACTTCTGTCATATTTAAACCGGTAGTGCTATGTAGTTCTATAAAATCAATAAAATGTTCATTTATAGAAACGTGTTCTTTTTTACTTGTGTGTAGTAAACCGATACTACGCATACATTTATATTTCTAAGAAGATACAACAAGTTGTAATAAAACGATATTACGCATACATCAATATTTCCATGAAGACATAAATATTTTTATGATCCCTTGCCATTTAAAAGTCCTTTCCAGAAACAACTATCTCTCCGCATCTAGTATTGACTCACCTGTTTTCCTCATCCAACGTCTCGATTAATGTATAAGGAAGGGTAAAATAGAGCCCAATGAATTGTATAAATACGGACTCTATTTTACTGTAAAATTAGATTAAGTCCGATTCCCAAGCCTCGAACACTACCTGGTCGTAGCCCCGCGCGGTTACATCGCCGCCAGCTCTAGTGTTCACGAACCTACTTATTCTCGGGCAGACCATAACGTCTGTCCTCACATTTCTTTTATTAAAGTAATTATATTAAGTTACATTTTGTCTTACATTTTAATAAACATTATTACTAATCTACAACATTGACTTCGTGACTCCTTTATCTCAACCTGTCGAAGAACACGCTCAGAGCCGTCAGTCTAATAAATATTGAGTATAGTGACTAGTCTCCTGGTTCACTACATACTTTTTGGTGTCAGGTGTGGGGTCCTCGTTGAGTGAAAACGTTTGATTAAGTTCAAACAAGTAACTTAAGAGCCCAACTGACGAACTCTGAACGCTACTTCGAAAAACCCAATTGCTTGCCAGTTGGTCTACGTGCATAGCAGTTCCGTAGCGAGATCATCGAGCCACTTCGTTCTACCATTTTTGCTGACGCAGGGACAAGCGCAGTACACGACCTCAGATAAACACGAACTTCAATCATTTTTCACTGACGCAGGGACAGCGCAGTACGAAGTTTCATTTTTTCCACGACACTCAACAAACATGCAGTCACTGTGAGTTGTTATTTAATAGTATATTTTTTTTATCTGAGAGTATTTTTTCTTATTTTTTCTTTTTAAAGAAACCAACGTAACTTTACAAACTTATGACTTACTGTACTAGAGTAGATGTTTACTCGTAGTCAAGCAAATAGGAACGATAAACCCGATTCCGATTTAGGTACGTCGATTAATACGACAAATACCAACGACACACTTACTAACGATAATAGTGATACTGAAAACAATTCTAACGTGAGCTCCGACTCAAACGAAATTTTAAATCGAACTTTTGTAGATACCCCGAATATAATGGCCAAATCAGCTATAGGTATCGACTCAGCCATAAGGCTCATCCCCACATTTAGTGGAGGTACGGAAAATGAACTAACCTTTTTTGAAAATAAATGTGAATTAGCACTTGCAAACGTAGAAGAAACTTCACAGACTTTTATATTACAACACATTTTATCGCAATTAATAGAGGGAGCTTTTGAAAATATTAAATATCATGAATTCACGACCTGGGAACAGCTAAAAACACACCTTAGGTCCATTTACAAACCCGCTCAATCTATTAATTATTTACAAAAACAATTAAGCTCTATGAGACAAAAATACGACGAAAACGTACACTCCTTTGCTAAACGTATAGAGAATATTTATCATCAACTTACAAGCGCATTAACAGTAGGAAAAACTCCTAGCGATTCACGAATAATCGAAGAAACTGTATTAGTTAACGCACTTAGCGTATTTCTTGAGGGTATCAACCCATCGATCCGATTAATTATAGAAGCGCGAAATATTACGTCTTTCGAAGACGCAGTAAGACTAGCGATTGAAAAAGAATCGACCGCGGATAAATCTAACTCGTGGAGAAATAACAAACCCAATAATTTTCGTAATAATAATAATAATAATAATAATAATAATCAAAACCGCTGGACGAATAAATCGCATATTAAATGTAATAAATGTAGTAAAATGGGACATTATGCAAATGAATGTCGATCAAACCAACCGACAAACTTTCGAAACCCGAATACGTATCGCTTCGAACAAAAACCAAATAACGTAGGGACCGTAAAATTTTGCAAATATTGTAAACGAGCAAATCACGACATTTCCGAATGTAGAAGACGACTATATAACGAAAATAAAAAAAAACAGGATCGCGAAAACGAAACCGAAGAACGTACAGTCTCCGAAATAAAAAACAATGTTCGTATAATAACACCGATTCTTAATAAGGGACAAATTAATATTAAATCGCATAATTTCGTAAACGATAAACTACGTTTTCTTATTGACACGGGCGCTGACATGAATTTAATAAAAATATCGTCCCTTTGCGACAACGTAAAAGTAAATGAAAAAGATAAACGTGATATAAAAGGCATTAACCCATGGCCTATTAAAACTTTAGGTATCGTAACCACTCCTATAACAATAAATTCTATAACGCTTATTGCTAAATTTGAAATCGTACACGACGATTTCCCAATACCAGAAGACGGTTTAATCGGGCGTGAATTTATAATAGAAAACGAAATTATCCTTGATCTAAGCAAAGACGAATTTATAATACCCGATAAACAAACAGTAAAACCTGTTATTATTCCGCCGCGTAGCAACAGTATTTTTCTTATAAAGAATAACGAAAATATTGAGCAACACACTGTTAGTATTCAAAAACAAGAATTAAATAATGACGTAATTTTGGCAAATAGCGTAAGTCCAGTAAACAAACACGGGATTGTCAGTAATATCATAAATATCTCGGAACAACCATTTATAATTGATGAAATTAACTCAAATAATGTAAACTGGGACTCATGGACAAACGACAAAGTACCATTAACTGAAACCAGTTTAGACGACGATAAAATAAATTATTTAACTCGTACTATTCCTACGGACCATTTAAATAACGAAGAAAAGGAAAGTCTTATCGAACTAAAATCCGAATATTCCGATTTATCTCACAGCGAAGGAGAATATCTTCTCGCTACTGACATTGTAATGCAGCGGTTCTCAAACTTTTCTGTTCACGGAGCCCTTATTTTCCTAAAAAAAATTACGGAGCCCCAAAAATCAGAAATGTCTGTTTTAGACAACAATAATTCATAAAAAATTATGTCAATTATGAATGATTTGCTTTTTATTTTTTTTTCTCTGTAGAATACTAATATAAACAAATTATTTAATTAATTTAATAGAAAAAAAATATCGAAATATTTTAGTAATTTATAAATTTTAATATTAATGAGATCCATGATATTGTTACGTGGTACCCAATGAAAACAGGTACCTATCGTACTCTTGAGGATGTATGAGTTAGAATAATGTGGTAGACAATTGAATAAGGTTAAACACTTTTAATTTAATTCACTTTACAATAATGACAGGATAAAATTACAAGTTATAACATAGTCGCGAATAACAATGTCAAGACAGAACTCCGAAGGGCTTGTACTGATGGCTAGACACGTCTACCTGCCGGGGTCTCCCGGAGGCGGTTATATAGGCAGCCGGAGTGCCCATTCCCCTTTTGCGAAGTTCATGTGCGTTGTAAGCTGCTTTCTTAATTGCCTCTTAGTTATTTTTGTTAATAGCTGAACTGGCGACTTCTCCGTGTGTGACAGGCGAAAAGGTCCTTCCCGTATCCCGAGTGTTGCTTATTATTAGCTAGTTATTATTAGCGGTGTTGGCTATAGTGTGATCGTGTGACATCTTTAAATGTGCTTGGCTCTCGAAAACATGCGTATTAATGTTAATTAGTAATAACAATAATAATATGCATGTTACACCTCCTCGCTAAAGAAATAATTTTGGGTTGACAAAATTATTGAGTCATTCCTTACTAAATCTTTTTTCATAGTGATTTAAACGTTTAAGTGTTTACAATTGGTGTGGTTATAATCTTAATGTTAATGTTAGTTAACAAATTTCTCTTGGTTTTTATAATATTTATATAATTTAAAATACGTGTTAGTAATAATGAAATAATGACAATAAAATAATATAATAATTTATATAATTTAAAATATGTATTAGTTATAATAAAATAATGATAATAAGATAATATAACAATTTATTAAGATAAGGGTTAGTAATATTTATGATTTAAATGTGTGGAATTTATATGGAATTTATGGTTATTAGTTTAATTATTGCGATTATCTAAGGATTTTTATTATCTTTTACTATTTTTTTCTTTTTTCTAGTAATTTTTTTTCTAATTTCTTTCCTAGGCTTTTTCTTTCCTCTCTTTCGAATCTTTTTACCGCTACAATATGCGTAAATCTTACTAGGTTTAATTATTTTGAGAATATAATTGAAAATGCATTTTGTATAAATTACGTCTGTAACTGGATCATGACATTCTGCGGCCCCCTCATGACTTTGTCCACATATCAAATTGTGACACTCGAGTAAGTTCAACATACCCCCATTTACTTTTTCAAAATGTCCAATGGGTATCGTGAACATTACCCGATTGTTACAATTCATATCACGTAAATCGAGGTCATAGGAGTCATCATGACGATGGTGCACAGTAGTTATGTCCAGATACTTTTTAATATGTTTTAAACCTAGCCTGTCTAGTATTGTCTTATCTGTGTTACCATTCCAGAACACAACACAAGGAGTTTTGCCGTCCGCATGCAAATACGTGTGTATTCGCGAGCGGGTTAGAGTAGACGTTTCGTGAGTGGCAGTGAAGCTGACCGCCTCACGTATTTGTTGAGTAATCAGTGTCGTCAACTCTGGGCGTTTCTTCTTTAATGTGAAAACATTATAAGCGAAATTGTGAACTCGCTTGTGGTGTTCTTCCTGGTATCTGAGAGGTCCTCCGTGTTTTGGGAGAATGATTGGGTTCCCTACCAACCTTGCGGGTTGGTATTTGTCAAGGCTGTTGCACATGGCTCCTGTGACTAGGACCCAATCTCCATGCGGCAAAGGGGAAAATTCGAAGTTTATGACTACGAATTTTAGATTAGAACTAGAAAATAAATATGAGAAGATTAATTTAATGTTATGTTTAATGATTAATTTTATGTTAAAAATTATTTATTTATTATTATTATTTTTTTTTTTCCGTAATAACGTTACACTAATTTTATGTAAGTTTATATATATATATGATTATCGTGGCGATGGTGGTTCTACAGGTCTTATCACAGCGTTGGACGTTACAAAGGTTGACATTGGGAGGGCTGGTTGTAAATATGCTGAATTTATTAACCCTGCTGGGTAAGATTGAATGTTCCTCTTTGTTCTTCTTGTGCATAACACTATGATTATTATGATTATCACGATTATTGAAATTCCGATTGTTATATAAAGAGCGTAACTGTTATGTTTTAATTGTTCGTAATTGTTTTGTCTATCTAATTCTGCATCTGCTTGGGCTTCTATTTCGTCGAGGGATTTTGTTACTTTGTGTAGATCTGTAAGTTTAATGTTTGTATGTATACCCATGTGTTTGATATCCGTTAACAATGTTTTTGTGTTGTTTGGAAGTGTGGTGAATAGTGCCGACATATCAGTTTTTGGTATAAAATTTTCATATGTTTTAGTAGATAATTCTTCCTCAGGTATTAGAATTGCGCTATCGGATTGAATTTGGCATAGCTTATCTTTTATGTTTATTATTCCTTCCCCTCTTATGCTTTGTATTCGTGGATTGGAAAAATTATTGCATGTTATTATCAATCGATCTTCGTAAACTGTGTAAAGCCATTCATTTGTGAATTTTAATTTGTGGTAAATTCCTCGTCTAGATTTGAATGTTCGTTGTGTACATCTCTTATCATTTCCTTCTGTTTTGTTAGGTTCAGTGAATAGAAAAATTTCACATAGTGCGACGTGATCGTTTTTTAAGATTGGTTGGTCTGTTGTGCATATTCGATATATATCTGTTTCCGTGCATTGGCTCATTTGTTCTATCGTAAATGTGGTGAATTGTCTTCTGTCTTTGGTAATGGCAACGTATGGGGTTGATGAATCAACGACCATAAGGTAATCTGTGTTTACTCTTTTTGGTATAGGTATGGTACTGAAAGTTGTTAATTCCGTGTCAGTTACTAATGGTATTTTAGTAATGAACACTATTTTATTGTTTCCGTAGAATACCGTCATTTTGGTTATTTTTTGTAGTTCATATACTTCTGAAGATCTGGTGCCCATTGGTATTTCTAGTTTTCTTGGTATGAATCTGTTTTTGATGCTTCTTACTGCTTTTGCAATGTCTTGTATTGTCATTAGACTTGAATGAATAATTCCGCTTCTGGCGGCTATCACTATTTGATTTAGTGTGGCCGTTTCGTAAGCATACTGATTGATTAATAAAGTGTATATATTTTGTAATTCGTTTGATTGTAACACTTGCATTACGCGTTCTGTTGCATTTCCTAATAATTTTAGATTGTTTATGAATTCTGTTTCGGTTTCTTCGAGTTCTTTGTAGAGTGCTTGTGATTGATTAACTGTTTTTTCTATATGTTGTATTGTTGCTTTTAGGACAGTTGTTTGTTGTTTTGCTATATGTAGAACATTGGTTCCAGATTTTTCAGTTCGCTCGATTGCTTCTGATGTTTTCGTGCTGCATTCGTCGTCGCATACTCCGAAGAGATAGTGCATTCCGGATCCCATAAAGTTCATTAGACCTCGTTTACGTCGACTGTAGGTTTCTTCTTCTTCGTGATCGTCAATGTTTGATTTTCCTAATGATAAGTACATTTTGTCTCTTTGATCGGATATTTCATCGTATAAGTGTGTAAGGACATTTTGGTATTTTGCGCATAGTAGAGATTTGGTTGCTTCTTTGCATGCTGTTGTCAAGTTACTAATTCTTTCTCCCAATGTTTCGTGCTTCTTGTTATATTCATCTAGTGATAAGTATGTTATCATTCTGTAGTGTCCTCCAATAAGTCTTGTTGGTCCATAGTTTTCAAAATAAAATGATGGGCCTTTGTGTTCCACTTGTTTTATTGTATAATATGCTGAGAAATCTGGTTCTTCTGCCTGTACCATCATCGTTATCGCCAATAATCTATAATTAACGTATAATTAAGTTTAAATTAATTGCAATGATTTATTGTTTTACATAAAGATTTCCGGATTTTCGAACCATTCTACTAAAGTAATGAATCCATAACATACATTATCTTCGTTACAGGTAGTGAATTCCCTTACTGCGTCAATTAGATTCTGTTTTATTTTGATTAATTCATTTTGGGTATATTTTATTTCCATTTGTCGATTGGCTATTGTTAAATGTGTTGAAAATGAACGAAAAACGTTCATTGGATCGTTATATAAATTATTTCTTATTTCGTTTTCCAGAATTGTTATGAAAATTTTGTCTCTGTTTTGTGTCATGTTTGAAATGTAAATTTTAACATTTTTTATAAAGAATGTTATTGATTGGTATCACCTGGAAATAATAAATGATGTTATTTGTAATCAAATGTCATTAAAATTTGATAGGTGCTGTTGGTTGTATAGAAGCTGGTTTTATTGTTGGACTAATGTGTTGTTTGTATTTTAAACATTTAATTATAAGGTATAATAATAAAACTAAAGTTATAACAAAAATTGTGAGTAATATTATATAATTTGTTGGTGATTGATTTTGAAAAATGTTATAGATTGTGGAATTGGTAATTGTCGTACAATGTTTTGGAATATCTGCCTCATCCGCTTGAATGCTTGTTAAGATTGTGATAAGATATCTGGAGAAATTTAAATATTTGATGTTGAAATTAAATAATTAGTAATGTGCTTGATAATGAGTAATTAAAGTTTGGGAAATTAATTTTATTATTAGGCTTGATATAGTTGCATGACGTCTATTGTATCGTTTTCTATCATGATGTCTATGGCCATGGCGATAGACATACATGGTTTATTGTATTTGTCATATTTAGCTAGTATGCTTTTCACGAGCGTGTAAAGTTCGGGCATTTCCTGTGGTAAGAATGGTTCATATAATTTCATGTTAGCTGTGTCCATGTGATATTTTAAACATGCCATGCGTGGACTACCGTTTTCGTAATGGTTATCATGATTGTGTTTGAAAATGGTTTGATATAAATTAATTAAAAATTGTTGTTGTTTTATTGAAGTCATTGTTTATGTATTCTATGATAGTATGATTGATTGTATTATTTAATGATATTAAATCTTGGTTAAAAATGAATATGCAAAAATTATGGAATTTGGAATTTCAATGCTTATCTGAAAATAATTGTGTGAAATAATTATATTAATAATAACAAATGTTAGTATCACAATGTAATAATAAATAATTATGTTAATAGTTATAAGTAAAATAATTATGTGAATAATAACATTATGTTTTAAGTTGTTAGATCTGTAAAGTATTTCTTTACATTGTTTTTATGAACTGTTATAGTCTTACGTCCCTTCTTAATACTAATATTATGTTCGTTTATGATTTCGAGGACTTCGTATGGTCCTAACCAAAGTGGTTCTAACTTGGTTCTATGTGCGTTTTGTTTTAATAAAATGTAATCGCCGATGTTTATGTCTAATGGGTTTTCCTTTAGATCATATCGTTCTTTTGTTTTATGTTTATTTATTATCAAACGTTCGCGAGCTATTTTATGCGCTTCTTGCATGTGTAATTTCATTTCATATAAATAATCGTCATAATTATAACGTGGTTCTGGTTCCGATTTTAGTTTAATGGGGATTTCTAATCTTTTCCCGTAAAGTAGTTCGTAAGGCTGATATTTAGTTACAGAGTGTTCTGTTGAATTGTAAGTAAAAAATGCGTAGGGTAATAAAGAATCCCAATTGTCTAAGTTTTTATTAACATAATGTCGTAAATATTCGCCTAAAGTTCGATGACTTCTTTCTAGCGTTCCATTTGATTGTGGTCTAAATGGGGTGGTATGTATTTTATTTATTTTTAATAATTTGCATACTTCGGTAAATGTTTTACTTAAAAACTCTGTGCCTTGGTCTGTTACAATTTCGTTTGGTATGGAGTGAGTTGTGACAAAGTGAATAACAAATGCTTCAGCTACCGTGTTTGCAGTATGGTTTGGTATTGGTGTGCCGACCGAGTATTTAGTGAGGTCGCACATCATGGAAAGTATGTAATTGTTTCCGTTGGTTGTAGGAGGTAATGGTCCTACTATGTCTAAAAATATTTTTTCGAATGGAGAAGAAGCGGTACTTGTAATAGCAAGTGGTTGTCTGGTGTGTTTGTTAGAAACTTTATTTTTCTGGCATGAAGTACAGTTTTTTACGAAATGTTCTACGTCTTTTCGCATGCCTATCCAGTTGTGATTATGTTTTAATCTTTTAAGTGTTTTATTAATACCTAGGTGTCCTCCAATTAAAGAATTGTGAAATTGTTTTAAAATTTCGGATTTTTGTTCTGGGATATAGTTGTTGTATGCGCATATGTTTATTTCTATGTCTGTTTTACGAAAGATGTACCGTAACATTGACCTAATGGTATCGTATTTTAAGTTATCTGATTGTCCTAATTTATTTATTACGAGTTTGGTTATATTGTTTTCTATACAAAATTGTTTCAAGTTTGCTAGTGCAACGTACATGTTTTCATACGTTGTTGGTTGTTTATCTCGGTTTTTTGTTATCATGAATATTATAAATCGGTTGTCGTTTTTAAAGTAGCGTATATCGCCGATTAATTTAGCGTTAGGAATTGATTGATTTATTCCGAATTTTTGTTTAATTTCGTAATTAATTCCTGTTTTAAAATTATAATGTTTCGATCTTTCTGAAACGATGTGATATTCCGGATGAATATCTAGTAAATTGCCCACACAGGACGATAATATTTTTTAAACGTTTATTCAATATTGAACATTAAATGTCAAATATTTATTATTAGTTGAAATTTAATTGATAACTCATTATTATATATTGACTAAACGTTGTAGGTACATTAGTTGAACCAAAATTAAATGCTGTATTGTAATTTTAAATAATATGTTTAACCAACATTTCTTACAAATATTTATTAAACATTGATTTTTTTTTTATTTCAATGTTATTATTTGATTTATATAATATTATTGAATGTTTATCAAAAGTTGCAGGTTCATTAGTTGAATCAAAATAAAATGCTAAATAGTTATTTGAAATAATATATTTAACCAATATTTCTTACCAACTTTTATTTAACATTGATTTTTTCTTTATTTCAATGTTGTTTTTCGATTTATATCACATTATTAAATGTTTACCTAAAGTTGCAGGTTCATTAGTTGAACCAAAAATAAATGTTAAATATTAATTTTGATTTATAAATTTCAGAAACATTATTTATCAATATTTATTAAATACAGGATAGTTTGATATTCAAAGTTGACTGTTAATTTATTGTATATTTAATTATATTGTAGGTACATATATAAATTATATTATTAAACCATATAAAATAAAATTATACAATTAATATAAAATAATAATGATGCTTACATAGAATAATAAATACATTTTAGCCACTTCTACACGCATGTATACATATATAAAAAAAAGTAATATATTAACATTATAAACCAAAAATACATATTTTGCAGGATTTACACAGGAATGTACTTATAATAAATATATAAATATTTAATATTAAGATTGCCAAATAAAAATACATGATTTTCTAAATTATGAAATTAATATAAAATAATAATGCTTACATAGAATAATAAATACATTTTAGCCACTTCTACACGCATGTATACATATATAAAAAAAAGTAATATATTAACATTATAAACCAAAAATACATATTTTGCAGGATTTACATAAGAATATAATAAATATATAAACATTTAATATTAAGATGACCAAATAATGATAAATGATGTTTTAATTATTTATAAAACTTAAAAAAAAGAGTAATTTTCAGTAAAGATATAACACAGTATAAAATTAAAATGGTCAAAAATTATAATTATTAAGTAAAATACCGTTGTTGTAGATATCTACTAAAAAGTAGTAATATATCATTTTTCTTTGATATAAAAATAAAAATTTTTAAATAAAGGGTATAATATATTAGTAATTTAAGAATTAAATATCAAAGATTTCAAAAAATTAATTTAAAAAAAATGTGTTTAAATAATATGATCAAACTATTCAAACTGATCATACAATGGTTGTTTTGTCCTGTTGTCTTTTGATGTTAAACGGAGCTTGAGCTAATACACGTTTGATTGTTTCTTCAATTTCATTTTTAGGAATATTTGAGAATTTAACTTGTTTTTTTATAGCATCTGTACAATTAGAAAAATATTAATTATATAATCTTTATATATCATTTAAAAAATTATATGTAGAGTTTTCTTCCAAGGTCTCTTTCCATTTATGATACTGTATTATATACAATATAGTTAATATTACTTTATCATTATAGTCTTATTCATTTTACTATTTTTATTAGATTTCTGTATAAAAGTTTACTCAAGATCAACAATTACAATTATATAACAACATTAATAGATATCGTCAAACCTGCATAATATATGTATTGTCTCTGTCTTAGAAGCAATAAAGAATAACAAATTGTACATTCTCAAAAATGCTTTTCACTGCTTTTTTTTTTAATTAGAGTGAATGACCTATTTAACATTTTAAGGTAAGATTACTATATATAGGACTTCAGAGGCTTTTAAATTGATATTTTAATAATGAAGCAAGTTATGATAATTTTAAAATTTCTAAAAATGTTTAAAATGCTTATAATTTGCTTTGCAATTAAAATATTGATAAAAGCTTCAAAAATACCCTGTATAACACACTATTATTATATTCAAGTCAATTTACTATCATTTTAAAAATAACAAAGTAAAGCTCATTATTGTGAATATAAAATTGTCCATGTTGTATAGCTGCAAGACAGAAATAACACACATTTAATAATTACTTAGGCTAATTAATAATAATACAGATAAAACTTAAAAAATGATAAAATTGTAATAATGTATGAAACTGACAATACGAAGAGGAAGTTCCTACAAAAACATATACAATTATAATAAACATGCTAATAATTAAAATATTAACTAAAAATAATATTAAATTAGTAACAAATGAAAATTATATATTTTCACTGTCACTGCTTAAATTATAATAATTATATATTATAGTTGATACCTACCGAATATAACTGAACAGATGAAAAGTGTTGAGAATGGTTTTTTACCCTTTTTACCAGTATAAGAATTGATACTTTCAGATAAGAAAACGCGACCTGGTGGTCTATTGCAATACTAATGAAAACAGGATAAAATATACTGTGATATGGTTTATTAGTTAAATAACTTATAAGTTATTATTTATTATTATTATTATAGTTCTTAATAATTCTATTTTTTTTTAAGTAGTTTTAATTATTATTATTATACATTCAGTTGTGTCATAATTTACAATGAACAAGGTAAAAAGTCATGTTTATTGTTCTGTTTACAATTGTAAAACATATTACCGCGTAGATAAATCCATTAGTTTTCATCAGTTTCCAAAAGAAAAAGATTGCAAGGTGGCGTGGACTAATAAAAATGGAGTAGTTGAGTATATTGACAAACAAAGAGCTTGGGCTATAAATCTACGGATGGATAAAAAAACTCTTAAAAAAAAATTAAAAGTATGTTCTAGACATTTTATAGATGAAGATTTTCATAAATCAACTTCAGGTTTGTTTACTTTTTTTAATTTATTTATTATTTTTTATTTATCTAATACAGTAGACATTAAATAAATTACTAATTTTAGGTGTTACAAAAATAACAAGACGCCTCTTAAAAACCGCTGTACCTACACAGAATTTACCTCAATCAATAATACATAATTGTTCACCTAAGAAAAGAAGTTCTCCTAAAAAAAGGTCACCTTTAAAAAAATCACTTATTGGAAATGAGGTAAATCAAATTTAATTGTGTTAAAACTGTTGATTATACACATAAAAAATTAATATGGTTTTGTTATTGAATTAATAATTGAATAATCATATTTTATACATTAACTGAAACTAAAAAAATATTTTTGGTTACTATTTTTATTTAAATATTAAAGCTGTTTATTTTTTGATTTAGAATGTCAAGTGTTTGAAATTTACAAGACCAGACAATAGTATTGAAGATCAGATTAATAACGGAGAAAACAATGACACTCATGAAATGAGCTCCATAGGATTCCAAATGACTGAAGATCAAGAACATAATAATATTACAAAGGCTTCTAGGGACTATGGTGCACAAGTGTGTAGTGGTGATTTAACAACTCCTTTTATTTCATTATTAGATTCGGATAACAAAATTAACACTATGACAGGAATTCCTTCTCGATGTATACTAAATAAAATAGCTGAATTGTTTTCTAAACAGTATCCAGACACTAGGACTCATCAACTAAGTTATATAGAAAGAATTATACTTGTATTTATAAAATTGAAACAAGATATGTCCTTTGCTGTTTTGTCAGTCTTTTTTAAAAATATTAGTTTGTCAACTTGTAGAGGTATTTATTTGACCATTGTTCCACTACTTGGCACAATATTTGAAAACTTAATCTACTGGCCATCCAAAGAAGAAATTATGTCCAACTTACCTTATTGCTTTAAACATTTTTCTAATGTAAGAGTAATTTTAGACTGCACAGAAATTCCAGTAGAAAAACCTAAATGCTTATCATGCAAAATAAAATTATATAGTTATTATAAATCTACATTTACCTTAAAATTTTTAATAGGAGTTTCTCCAGCAGGACTGATAACGTTTGTTAGTAAACCCTATGGGGGTAGGGCATCGGACAATATAATTTTTGAACAAAGTAATATTATTGAATTATTAGATAGATCAGATGATGTAATGGTTGATAGGGGATTTAAAATAGATGATCTATGTAATGAAAAAGGCGTAACATTAATTCGACCACCATTTTTAAAAGGAAAATCTCAGTTTACAAAATCAGAAGCTTTGTTTACTAAGGAAATAGCCAGTGCAAGAGTTCACATTGAAAGGGTTAATCAACGATTAAAAATATTTAAAATATTACAAAACAAATTCCACTGGGGCCATGCCCACTTAGCTCATGACATCATGATAATTATTAGTGGTATTTGTAATTTAAGCAGCCCTATTTTTGCTTCAAACAAATTTATTTAGTATTATTCATGTGTAAAATATATTTAATTGATAACACATAGTTTATTTATACAAACAATAAAATCATGTACAATTTTTTTCTTTGTAAATAAAATTAAAATATAACACAATGTAATTATTTTGTTAGAGTAATATTGTTTGTAATTATTATGTTTTAGTCTGTATACTCTCTATCACAGTAAGTTTATAGGTACATGTATTCAGTAGTTATTTACTTATGTATAATTAATGATAAATTCTTAAATTACAACTTATAAACATATTTAAACAACTTAAAAATAATAGCATAACAACTAATAATCATTATTTATAATACAAATTTCATGAATTAATTTCTCAAAATATATAATTTTTAAACTAAATAATAGTTTTTTACAATACATATTATTAATTTTAATTGGTATAATATGATAACTATTATCAAAGCTACTATAAATTAAAAAATCACAACAGGTAACATTTATCATGATCATGCCCAACTGTACTTGAGCGTAATAGGCATGTTTTTCTTTTAGTATCCAATTACCATCCATATCGTTAGTAACATATGTGAGATCTTTTAATAATTCTAATAATCCTAATGATTTACCCTTAAATGGACATTTTATTTCTAATAATTTAGCAGGATTGTTTAAACTATCTAAAATAACTCCGTCTGGTGAATATCCTAACCAGGGTGTTTTATTGGATGTTATAAAACCACTTTGTACTACAACTTGACCGGTAACTTTTTGATATAAGTCTCGCGCTATAATTTCAAATTGAATCCCATGTTTAACATATATATTACTAAATTTCCTTGGCCAAAAATATTTGCTTGCTAGCACACTCCATTCTTCATCAGTTTTAGGCCTTTGATTGTATGTATACAACTTATAGCATCTGCTACCAGTTATCCTAAACTGACGAATACTGTGCCAAAAAGATTTATCAGTTTCTGATGTTGTACGTATATAACTTAAATCATACTCTTTTAGTTTGGACCAAGTTTTTTGACAACAACTTCCTAAGTCTAAGACAGGATAATTTTCAACCTCAGTCAGCAATTCATGTTCATATATAGGAAATAAATATATTGTAGTTGTATTATTAATAAGAATAGATTCTTTAGTGACTAAATTACTGCGCCCTTGTTTATGAACTGCCAAAGCTGAATTACCACTCACTGAAATAAATTCATTTCTGTAACAATTTAAAAGCAATGTTTTGTGTCTTTAAAATTGATATGAAAATATACAAGACACAGGTGTTTTTTAATTTTAATTAATGTTAAATGTGCTCTCTCATTATACTGTTATATTATAAATTATAATAAGAATAATTTTCCATAATACTAATTATATTCATATACTATAAAAAAGCAATACAAAAAACTAATTTTTAATAAAGCATCTATGCCCTTTTAAATAATTGATACCTTATAAGGTTGCAGCAATTGGAAATAGCAATAATATTTCCAGGTTTTCGACAGGGATTTTTAATACAACAATAATCACCTGTAATGCAATTTAACAAGCAAGAAAAGCAAAGAAGCTGTCAAATGCCTAGAGAACAAATACATTATGATTTAATGAATTTTACCTATTGGCACTGGTTTATACTGATCCAAAGAGGGTGTTTTTAACTTTGACCATTGACATTTCATATCAGTAGATGATAAAATCTGTAAGTTTTCCAAATGGTTTCTATCAACAAAAAATTAAAACCACTACTACTTCCTAAATATGTTTTACTTATTCACCTAACACAAAACAGATATTACCGATTCAAGTACAAAAGTGTAGCTACTACGTGTTTGCAACATTCTGATGCACCTGCTTTACACGAACATTTAAAATTTAGTATTTCAAGTTTTTGAATTCCTTTTTTTTTAATTTTCCCAGTTATTTCATGTGGCATGTCTGATATATTTGATGACTGTATAATCAAACTTTTAACAGTAATATTATTTTCCTAAAAGAACCAACTGTTTTATATTTTATCAGAAAAAAAATTATCCACCACTTACGAGTACATTTGCTAATTGAATTGTTCCACATAATATAATTTGATTGGAATTAATTACTTGTTCACCTTCAATTAGGTTCCTTGAACTACTAGTACACTTAGAGTACTCAAAAATATCATTTAAAGTTAGAATCATGATTAATAAAATATTAGAATACAATGATTAGTATGATTTTTTGAATACAATAACAATTATAGTACCTAGCTGAATACTAATTATTTAATAAGTCTTGCGTATTTTAAATTATAGCACTTATGATATCAGTCCTGTTTTCGCGGCCATATTAAAAGTGACTACAGCGCTCCTCGTGTTATCTAACTATCCCAATAATCAGATAAAAGATTGTCAGTAAACAATTTTGACATAAGTCTTTTAACCATAGCTTTTACATGTTTTCCGCCAATATATGAAAGCTCGTTAACCTTAAATATAAAATATAAAATACATTCAACACATATTAAGTTAATTAATTTTAACATAAAAACTGCAATAATAATTACCAAAAGTGATTTAAATTGATGATCGCCAGCAATTTTATCTTCTACGGTGTTAAAATCAATAATATTATCTAATGGTAATGGGCAATCATGAAAATCGTTTTGAGTCAAACTATTTTTATTATTAGTATAAGTATTATTGCCTTGTAAGTGGGTTATTATTGATTCAAAGTGTTCAAACATAACCGTTTGGTTATTTTGAATTTGTCGTAATTCCATTTTTAAAAATGCCATATTACGCATGACATTATTTTGAAAACCACCATCTATTAGAAAGCAAAAAGGGAAATTTTTATAATAGTTATAAATTAAAGGTTAAAATATTTATATTAACAGGCAAAGCAATAGAATTTTTAGAAGTAACACTTGATACTGTATCTTTTGTTCCCAAACTTTGATCAAATTTACCTAATAATAAAATAATTAGAGGCAACTAATTAGGTAATATTTAGTTTCAATTCATGAAAAAAATTTTTTTCTATTTACCTGCAACTACTTCACTATTAGAAATATCGTCAATTAAGATGTTGGACTTATTATTATTATATAAAGAAACAGGATCTTGTTGTTGAATGTCATTAGAAATTATTCTTTCAATATTAGACTGAATAGGTAGATCTAAAATTTTAGCAAAAATTATATTGTTAAATAAGATACAATAATAATTTTTGTATATTATTAATTAGATATTGATATTTGATTCTGTTAATCTAATTAACTTACTTTTAATTTTTTTGGAATCAAAAATGTCAGATACGTGTGAAAAAGAAAGTTTTCTAGCTGTAGAACTTTTTTCTGAAAAATGTGTTTTTTATTTACAAACTTGAAATAATTACAATAAAATAACTCATTATATTTAAATGTATAATATGTATACCAGGATGAAATTTTGAGGTACTTGTAGCACTTGATGGAGAAATAGCAACATCTTGTGACTCAACACGAGTTTTTAATGCTTTAAAATAAGTTAAATATTATTAGAAGATATTAAAATTTTAATAAAATAAAACAATTACATTTCAATTTGTTTGGAGATGGGGACCAACCATGTTTTAGTTTTTTTGTCTGGTTTGAACCTGCAGATTGGCATTTCAAAGACATAAATGGTTTTTTAGAAATTGTCATCATAGATTCGTTCTCATTGTCTGAATCTATAGGTAAAGCATAAGGTATAAATTATCAATAAAAGAATTTATAAATGCAAATACTACAACATTACCAGAAAACAGAGGCATTGATGCATTTAATTTTGTGGATGAGTATAGTTTATTCTGATTGATTACTTCATCGTCATCAGTAAAATCTGACCTATACATGGCAATATTTGCTTTTGATTTTGCTTCAGTTAATGATGCTATTTAAAATAAAATATGTGTATTTAACCAAATAAAAAAATGGATAATATTTTATAATAACTTAAATTTTAAATATTTAACTTACTTATGCTTTTACAAAGTATTCGAATTTTATAATATTTAAATTCGATTTCATTCGGTAAACGTCTAGTTGTAATATATTTTGATGTTAGTGATTTGTTGTTTGGCCAAGCACAATAGTTCCCTTTTACCCAGATACTAGGGACTGCTTCTACGCTATTGTCTTTGATAAAATGAACAACTGAATAATTTGACATTTTTAAATATATCAATGTAAATAAACCTTAAAAAAATAATAATAATATTAATAAGTGTGTTTATAACAGTATTGTCCAAGTTTAATATTTATAATTGGCAAATGAGTTATAGTAACTAATAACTATTTCTTATTATTTTCATTTAAAATAATGTGTTAACTAATAATTTATCACATTCAATACTTAAAATACTTATATTTTATAATAAATATTATGTAATATACATGCTTATTAAATAGTAATACTTTAACCATATTGAGTAACACAAAAATTAAAAAATAATACTTAATATTATATATACATATATATTATATTATTAAACAACATACCTATTAATTTTACTAGCTTTTCTAATAATATGAAATATGTAATAATATAGTAATTGTACAAAAAAAATTAATAGGGCGTAGTTAAATTATTGTTTGATTGTGTGCAGTATAGGGTATGCGATCTCTAATTTCTGAGCATTATTAAAAATCATATATTTTTTAAAATTTGTGTTATTTAAATTTATATAAACTAGTTCATTTGATAAATTTTTTACAATAGCTATTTGTAACTTAATACTATTAATTGGTTTCACAAAAAAAGGCTCAACACTACCAAAAAACTTAACAATTAACACACTTTCATGATCATTCTTACAAATATTCTCAACTTTACAAATATTAAGTTGATTGTCTTTAATAAAACCAATATAACAATTAGCAATAGACTTTGTATCAATTTTAAAATCATCAATTATAACACATTTAAACTCAGGCCCAGTACATTTATCAATAAGTGGCCCTTCATTGTGTGGCTTTCTAAACTCTATATTTTGCTTGGAAGTAGAATCTTTAAATTCAGAAAATGTTAAATATTCATTGTAACGTTTTATTACTTGCTCTAGAGGTTTTTCAAATTTTCTAACCATTTTTTTTAAAAACTGTAAAAAGTTTTCAAATGGAAAGCAAGAGCAATTGTCAAGAGCACCATATTGTACATAATCATCTACAATATGCAACAACCCATGAACATTGTGAGATATAAAGTGTTTCCCATATAATTTCCCAAACTAATCTACAAAATATATTAATAATTTTTCACAAAAATGTATCAGCTCACTATCAATGTTTGGTGTTAAGAGAATTCTAAAACATATATGTAAACACATAAAATGTGAATAACAATCTTCGTTCAGCATACCTTGCAATACTATAGGGCCAGAGTACAAAAGAAATAATCTATACTCTGTGGCCTTCCATCTAGGTACTTCATTTAGACCCCTTGGAGGTCTTGAAAAATCTGAAGTGATGAATGGTTTAAGCAGTAAAAGATTATTAGAAATAGTTAATACCTTAATAGTTGGTAAACGAACTGACAAAGGTGCTTTTTTTATACTGCCCATCCACAATAAAATCAATTTTTTAATAACTCCCAGGCATACAAGATGCATATAATCCAACGGAAAATTACAAATTATATCTAAATGTGGAATTTCAGTAATTAATGAAACTGAATTAGTTACGTGATATTCATCATTTGAGCGATTTAAAAAATTGGAATGTGTTCTTTTATCAAAATTAATTTCAGAGGGAAAGCATACCCTATTTTCCAAATATATGCCCTCAATTGTACACCTCGAACAAGAAAAAAATCCAGTGTGCCCCTTAGTTTTCAGTATGAAACTCCTAGCTGGAGCATCACAGCAAAAGCCACTAACAACTACACGTTTCCTACCAAAATCAGTTACCAAGCCATTTTTAGATAATTCTTTAAGTTCATTTACCGTATCTTTTAAAAATATGTTACTATCTTTGGGCTTATCTTTTCCCCAATAAACACCAATTAAAAATGTACAAGAATAATTAGATTGATGTTGAACATGTCCGACAATTGGCCAAAATGTACTGCTTGAACTTTTTGTAAGAGGAAGACCATCAATACCTATTAAAATTTTTATTTCTTCACAATCGTAACTTATGACTTTTCTTAAAGAATTTAAACCATTAGAAATACCGAAGTGATGGTATATTCCAGGTGGAACAGATTGAATAGAATTTGAATTATTGTTAGACAAATTAGTTTTTAAAATAGTTCTAGCATCTAAAGGAAAACTATCAAAACATTTATGAGATTTCAAAATTTTTAATAATGCAGACAAAGCTGTATTAGTAATATTATTACCAACTGCCCATTGACTTAGTAAATTCAGCATTTTTTTATCATCAGCAAACAAATGAAATTGCTCTAAAACATCATCATCACTATCGCTATCAGAAATCAAATGTAATTCACTTTCGTCAATTAATGGTGAATTACTATTAAAAAATGAAACAATAGGTAATGAAGAACTATTTATTGGTTCAATTGTATTATTACTTATTAGACAGTTAGTAGAGTTGGAATTTTCCTGCATACATTCAAATTCATTGTTTACTATTTGAACAGATGTCCTAGGTGGTTGATCTAAACTATATAAATTATCAACAAATTCTACTTCCTCTAAAAACCTACGGCGCTTTGTTGATTTACTTACAGGACGATTAGCCATAATTATGAAAAATACTTGATTAAATTCTTAGTGATAAAAAATTATTATATAATACTTACTCAAAAAGAGAAACCAACTTTAAATTAGTTTGAACTAATACTGAAAATGTAACAACAAATGTACCTAGAACGCCAAAAAGTAAGATTAAAATTAGCAATAGCCAATAATCAATTTTAAGTTTGAATAGTTTTTCATAAAATATAAATTAATTATGTTGGCATATGTATGTATGGATATAAGCAATGTTTTAAAAAGTACTTTAAAAGTAATCACATTGGAGACAGTGTTTTTTTAAGGCATTTGTTACGTTCAGGAGTTTAACGCAGTTAATAATGTTATTATTAAAATATTATAAGCTTTGAAGACGACACTATTTTTATAGAGTGCAACGTTAAGGAACTAGAACGCTTATCGTATTTAAAACGGGCAATATTTTTGCGTCTAAAAGACGAGCACTGTGTTTTACAAGAAACCGTATTCAGTATTGTTTATATTAAATAATATAAATAGGTAATATTGAAAATATCGCAATACTAACAATTTGTTTCGATACTTTTTTTCATTATATTATTTTATTGTCCAAAAATTATGATAAATATTAATTATGTCATTTACAACAAATACAATAAGATAAAATCAACTTTTTGTTTTGAATATTGCAATTTGGAATTGTTGAATTAAACCGTATGTAGTATAGTAATATTACAGATATCGTGTTTGAAATAATGATATTATTTTTAGATCAATGGGTTATTCAATAGCGAATAAACTAAGATAAAATGAAATACAGCGCGTCTACACAACAAATAATTGGCAGGAAAATGACCGTCCCTATAAATTATAAACACAAGGCAACGTTCTGAGCATTCGTCCCCAACGTATTACCATTATAATATATTTATATAAATACTATCGTCTCACGTAAAACATAAAATCATGGTCGAGTGTAACCATAGACATATTATACTAAAAAAAAAATATAATATAATATAATAAATACAATGTTTTATATGCCACGGATTACATAAAGGTATTACTTATTAAAACTATTTTAAATAGTCTTTGGTAAAGCCGTAAAGCTTATTTATACTAATAATAAGTAATATATACCTATAAGTAATTTAGTTTACAACAAAAATCAGTTATTAAATATTAAATAATGTATAATATAATAATCGTTATGGTTATAATATCAAAGTAAATAAATAATAGTTATAACATATTATGTAGATAAATAATACTTACTTTTTGAAAAATAAATATACGTAATGATTGGGCAGAATGGCACAATAGTCAATATAAAATAGGTATAATAACATACACTACACATAAAGTCCGTTTATGTGAAACGCGCGAAGTGCGAAGACAAACTATAATTATGGTAACAGTGGACAGTGGTGACACGCCATTGCCAATACGCCATAGATAACATATATAATAGATATAACGATAAGACACGGTCGTCAGTCGGAGTGCGTTATACTACATATTCGCCAGATCAAACCGGTGTGCAATACCGTACCGGTTATCATGATTCCGATTCGTGAGTCTTGACCGGGTTGGTTTACACCGGTTTAGATAGAAATTCGGGGTATAGATCGGTTTACCCCCACTTTTTAATTAATTTTCTTATCGCGTATATTGATATCAATTGTTACCCGCGCTTTTTTAAAATCGTGTCTTTGTTATAGTTTTCATCTACCTAGTGGGGGCAGTGGCTAACTTTTCTTATTTCTGACTTCTGAGTATTAAATGCTTGCCAGACAGTGTTTGGAGCTATTCGTTTGACTTCAATCGATTGCAATATTGCAATCAATTCAAAATGAATAGAAACGATCTAAAACTACAATTGTTTAAAGACTTTATAATGAATAAAAATCACATCAGTAGTTATGTAACCCAGGGATTTCTTGTTCGCGAGAGTAAGTGATAATACTTCATGTATGCTATTTTTTACATAAATATACGTACATACGCTTAATTTAAATTTTTTTAATTACCTAGATTTGTTTATTCATTTGCATAAGGCAGTTTTAAATGATGATGATGATCATGATGATATGACATTGCTATTTAACGCAGAATTAAAAAAATGCAAAAATATTAAGGTGAAGATCCACGGTTTTGCAGAATTAATGGTACCTAAGTTTACTGATCGAGAGTTCAAATCTCATTTACGTTTGAATAGACAGAGTGTAAAAGTTTGTTTTAATGTTAATTGACAATTATTTGTTGGTATGTTATTTGTCAATCATTTTAAAATGTGTATGATTTAAATAGGTGGTAATATCGTATGTAGGTCCATATTTGTCGCAAGAGTCAATTAAAATAAATATTGAAAAACAAGTTTTAATATTTATTTGGTACATGGTTAATTCTGAAACACACAGGTTAGATATTCAATAATTTAGATAAATGAATCATAAATAGTTGTATTTTATAATGGTACCTAGTACCTACATTTTAAAGTGTTGAAAAAATGGTGTGGTTTATGTAGTCATAGGCAGTCTTGAAAAGAATACTTTTCAAATGTACAATGTAACCTTTTAAAATTGTGTAACTTGTAATTATCATTAATATATACATTTTAGACAAATTAGTAATCGGTTCAATATTGCGGAAAGTACAAGCCATTCAATTATTATTAATTGTTTATTGGCTATGAATAATGTTGCTGGAAGTATAATTGTATGGCCTACAGGAAATGCTGCTCTTAAAAATATACAGAACTTCAATAATCTAAGAGGTATGAACTCATTCCCTAATGTATTTGGGTGCATTGATGGCTGTCATATCAACACCCTATATCCATGGGAAAAAAGGTCTAAAATGCCTAAATTAGACAGAAATATGTTTTGTAACAGGAAACAAGTGCCATCTGTTGTTTTACAAGTGAGTGTCCACTTTTTAAAAGCTACGCTACGTCGATACCTTTTATGGTTTTTATATTAATTAAGTTTATAATTATAGAAAGTGAAATTTAGAAGAATTCAAGAATTTGAATTATTTTTTACTTAACTAATTAAAATCTAAATCTGTCGAATAACAGACATTTTTTTATTGAGGTCATTGAATGAATACAATACAAAATAAATTTAAACTTAATAAATATTATTAATAAGGTTTCATAATCATTATACTTAATTTAGGTATATTGAACATATTATATAATTCTAAAAAAACACAATAATGTAAATGTAAATGTATTTTATTTTTATTTAGGGAATCGTTGACGCAGAACTAAAATTTATAGATGTGTTTGCTGGTTGGCCAGGGCGTTCTCATGATGCTCGAATCTATCGATGCAGTAAAATTGGCCAATTAATCCTTAATAATCCATTGTCTTTGTTCCCAAAATCATGTCATATTCTTGGTGATGGTGCCTATCCCCTTACAGAGGGTCTTCTAACTCCATACAAAGATAATGGTCATTTAAGCCTAAAAGAAAAAAACTTCAACCATAAACTAAGTAGTAGTAGAGTATTAATCGAGCAAGCATTTGGCAAGTTGATTTGTAGATTTAGAAAGCTCAAGTAAGATTTTCAAATTTTGTTTATTTAAATTTTCATTTTTTAATTCATAATTTTTAAAATTAAAAACTAGACATATGGATATTTATAAAAAAGACTTTTGTGGTAAAGTCATTACTGCAGCATGTTGTTTGCATAACATCTGTATAACAAACAATGATGACATTGAAGTTGCTAATAGTTTTCAACCAGAAATTATTCAGGAAATGGGAGAGGAAGAAACTACAGCAGGATCAACTAAAAGAAATTTTATTTGTGATTCATTATCAATGTATTAATTAAGTGTTTACTCTTACTTAAAAATATAGTCATTAAGTTTCCTTTTTATTATGACCAGAACATATTTAAAATTATTATAACATTTTTAATATTATAATGTATAATATATCATAGTATTGTAACAAAAAATAATATAAAAAACAAAAAATGTAAGTGTTTACTCTTACTTACAAAAATAGTCATTAAGTTTCCTTTTTATTATGACCAGAACATATTTAAAATTATTATAACATTTTTAATATTATAATGTATAATATATCATAGTATTGTAACAAAAAATAATATAAAAAACAAAAAATGTAAGTGTTTACTCTTACTTACAAAAATAGTCTTTAAGTTCCTTCTTAATTATGACCAGAACAGATTTAAAACTAATATAACAGTTTTAATATTATTATGTTTATATCATAGTAATGTTTAACAAAAAATAATATAAAAAACAAAAAATATAAGTGTTTACTCTTACTTAAAAATATAGTCATTAAGTTTCCTTTTTATTATGACCAGAACATATTTAAAATTAATACAACAGTTTTAATATTATTATGTTTATATCATAGTAATGTTTAACAAAAAATAATATAAAAAACAAAAAATATAAGTGTTTACTCTTACTTGCAAATATAGTCTTTAAGTTCCTTCTTAATTATGACCAGAACATATTTAAAATTAATATAACAGTTTTAATATTATGTCTCATAGTAATGTTTAACAAAAAATGAGATAAATTAACTGTATTAAATACAACTTATAAATACTGAAATTAACTGATGATTAGAAAAGTAGAAACAAACATACCTACTAATCCATGTTAAACATTTTTTTAAAAACATCGAGTTTCTGTAGTTCGATATTATTTGCATCTTCTAATTTTTTTACAAGTTCTTCTTGGGTTTTTAGCATAGCTTCTTCCCTTTTTTCCAACTTCTCAAGACTATTAATTATGCATAAATGAATAATTAGAAATAATCAAAATGGGTATCTAATACTTATTTACTAACCGATCGTTGAGTTGCATTGCATTTTCTTTTGCTGATTTCAACTGTTCATTTTTTAATTCCTCAAATTTCGTAATCCAAGAAGGTGTTTTATCCATAGTTTTATTTAATAATGATTTTTGTATCAACCCAGACGTTGGAGGTTCTTCCATTATGCTTTGAGCAGGTTCGTGAATTGAAAATTCCAGTTCAGGAATTAAACTTACTGAAGGTTTGAGCAGTGGTCTTGCAGATGATTCGTGCAATAGATCTATAAAAGTTGTATTAATAAATTATAAAATGTATAAGGATGTAAACTACAAGAACAAATTTTAAATATAATTTTAGGTTAATCAAACTGTTAATTTTAACCTATCATTAAGTATATACATTATACATATATTTTATTACTAAAATTATTAATTAACCTCTGGGTGGAGAAACTGTTTGTCTCACTGTTGAAGATATGGAATTCTCCATAGAATCGTAATACTGCCATTTGATATTACCACTTCCCGATACCTTGGACGCATCTCTTACTTGACGAAAACGTGTTAGTAAACGTCGCCACTTTTCATCACACTGCCTTTCACTGAAGTTGTGATTTTTTTCCTTCATTTCATTAGAAATCAGTAACCATAGTTCCATTTTCTTCCCTTTTTTTCTTGTATTTTGAAATTTCTCATTATATGTTGATCTGAGCGCAATCAACAATTTCGTAGCTGCTGCTGTCCATGAGCCTAAAAAAAAAGAATGCTTCATATTTTTTATCAAATTTAGTTCATGAAAAATTTCAAATGTAATATTTACTGGACATTTCAGAGTTTGGAATAGTATGGTTAAAAAGGCTATTATCATCGTTTATAATGTCCTCATCACCAACAACTGGAATAATAAATTGAAAACAATTTTTGAATCATAATTTATAAAATATAATATCAATTTAAAATACCATGTACTTCAATACATTATTGTAAACAATAAAGTTAAAAGGGTTTCAAAATGTTCATACCTTCAATGTACCTATCCATCGCATCATCAGAAATATCCCATAAAGACATAGTGAATTTCTAAAAATGAATCAAAATAAAATTAATGATAGGTTTATAAGGGTATTGGTGCTAACTGCTAAAAGAAAATTTTCAGACTGTCTCGTTCAGACTTTGGAGAGCTTTTTATATGAACTATGTAATTTACCCGGGTGTTCAGGTAAAATTAAGTACACATGTTTGTATATGCAACTATAAAGAATAAATTAAATATATTTTTTAAAAACAATTCATCACATAATTTCAACTACCTATGTAATATTTAAATATTAGAACTTAATATGTAGTATACATATATATCGTTCCCGTTTATGCAAAACACACAAGTACGAACATTTTTCTGGTTTAATATTCTATAGAATTCTGTTTAAAAATGTCTACAATTCTATAATCAACTAATTCCAAGTATTATTTTAAGTTGTTAGATAAACAATTTAAAATTTCAACTAAGTCCAACTATTTGACATCCTGAATACGCAAAACACACTAAATTTAGTTTCATTTAGTATGCATTTGAAATTTGAACAAATTGCCAAAAGTGATTCTCAACATCATATTTTTGGACTTGGTGCGTGTTTTGCATGAACGGGGATGTTAGAGTCACATAGTTCAACAATACTTAACAGTGAATAACAAAGCTTAATAAAAGTTAACTATTGCTATGTCAATTAGTATAAGTTTTATTTAAGTTTCTTAATGCAAACTACTATAGTATAGTATTAATACTATAGTATTAAGCTTATTTATGACAAAAATATAGTATACCTCACTTTTTTTTATGCAACTTAAAATATACAATCTAAAGTACGACACAAATGAATATCTAAAAACTACTTATTATTTATTATTAGGTAGTACTTACTCCAAATCAAATAATTAATGCCTAATGGTATAATACATTTAGTTAATTGATGAGTATAAAAGAGTATAATATTAAAATACATAAATTTGAATAAAATTAACTATAAATTATAAGTGATAACATGTAATATATGATAAAGGAATGCCTGTTGAGGGGAAATATTAAAATAAGGTGGGGACAAATCTCGATCGGTATTTCTCGACCACCTCGTTATGATGGTCGAAAAAAACCAAACCGGTGTGACGCGTTTTTAAATCGGTTTAGTACATCGAATTTCTTAAATCCACACCGGTTTACTTTTTAAGGGGAAATTTACACCGGTTTGGTCTGGCGAATTTGTAGAGTCGTACGTTATTCTTGGTTTTCCCCAAAAACATTTCCGCTGATATCATAAAAATAGACTATAACAGCGGCAGTGCGGCACACCAAGCCGCATAATATATATATTATGTAATTATATATATGAATATTACTGCTATAATACACTTATTTTACACTGTATTATAAGTTTAACCAACATCTAATGTCCAACTTTTATTTAGGCACCCGTTCAAGTACTAAAAAAAGTCCCTTCTTTAGTTAAATTAGATTGTAATGATTATATAAGTATATGGTATATCTATGAATAAAGTTATTAGATATTTCATGCTTAACCCATTTATGCCCAAGGTCAAAAATGTTTTTAAATTTTGATTTTAACATGTGTTTTTTGCTCTCTGTAGTATATCTAAGATCAATAAAATAATAAAAAAAAAAAAAATTCAACCCTCTGCAAGTTCTTAAGTGACCTATATTTAGGACACTGGGTAAATTAGGTACTTTGCTTAAATAAAATATTATAATATAATTTAATCATAGTTGAATGAATTATTTATTTATTATTCTTACTTTATTTAAATCACATTAGCATAATAATTTAAAAAAATATTAGAATATGTTAGTTAGTATGTGTAAATATGAATAAAATGTTCTATTTTGGCGTATGGAATTTCAAATTGCATTTCAAATGAACCCCAACATCACACTTGGAACATCTCGAAGTTGTTTTTTCATGGCATTCCGCACATCTCGTTTGCTTTCCTTGAGGAACTAAATAATGCTTTGAACCATCATATCTTGGTAAGTAACTTGATGTTTTGCCTCCTTTACGTCCTGGAGTTGGTGGTGTATTATATTTTTGTAGATAATACGTTGCTATGTGTCTACGAAAAGATAGAAGGTCCATGGATTTTTCAGAGTAAATTTTATGTAATTGCCAAGCATTTTGAACACTCAAATCTATGCAATAAGATATTATAGATGAATACCATTTTTTACCCCGTATTGAAATTCGGTATTGTGAAATGTTCTGATCCATACGATCAACACCGCCCATATTTTGATTATACACATTTATAATATGAGGTTGAGGAAGTTGAATATGTTTTTTTTCTGAAACGGACCATCTTTTTGCAATTGAAACAGGCTCGACTCCAATACTATTAGATGCTATCATAACAGTACTGTTATCGTTCCATGCGCATACTATAACAGCAGAATCGGAAACATAACTTTCATATACACCTCTTGGTTTTTTCTTCAAAGCAATCAAATCTATCGGACATTGTTTAGTTCGATTGGAACGTATTGTTCCCGAACCATATAAACCCATTTCTGTTAATTTATTCAGTAAAGGCAAACCAGTAAAAAAGTTATCGAATACTAAATGATATTTATCAACTCTGTGAGATAATAAACTGTTTGCGTATGACATTATAACTGATGCACCAAGTCCATACTCATTATATAGTAGATCACAATTTTTTCCCTGATAAGGAGAAATCCAGACAACATATCCTAATCTTAGTGCTCCGACCCAAACTTTAAAACCAAATCTAATAGGTTTGCCTCTTATAAATTGCTTGCACCCATGTCTACCAAAGTATGGTATCATTGATTCATCAATACTATGAAACTCTTGGTGTGGTGCATGCATCAAAAATCTGCTGTTTAACATTGAAATAAGAGGTCTTATTTTCGAAAATTTGTCATTTTCATCTAGACGATTATTATCGCAAAAATGTAAGAACGAAAATATTTGCTCGAAACGGTTTCGTCTCATTGCATTTGATACTAATTCGTTGTGTGTATCAGGCGATTTCTCCCAATACATACGTCTACGTGAAACTTCATTATACCCAGATAACAATAAAATCCCCAAAAAACACTTTAGCTCATCTACAGTTATTTGAAGGGGCTGATTTTTGTTAAAAGCATACATATTTGAATAATTAACGATAATTTCCAACAACTGTTGATCAAAAAATAACTCAAATAATTCAAAAGGTTGTAATTTATGGTACAAATTTGAATTTTGGTCCCAATCGTTGACACTTTTTGGACTCTCAAGATCTCCCTGATACCATTTTATAGTCGGTGGTATTTTATTTTGTGTTTTGGTCATTTTTTTTTGTTTTTCAATTTTTTTCTTTTGGTTCATTTTTTTATTTATGATTTTAGCGTTTTTCTCTTTTAAATTATTTATTTGAGTTACTTCATCTGGTACTACGGCCTCCTCAGTTTCGAAATTATTTATAATAACGTGGGACTTCAATAAACTAGCTGGCATATGATTTAGATTACCTATAGGTCCTTCGTCGTCAGAATCTTCATCAGTTATTTCATTATTTGCATTTTCAGGTGGATCCATAAATATTTCATTTACATTATACAAAATATTATCTATATCTCCTTCTTCCAATAATGCAGCAACTTCGTGTACAGTCAGTTTTCTAACAAAATAATAAATATAAAATAATAACATTACAAATAATTGGCGACATATATATTCCCAATGTCCTACATATAGGACACTGCTACTATTATGCTTAAAAATAAAAATGTGAGTAATATAACTGCATCATGATACGTGCAATATATTAGGTACACACTTTTCAACATTTTATAGTAAAATACATTTATATTATCGACAGAAAAAATATAGTTTACTTACTTTGAAAATGACGGCATGATGATCGAAAAATTCTCAGAAGAAAAAAATCGTTTTGAACTAACATATCAAGTTAAAATAAACGATAACTGTTTCAATCTAATCTCTATACACTTCTGTAATCGATAACAATGATTTTCGGGAAAAAAAATTTAAAAATAGAATTTATAACAATTATATAAACTGGTGTCCTATATGTAGGACACTGGGTATAAATGGGTTAAATTAATATAAATTGTTACAATATTTTAATAAATAATAAAATAATACAAAAAAACTCTTTATAATATTATAAATTATAATATAGGTACGCATTCATACATAATGATATACTTTATAAGCATTATATATTTTATTATTATTAATTATTATATTATTGTGTAAATACCACTGCAACTCAAGCTATCTATAATCTACGACGATAGGTACTTGCAGTATACAGTATACTGTACGGGACTACGGGAGGGTAATATTATTATATTATTTTATAATAACTCAACGGAGATGATAATAATATTAATAAATAACGTACGTGGAGATGTTAAATTTATATTTGATGTCCCACCTCGTAAAATTATTGTGATAAATTACAAATTTTATATTATATTGTATTATAATAAAAATATATAAACCCTTAAACAATATATTAATAATAAAGAACCATGTATAATGATAGTATATAAATTATACTTTGCAATTTGCAATTTGCATAAATTATTAATAGCTTTTTCATAGCTAGGTATCAACTAACGAGTGACGATAATAATATATTATCATTCATTATTGAGAATTAGTTTTCAGATGATATAGGGAAAATAAAATTATTTTTAAATTAAGCGACATCTAAACACCTTAAACTAATATGGATTTTACCAATTTTGACGATTATTATCGCAATGCGATGTCAACGTATTTAATGTAGTGGGAATGCCGCTTGAACATTAAAACTAGTGGAGTTTCCATAAACCGATTACAGTAAGTAAGAATAAAAATAAAAAATTGGCAGAGTTTACGTTAGACCTTTTCATTTGCTTTTTATCTAACTGGTAATCTGGCGTGGTTTACAATCGCCAATCGCCCATATATATATATAAAAATATGTACATTAATAATAGTATAAATATCATATAATATCTATATCATTGATTAAATCAATTTAATAAATGCATCTATATAATATTATATTTCAGCTATAGCTATATAGCCTATATATATATATATATATATATATATATATATATATATATATATATATATATATATATATATATATTAATATAACTTTTTTTTATAATAATAATAATTATTATTAACACTAAATCAATTTTTTTTCAGTAGGTATATGTTACATTTTAATTAGCCTAAAGGTACAATTAACATTTAAAATAAAATATATTTTATTCAATGAATAGAAAATAAAAACAAAATATTAATTATAAATATTAAGTAAAATATTGGTTTTAAACCTTTAGTAAATATTACTGTAATACATTTATTTAATGTTACATTTTAAAATGCATTTAATGTACCATTTCCATTGAAAATAAAATATATTTTCTTTAATGAATAAAAAATAAATATAAAATATTATTCTATTATGTTTATTTAATGTTAAATTTTAAGGTTTATTCAATTTTTAATTGTCTTTAAAAATAAAATATTGTTAAGCCAATATTTATTTAAAACTATACAATATTTTGGTTACAACGTAAAAAATAAAATATGTAATAAATATATAATTAACTTTTAATTTTAAATATTTTAAATGCAATTCAAATTTAATATTTATACAATCTTTATGATTAACTAATGCTGTGTGCGGTCTGATGTTTCTTTTATATTATTATTGGTAATTAATTTCGTGCTTATGTCTTTCATAAAATTTTCGTAAGTATTTTCTTTTATTTCATGTATATTATACATTCTAGTGAGAGCATCCGCTTTGTTTGTGGAACCTGCTTTATATTGAATTGAAAAATTATATTCTAATAAATAGTATTTCCATCTAGCTAGTCTAGATAAAGGATTTTTTAAATTCATTAAGTAAACTAATGGTTTATGATCGGTTATGATAATGAAATGTATGTCCATTAAATAATGTTTAAAGAATTTTACTCCAAAAATAATTCCTAAAAGTTCAGTTTCGATAGTTGAGTAGTGACTTTCGGCTTTATTTAACGTTCTACTTGCGTAGCCTACAGGGAAATCTTTTCCGTCGTGTATTTGTGATAATATAGCGCCAAGCGCTTGACCTGATGCGTCAGTAGTTAGATAAAATTTCTTTTCAAAGTCTGGGTATTTTAGTATTGGTTGCGTACATAAAGCTTTTCGTAGTGTATCGAATGACTTTTGACATTCTTCTGTCCAATTAAATTTTACGTCTTTACATAATAATGTTGTTAATGGTTTAGCTATAGCGCTGTAATTTTGTATAAATTTCCTATAATATCCACTTAATCCAAGGAATGATTTAATTTGTTTTACGTTTTTAGGAGGGGGATAATTAAGTACGGCTTTAATTTTTGTTTCGTCTGGCTTAATTCCTTCGCTTGTAATTTTATGTCCTAAATATAAGATTTCTCGTTGTAAGAAGTTACATTTATTTGGTTCTATTTTTAAATTATTTAAGCGTAGTCTATCGAAGACTTCGGATAATTTATTTTCGTGTTCAATTAGAGAACGAGAGAAAATTAGTATGTCATCTAAATAAACTACTACTTTTAATGGTGTGAGTCCTGAAAGAACGTTTGTCATTAATTTTTGAAAAATTGCGGGACTTTGTTTCATTCCCATTGTCATACGTTTGAATTCCCAGTGTCCTTCTAGTGTACTAAAAGCTGTGAATTCGCGAGAATCTTTTGATAATGGTATTTGATAAAATCCTTGTGTTAAATCTATTACGGAAAACATGGTACAATTACCAAGTCTATCTAAAATTTCGCTAATGTTTGGTAGTGGGAATACTTCGTCTATAGTGGCGTCGTTTAATTTTCTAAAATCGACGACGATTCTATATTTTTATTCGCCTGAATTATCTGGTTTTTTCTTTACGAGAATGAGTGGTGCGTTAAAACCGCTTGAAGATGGTTGTATTATGTCGTTATCTAGCATTTTATTTATCTGTTTATTTATTTCGGTTTGTTGCGCAAATGGAAGTCGAAATTGTCTTTGATGTATTGGTTCTTTAACGTCGGGTTTTAATTTAATTGAATGTTCTATTGTATTTGTACATGTTAATTTATCTCCTTCGAGATAGAATACATCTGAATATTTATCGCATAAATTAATAATTGTTTCGCGTTCGGTTTTTGTCATATGATCCGTTTTTAAAAGTTTCTTTATCTTATCGAGTCTATTTAAATTATCGTTTTCTATATTAAATGATAATAATTCGTATTCGTTTTCGTTGTTATATACTAATTTATTTATTTCTGAATCGGTGATATGTTTATTTGTTTCGGATATATTTAAATGCTGATTAAAGCGTAACCATTTTTTACATTTGTTAAACTTTCGCTACAATATAAATCTTTTGATAATTCTTGCTTTTTAATTAAAATGCAGTTATTATGAACTTTGGTGTCTGTAATTGGAATTTTAATTATAGTCTCTGATCGTGCGTTTATATTATAGCAATTTTTTATCGTTGTGTTAGTTTCATGATTTGTTAAAACCAATGTATTATTTGCGATGTCTATTATTGCTTTTGATTCTACTAAAAATGCTCTTCCTAATATTCCGTGTTTTAATATTGGAAATTGTGGGCCTACTACTTCGAAGGTTACATTTATGTGTTTGTTGTTAATTATAATTGGTATATTAATTCGACGTATTGTTCGTATTAATTGCTGGCTAATACCGCGAATAAGAATTTTGTTAGTTTCATCGATAAATAAATTTTTATTTAGATATTGTAATTTAATTATGTTTATGTCTGAACCAGTATCAACGAGAAGATGTAATTCGTTGATGTTACACGCGCTTGATTTACATGTTATATGATTATCGATTATTGTTGATAAGATGTGAAAACAGTATCGCACTGTTCGTCCATTATCTGTTCGTCGTAATTGTCGGTCGCGCATTGAATTTGTTGTACCGTACGCGGCGCGCGTTGCGAGTACGGTGTGGCGTTTCCCGAATTAGAATATTGACGTGCGGCGTCATTTTGTCTTGAATAGCATACGTCCATATTGTGACCGCGTTTGCCACAGTAAGAACACATTTCGTTATAATTATTACGTATGGGAGGCCTAATGTTGTTATTATTGTTACTCCGTTCATTATGTTGAGGCGGTGGATGATAATTAGTTGAACTTTGATTATGATTATTTTGATTAAATCGACCGTTTCTTCTGTTATAGTTTTGTGGTGGATAATTATTTCGATTATTATTATTAGGATTATTATAATTTTGCTGAGGTCTATTATTATTATTATTATTATTATAGTTTCTGTTATAATTTTGTTGTGATGCGTTGTTATTTCTATAAGAATTTTGTGGTTGATTATTGTAATTATGATTATTAAATTGTTGTTGCGCATTTTTGTTATAAAATTCGCGATTATTATAGTTAGTATTATTATTATTTAATCTCGGATTAAAGTTTCTTTGATTTTGATTACGCTGTTGTGTGTAATTATTATTATAATTTTGATTAGGTGATATATTTAAATTGTTTTCTGTGTTTCGTGTTAAACCATCGATTAAGTTATCTCTAGTTGTTTCTTCTGCTAATTCTAACTCTTCCTGTATAGCAATTGCTTTTGCTTGGTCGAGTGTTTTTGGGTCTCTAGCGCGTACTGTGTTTCTAATTGGTTTAATTAGTCCTTTAATGTATACTGCTAAGGTTTGTTCGGTTAGTGTTTGTTTTATAGCTTTTGAATCGCTTTCGTTTTTTCCTGCTGTACATATATTAGTGAGTTGGAAATATAATTTTTCTAGCCTATCGGTGTATGATTTAACTGTTTCGCCGTTGTTCATTTTAATGGGGTTTATTTGTAATTGTAACGCGTTTATGGAGTAATGGGAAGCGAATGATTCCTCTAAGTTTTGTTTTATAAATATCCATTTACTGTTGTCTTTATATTTTAAATATTCGGCTGGTTTTCCCGAGAGTTTGGTTAATAAGTATCGTATTAATAAAGGTACGTTATGTCTATCTACCGAATTTACTGCAATGTCACATGCGTTTATAAATTGTGTTAAATTTTCTTCTCCCGAACAATATGGAATAAATTTAAAAGCTTTATCTACTGGCATAGTAGTTTCAAGATGTTCTGGGTTAGTTACCGGAGTAGCCATATTATTATCGTTTCTTTTATTTCTTTTAGGTGTTTTTAGAAATATATGTTCTATTGGGCCTTTGCTCCTAGTTACTATTCGTGTTGGGCTAATTAATAAATTGCTTTCGAGTTCTTTTATTCTATGTTCTCTTTTTAATTTTTCTTCTTTTATGCTTAAATCGTGTGGTGTTACGTTTAAATCAGGAGTGCCTTCTTTGGAGTTGTTAGTTGGTGATAACACTAGAGTAGCAAGTTCTAGAGGAGACGTGTCGTTTAAATCAGTAATGTCGTTTTTATACATATGAGTTGTAATATTTTATGTTAGTTTAACATAGTAAATTTGCGATAATAAAATTCAATAATAATAAAATAACTTGCGATAGTAAAATAATATGCGATAATTCAATAATTCTCAATAATTCAATAATTCAATAATTCAATAATAATTTTATATTCTCAATAATGATTTTAATATAAACGATTTTAAAGGATGTTGTTTTTAAATTCTTTTAGTAATAATGAAACGCATAAATAAATACCAATAATAAATCTCAATAATTCTCAATAAAAATTCATAAATAACTCGCAATAATAATTTTCAATAATAATTCTCATAAATAAATCGCAATAATAATTCTCAATAATTCTCAATAATAAATTCATAAATAGATCGCAATAATAATTCTCAATAATAAATTCTCAATAATGAATTCTCGAAATAATTCCTTATTACAGCTCATATGTAATATACCATGGTATGATGTTTTAAAGTATACACTTTGACTTGATTGTTACTTAAATTATAATATTAGTGATTTTATGCTTACAAAGAGATTACTCTTGGTGTTGTCATGTTTTTGATTGTAAATTGGTGGAAAATGTTGAATGTAGTTGAAAAGTGCGTGTTGATTGAAGTTGAAAAGTAAATGTTGATTGAAGTTGTAGTTAAATTGAATTTGTAGTTGAATTTGTAGGAAAAGTGATCAGTTTTTCCAACAAATTTTTTATTTTAGAGAAAAAATATTTTAATTCAAAGACCACAGGTGTTGAAGATGTCCGCAGCGCCACTGTTACGTGGTACCCAATGAAAACAGGTACCTATCGTACTCTTGAGGATGTATGAGTTAGAATAATGTGGTAGACAATTGAATAAGGTTAAACACTTTTAATTTAATTCACTTTACAATAATGACAGGATAAAATTACAAGTTATAACATAGTCGCGAATAACAATGTCAAGACAGAACTCCGAAGGGCTTGTACTGATGGCTAGACACGTCTACCTGCCGGGGTCTCCCGGAGGCGGTTATATAGGCAGCCGGAGTGCCCATTCCCCTTTTGCGAAGTTCATGTGCGTTGTAAGCTGCTTTCTTAATTGCCTCTTAGTTATTTTTGTTAATAGCTGAACTGGTGACTTCTCCGTGTGTGACGGGCGAAAAGGTCCTTCCCGTATCCCGAGTGTTGCTTATTATTAGGTAGTTATTATTAGCGGTGTTGGCTATAGTGTGATCGTGTTACATCTTTAAATGTGCTTGGCTCTCGAAAACATGCGTATTAATGTTAATTAGTAATAACAATAATAATATGCATGTTACAATATGTTGGCTTTTTTACTGGCCAGTATTTTAATATTTGGCTTGATAGACGAGAGTTGAATTGCATGTCTGCTTCAGCATCTAATTTATTACGATATTTGGTTTTTGAATATAAGTATTAAAATCTAAAACGTTACTAAGAAATATAATAATAATAATTTAATAATTTGAATTTTATTAATACAGATATGCTCAGTGAGCCGCGGAGCCCCTAGACTACTCTCGCGGAACCCCAGGGCTCCGCGGAGCACAGTTTGAGAACCACTGTTGTAATGCATAATAGTAACACACCGCGTGTAACTAAACCCATCAACATCATGCGATGGCGGTTACAACTCGAGGAATACGACTATTCAATGATTTACCGGGCTGGTTCCAAACATTCTAACGCCGATTGTTTGTCACGAATTCACGTAGTACAAGACGTCGCAGCAGGCAACATAGAATATAATAAATTTTTAGACGCGAAAAAAACACCGATATTTAACTCAAAAATAACAGAAACCGACGGGAGCATTAAAAACGCGAATAGTAACGAAAACTTGTTTATTCCTATTCCGCGTGACGTAATTATCGTGCATCCCGCTGTTAGGAAACTGATCCAAGACAACAATCTTGATGCTATTAATCTCAAGGACGACGAAACCGTCGCAACTATAAAACAAGAAGATAGGACAATATTTTTTTACGCTATAACTGAAACACACTTAATGAAATTTAACGCACAAGATATTTATAACGCGTACTTAAAAATGCGTGACCTATGCGAACAAAATAATCTTAAAACCTGTTCCACTATCCGTATCGAAGGTTCCACCGCCATGACCAAATACGAAAGAGTTCGTACGATATTAAAATATATTTTCCTCGGAACAGACATTTCAGTTAACGTATTCACAGAACAAAATCTCTCACCTGGTGAGAAACGTAAATAACGTAAAAAAACTTAACGACTAAACAAATCAACAAGACATTACAAAAACTTTTCCTTCTCTTTCTATTATTTTTTTTATTTTTTTTCTCTTGGTTCAAGCAACCAATATAACTTTACTATTTCTTTTTAGATTACCGTCGCAACGTTACGTCCTAATAGATCTTGAGTTCATCACACTGAGAAAGGGTGAGACATTGCTTGTATCTGGAGCAATGACCACCAGCAATACGAGCTCTCCAGCTATAAAACTGGAGGGGGAAATTTTATTAATGAACTCAAACACAGGTTCTATAGAACCGGCAACTGAGAAACAAATTAATCATGCCGTGCTTAGGAACAACAGAATTTTTAAAGACCAACCCTCAAAGTTATATCCAGTCCTGGCACAGGTGTATGATAGTCAAAACACTCTTACGCCGAATTTGAACTATAGAACCATCCATGATTATATTAACCAGGACGACTGGGACAATATAGTCGTGGTATATCAGGGATGTAACGACATCAAAATATTAAAACAGTTAGGAATAAACAATCCCATCCTAGACCTGAGGGTCTATGATGAAAATCAAGACGGAATATTTTGTATACAACTACTGCATAATAAAACGATTATAGCAGAATGTGAACTGCATAAGGTGGAAAAGAATGGACGTTATTTGAAACTCCAAGAGGCCCACGGGCTAATATGCAACAAAGATCACGGGATAACGGACGCACATAACCCTTGTACAGACGTAGTCTGGACAAGGTGTATTTTTAATCATCTTATGTGTTTCATAATCCCGTGATTCAATGTAAAGTATTTTTTTTTATTATATTATTTTTTTTATTATAATTTCAGACTTCTTATTACCATAACTTACTTGCAACTCGTCACCAGTACATCACGAATAACCAACGAAAAACTTAACCAAACCGCAGGGTTGTATTACGAAAACCGAGGACTAGTCAACATAGTCACTTCGAAATGGGATTTAACCACTTTCATAGATATTGCTAAACATACCGAACAATGGGAATATATAGATACCTATTTAACAAAAACCGAGCAGGCTTGCCGAAACGTGAGTAATAACGCTGTGGCTAACTGTCACCATTTGCTTTATCCAGTAACTAGTATTGCCAGACAATATAAAAATAAACGAAATTTAATTTTATCATCAATCGGTCATAAACATACATTTACTAAACGTAGTGTAATAGGTACTATAAGTAAAGTCGCCCAAACAATTTATGGTTTATGTAATCTCGATTGCATAAAGAAATTCGATTTCGGTATTGAAAAATTAATAGCAGGGGGCACCACAAACACAAACTATGTCTCCGAACAACTAAAAGTCGTTAAGCTTAAACAAGAAATTGAAGCACGCGAAAATTACGAAATTAAAATTATGGTAAATGAAATAAAAAACGCAACTATGGATCAGCAGATCCTAAACCATATAAACAAACATTTTATTTACATGAGTTTACTATTTACAAAACACATGTCAGAGTTAGACATATTATTTAACATAATTGAAAGTGCAAAAATAGGTCAGATTCACCCATACTTACTAGGTCTACCAGAGTTAGTAAATCATTTCCAAGATATAAAAATATCGTTACCACATGGTACAGATTTGCCATACCAACCCAGTTTGTCAACTGTTTATGATTTAGTAAAACTCTCAGATTTAATAGTATACTATTCTAATAACAACATTGTATTTGTACTAACCATACCATTAGTTTATCAAAATGATTTTATATTATATAATCTTATCCCTAAACCAGTATGCGAACAAACTAATTGTATGTATATTAAACCTAGCCATAAGTATTTAGCTGTAAGTAAGACTAAGGAACACTACACGACCTATAACAGTTTTAACTACGCACAATGTAAACATACTCGAGATTTCCTTTTATGTCCTGAAATCCAATATCTTCATCCAAGGACACTTAGACCAATTTGTGAGGTACAACTACTACAGGATCCCAAAGATGTACCCGACTCGTGTAACATCAAACAATTCACGTTACGATCAACCATTTTTCACAAATTAAATCGACAAAACAAATGGCTATACGTAACGGATAATGAGGTAATCTTCATAACATGTGAAAATGATAAAGAATCAACAACCCATACCTTAGAAGGCGCAGGTATAATAACACTTAACGAAACATGCAGAGGATATGGAGCAAGAGACGTTCTCGTACCAGGAAAAATAGAACATGACGTAGAATATCTAGACTTTGTTCTACACTCCAAAATTAAAAGCAACATAAACCCAAATCAATCAATTGATTTAGTACTAAACGACGAAGACGTCATCAACAATCACATGGACGATCTAGACTTAATTTCCAAATCAAGAGAAGAACTTTATCAAATGAAGAAAAAACAAGAAACTATCGATAAATTAAAAGAAAGTCAATTTCTCCAAAGCTACATGCTATATACTATAATAGCGAGTTTTATAATTATAATTTTCATTATTACAATATACCGATTCAACAAAATGTTAGAAATAAATAAACCAAGGGCACAATACTTGGAAGAAATACAACAAGAGGAAATGCAGTCAATATGCCTAGCCGATGAACCAACGGGACAAGAACCAACGGCACCTCCAACAACGGAAGAAGAAAAAACTAATATATCGGTTTACCCGGCACTTAAGATTAGATTTTGAAAGGAAGATGGGATTAAGGGGGAGGCATGTAGTAAACCGATACTACGCATACATTTATATTTCTAAGAAGATACAACAAGTTGTAATAAAACGATATTACGCATACATCAATATTTCCAAGAAGACATAAATATTTTTATGATCCCTTGCATTTAAAAGTCCTTGCCAGAAACAACTATCTCTCCGCATCTAGTATTGACTCACCTGTTTTCCTCATCCAACGTCTCGATTAATGTATAAGGAAGGGTAAAATAGAGCCCAATGAATTGTATAAATACGGACTCTATTTTACTGTAAAATTAGATTAAGTCCGATTCCCAAGCCTCGAACACTACCTGGTCGTAGCCCCGCGCGGTTACATCGCCGCCAGCTCTAGTGTTCACGAACCTACTTATTCTCGGGCAGACCATAACGTCTGTCCTCACATTTCTTTTATTAAAGTAATTATATTAAGTTACATTTTGTCTTACATTTTAATAAACATTATTACTAATCTACAACATTGACTTCGTGACTCCTTTATCTCAACCTGTCGAAGAACACGCTCAGAGATATTGAGTATAGTGACTAGTCTCCTGGTTCACTACATGTGGTTGATTCAATAGCTGTTACAAACCTGACTATCACAGTTTCTACATATTTTTGCCGTGTAAAAAAAAATGATCCAAATATTTAAAAAATGTTTTGTTCTGTAACCAAAAATAAAATTTCCGGTGAAAAAATATTGCTCCAAGCAGCGATTTCTACATATTTTTACCGTGTAAAAAAATCTAAAAGAGAACATTTGTTGTGATAAATATTTTTATTTGTGGATATAACATTTTATTTTTCGTAATAATTATTAAAGCAATTTTTTAATTTTTACATTTTATTTATAATAATTCAACTGCAATATTAAGATATACAATTATATTAATTTTAAACAAGTTTTCTGACTTCTCTAGTAAATGGTACATATTCTATAATACGATCATGAATTAACAAGCAGTATGCTGTTACATTAGTAAGATTTTCTAAGGCCTCTTATTCTATTCTTACATCAATAGTTGATGCTGTACTTGTATCACTCTGTTTTGAAGTATCTATAACTATGATTGGTGCTTGTGATAAAAATGTAGATGGACTTAAAATTGGATTACGATCTTTGTTTTCGTAATATGAATCTTGGAATGAAGTATACATGTTATATAACGTAGCAAAACCATTTTTTTTTAAATCTAGATTTAAATTATCATATGGATAAATGTGTGAATTTAGAAAAACTTTTACGTTAACTAAATCACAATGGTCGAACATACTGCAGTCTTTCTCAAAAGAATTTTTTCTACTTTTTTGTAATCCTATAATAACAAAACGTGGTTTTTCTAATTTTGATGCCATTTTTAGATTCCAAACTACGCTTTTAGTATTCCCTACTTCTGGATATTCATATGTTTCAAAAGATCTAAAAGGAATAAATAAACTTTTTTCTTTTTCTACAATTTTCATTATTTTTAGTCGTTCTGAATCATCTATACTAGTATGTGGAATTTTCCAAGTTACCTTTTGAAGAGTAACAGAACCAGCAGTTGCAGGTACATCAGTTTTAGACATTAAAAAATGTTTATCATTATTATTTCTGGTTAAAATCAGTTCGATTCGACAATTTATTAAAATTTTAGTAGTCTTCAAAAAAACTAACCAATATTTTAATGGAATACAAGCTGTAAATTCTCCTTTCTCATTTGTTATACAAGTATTATTTTTAAAATTCCAACCAGCGTTTTCGTAACAATAGTAATTATCCGGAGTAGTAGTATATATGTACCAATCCTGGCACACTGATATTTTTCACTTAAAACTAATTTATTGAAATTTTTCACTTAAAACAAATTAGTTGGTATTTTTCACTTAAAACAAATTAATTGATATTTTTCACTAAAAACTAATTAATTGATATTTATTGATATTTTTCACTTAAAACTAATTTATTGATATTTTTCACTTAAAACTAATTTATTGATATTTTTCACTTAAAACTAATTTATTGATATGTTTCACTTAAAACTAATTTATTGATATTTTTCACTTAAAACTAATTTATTGATATGTTTCACTTAAAACTAATTTATTGATATTTTTCACTTAAAACAAATTAGTTGGTATTTTTCACTTAAAACAAATTGTTGAACTTTTTCACTTAGTTTTTTTTAAAAATATTTATATTATGGTCTGTGGTCTTTTTCACTTAGTTTATTTTTCTCTAATTATTTATATTATGGTCTGTGGTCTTTTTCACTTAGTTTATTTTTCTCTAATTATTTATATTATGGTCTGTGGTCTTTTTCACTTAGTTTATTTTTCTCTAATTATTTATATTATGGTCTGTGGTCTTTTTAACTTAGTTTATTTTTCTCTATTTTTTTGAGTTATTATTTTTGATTAAATTATTTATATGGTCAATGAAGTTTTCTCTAGATATTCCTGTTTTATAATGGCCCCAAGCTAAAGTATCAATTCCATTTTCTAATATAAATCTTTTATCATCATGAGCACTGAGTGCTGTTTTATTTTGTTCAATTGTACAAATGTCATGGTTTTTTGTTCTAAAAATATTTTGTTTAACACTTAGAGATTTTTGAGTTGTTAAACATTTTTTAAAATCATTATGACATATTTCTTTATCAACCACACATTTTTTTACTCCTTTAGCTTTTTTGACTTCTTTCCCTGTACTATGTTCTGTGAAGGAATATAATTTCGATCGCAGACCAATAAATTCAGCCATTATTTTACCATTAAGCTCATCTTTGAATTTCCCTATAACTTTCTTGTTAACTAATGGTATATTATAAATATTATCCAAAAGATAATCAGATGTATCATAATGGTCTATATCGTTTTTCATATCTTGATAAAAATCATTCGTTTTCACTTCTATAATTAGAGAATCTGTATCACAATATAATAATCTTATTTTATCACCGTATTTCTCCTTCAAAACATTATAATAAAAATCATACATTAATTTTTTAGAAATGTCTAATATAATCATCCCAACATAAACTGGCTGAAACAATTTAGTCGAAGTTCTTTTCATATGTATTGCAGCTAAATTTTCTGTGAAAATCGTAGCTCTATCGAAATTTGGTTTCGCAACTAATTTTTCTAATTGCGAAGCATTTGTTACTAATCTAATATCAACATGATTTCTTACATTCATCATTGTCCTACCGAAAACACTGTTATTCATCAATTTATAGAAATCTTTTTCAAAATTATTTCTAGCTTTTGTTCTAAGATTTGTGTTTAAATCAATGTAAGGTTTTAACCAAGGAGATTGGTCAAACTCCAAGATTTAATGAATTTTCTCTATTCTCAAATCATTACGAATATATTCTTGTAATGTTATGTAGTGGACGACATACTTTTTTTTATCATATAAATTTAGAGTGAGTTTAGGTAATGGAACACCGTCGAATTGATTTTCTGGAGCAAAGGGGAAATCTGAATGTTTATCATGAAGTTCTTGAGGATAAGTTAAATCAACCTCGAAAATATATCCTTTAGAGGAATCTACACTAAGATTTAATATATTTGTTATTTTTTCTGGATCAATCCATTTAAATCCTCCAGAAGGTAAGTACTGAGACATTGCCCATCCATAAAGATTGTTTGCGTCTAAATATTCCAAATAAACAGAATCTTTATTTTTATTAAATTTTTCCATCATGTATTTATTGTTTGCTTTGGAATATCTAACACTATATTGAGTCATCCCTCCTCTCAATCCTTTCTCAATGAATAAATGCATATCATAATCTGTTAATAATTCCAACTTTACACCTGTTTTTCTGAGCATACAATTCCATGCAAAACCTGGAGTTGTGTAACACCACAAAGGATCTAACTTATAAGTTTCTAAAGAAAGATGACGAAAATTTTCAATAATATCACTTAATAAGATAACATCTATCTTATTATACAACATGGTGAATTCTCTGAGATTTTGTATATTAAATGCATTCCAAACTTCTTGAGCATTTTTATAATCATCGTCTGTTATATGTTTTTTTGTAAGAGAACTATAGAAAAGTTCTTTGGGAGGTAAACATGTTTCACTATACTTTTCGATGCAATCCATATACTCATAAGGATAAGATAATTTTTTAGTTATTAAATCTAGATGTTCTCTTGGAAAATGTTTTCCGAGTTCTTTAAACTGGTTTTTCTCTAGATTATTAGCTAATTCATCTAAACTGCAAGATAGAAATTTGAATGAATCTAAAAATCTTATCTCGACTTGATTTTTACAGACAATATTTGTTGTACTTTTTTTACAGAATTTATTCAAACATTTATTTTTCATACAAGCAGATGATTGGTAGTCCAAAATATTTGAAAAAGATACATATTTTTCCTCATTATCTGGAATCAAGTTTATTCTTTGATTATCGCCGTTGAATTCTTTTATAAATAAATGTGCGTCGTAACCTGAAAGGTTGTGGAATAAAACGGGAATAAATCTAGGAATTTGATGATTTAAATTACAATAAGAATGTGAAGCTCCTCTATAATTTCCAGTTAAATGATCATGGTCTCGAACTTTTCTCATATTATTTTTGAATTCAGTTTTTTTTTCCTTTTTTTTCATACTCTGTAACAATTGTGGAGGTATATCCTCCATTTTTCTCTCACAAATATGACATGTTTTTGCGTTTTTAAAATTTTTCCATTGTTTTTTAGTCAACTCTTTCATAGGAACTTTTACATCTAAATAATTTTCAGCTATATAAAGAGCTTTTTCTTTTATTTTTTGAACAAAAACCTTAGGTGCATCCAATCCAAAGTATTCTTCACTTTTCTTAAAACTCCCATCAGAGTATTTTATATAAAATACGAAACTTATAGGAGTATGTTTTTGGTATGGGTTTATATACGAAGTATTATCACAAGGTTGACAATTCTGTATTTTTTCTAACATACACTCAAAGTCTGCGTAAATCGAAATAGGTACTTTTAAAGAATGATTATAATGAGAAAATTGAACAATATTATTGGAAGGTTCAGGTAAAATGACCTTGGTACATTTATTATGCATACAGTAAGTTTTATGTTCGTTTAATTTATCTTGTGTTTTATGACTGGTTAAACACATTTTACACAGAAAACGTTTATGTCCATCTTTGGAAATTTGATCATGTCCTACTAGTTTCCATAAATCTTTTATCCAACAATAATGCTCATTATTTTTCTCTTTAAGATACAACAAATCAATATGTTTCTCCTTCTCAATTTTAGTTATTTTAAGAGAAATAATTACTGGCTTGAACTCATCAATACAATACACATTTATAGAAATATTTAATCTATCAACTATTTTATGAATATCTGTTAATTTAACAGGGAATTCTTTATCAAACACATTTTCCCATTTTTTATAATTGGAAACTCTCTGCGGATTATGTTCAGCTGGATATAATGCAGAAAGTAAGGCCCAAAGAAAACATTTATTATCCTCATTTTTCACATTTATAACGGCATGTTTAAGTTGAATAAATTTTGGAAGTTCTACATACGAAGCACCTCTTAGAGGTATAAATTTATTGATACACAATTCCAAGGATACAATTTTTTGAAGACACCACTGTGATTGTTTAATTTGAAACTCTTGCATTTCATTCGTGTCCTTATACTCCATGGTTTCTGTACCAGTAATTTTTCTCTGGTGTATACAATGCAAAATAAAATTTACTTTTAAACCATGTTGTTTATTTAATCCTTCTTGAATTTTACCTAAAACTATTCTTTCTACATGATTCATAAATTGTATAGTATCTTTGAACCCGAAATTATTATTAATTGTGAATGTTTTAACTCTGCTGTTAAAGGCAGTATCTTTTTCCAAGATAACAGATCGATTTTTTTTGATCAAAATATCGATGCAAAAAAAGTTCAAACGAATAATGGTAGGTGGAGAATCTCAGCAAAATGTGTTGAATGTAACACAAATAAAAGTAAATTTATTCAATCTCTTCAAGATGAAGAAAAAATTAAAAACAACCAAAAAATAAAGGCAAAGGATAAACTTTCAATAGCTCAAGAACTTCACAAACCTGTAAGGAAACGATTTCCGAAAAGAAAAATATTTACCAAGGGTATTGATGATCTATGGGCTGCTGATCTAGTTATAATGAAAAACTATGAGAAAGAAAACGATAATTATTCTTATATGTTAAATGTAATTGATACTTTTTCCAAATTTGCTTGGTCTTATCCACTTAAAAAGAAAGACGGAAAAAGTGTATCCAAAGTTTTTGAAAAAATATTAAAGGAAGCTAAAATACAAAACCATAACCCTCCAGTTTTACTCCATACCGATAAAGGACTAGAATTTGAAAATAAATTGTTTAAAGAAATGTTAAAAATATGAGATTAAAATGTATCATACTCAAAATGAAGAGAAATCATCAATAATCGAACGATTTAATAGAACACTCAATGGAAAGATGAGAATACATTTCGAAGTACAAAACAATAAAAAATGGATACATAATTTACAATCCTTGTTGTATGAATATAATTTTAAAGACATTCATAGAACTATTGGAATGAAACCTTGTGAAGTTAAAAAGAGTAATGAATGTGAGGTTTTAAGAAAGGTATTCTCTGAGAATAAATCGAAACAGAAAATTAAATTTTAAGTTGGAGACAGGGTTCGAATTACCAGATTTAAACAAAAATTTTTCTATAAGATCATATATAGGTTTATCACCTATATATGAAAACATAATTATTACACCTTTAGAAATTCATTGCAACATAATTGAAAAATCGTTCTCCTCTGTTAATAATATTCACCATGTAGAGGAAGAACTTTTATTCGTGTTTTTATTTGATTCAAATAAAATATTTGTAAGACCAGAGAAAATATTTTATGTTCCTGTAAGCTTAAAAACAATTAAAACTATAAACATCAGTATTTTCGATCAAAATGGAAACGAATTTATCCTACTCAAAGATCCAATTTTTTATCTCGATTTATTAGACCTCAACAGAAAAAATAGTTAACCAATCCTGAAAATCTTCTGCTTCATTTTAGTCTTTAAAACTAATGAATTTATATTCATTTATATTCATTCAATTTATATTCATTTCACCTGGTTGCCAATATTCTAACCAACCCGGATGAAAAATCCGGATTAAGAATTTTTTCAAAAAAATTTAAAAAATCAATATGCATCAATATGCATTAATATGCATATTGTATTTAAAAAAAAAAAATGTATAATAAATGGAAAACTATAAAACACTTTTAAATTCAAACACATACTTCATCTCATTAAAAAACTTGGAACTTGGAAAAAAATATAATGTAACAAACTTTGAAATTGTCATGACAAAGTATGGGCAAAAATTATTAGTAATTTTAGATAATAATTTAAAAGTAATTTTACCAGACCACTTTTCTAAAAAATGTACAGTTAATGATATTGAAGAAATGAACTCGAATCCAGTGAAGTTCACTTTAATTTATAAAGGTTTGGAAAAGTTGAGTAATGGTTACTCAAAACATTTAGTCATTTTTGAGTAAAATACCTTTGTTTATATATTCTTTTAAATATTCCAAGAATATTTAAAAACTCTATAATAAATATGAAAAAATATATTTTCAAGCTTTATCCTTTTGAAACCGAAACTCTAAATAAAAACGATTCTTTACTTCCTGTTCCTATTCGATGTTTAATTGTTGGAGGTTCTGGTTCTGGTAAGACTACTTTGTTAAGGAATATTATCACAGAGTATTGGGTTGATTATCAACATCTATATGTGTTCTCAAAAAATCTTGAACAACCAGAGTATAAATGTTTACAACAAATATTTGATATTAATTTTAATATTGATTCGCATTTCTCTGATCAAGATATAGTACCTGTCGACGAATGTCAAACAAATAGTCTAGTTGTTTTTGATGATTGGATTTTGGAAAAAGATCAATCATTAGTAAAGGAATATTTTGTCAGAGGCAGACATAAAAATATTTCCTGTATTTATTTAACTCATTGTTTTAGCTCGAGTGATTTAAAATTGATACGCAATAATTTAAATTTTTTGTTTATTTTTAAACAACAAAAACACTACGTAAGTAAAATTTGGGAAAGTTTTTATAGTTCAACTCTATCTAAAGAAAAATTTTTCAAATTTTGTGCACTTTGTTGGGAAAAAAAATATGGATACATTTCTCTGGATGTTATAGATAATCATATATATAATAAACTAGAGAAAAAACTATGTTAAAATTTACGTAAGACGTTTATGTTTAGGTTTACGTAAGACGTTTATGTTTAGGTTTACGTAAGATGTTTATGTTTAGGTTTACGTAAGACGTTTATGTTTAGGTTTACGTAAGATGTTTATGTTTAGGTTTACGTAAGACGTTTATGTTGTAATATAATTTAGATATTTTTTTTTTTTTTAAATATATCTATTATAAATGAATGATAGTGATATTAAAAAAATTCAGAATAATCTTACAAAACAAATGAGAAAAGGAGGAGGTCTTCAAAATAGTGAGATGTTTAAACCAAATACTTTAAATAATGATAAGGACAAGGAAAAAATAGAGAAAACCAAACAAGTATTAAAAATTAGAGAAAAACTACAAAATAATTTTAAAAATGCAAATCAAAGAGAAATCAACAACGAAATAAGAAAAGAAAAATCTTTCGAACCTGTAGTGAAAGTATTAAGAGACATAAAAAATGCTGTAAACAAAACAGATGTTGATTCACACACAGAATTGGTACCTGTAAAAACATCAACATTAATAGAACAACCAGTATATACAAATACAATAAACAAACCGAAAATGATATCAAGTTTTCAAACACTAACAAGAGATGAAGAAAATCAAACAATAAAAACACCAGAAACAACACATTTAGGCAATATCGCCGCACAGAAACTCATAGATCTAAGAGATAAAGCTTTTGGAATTTGGATTTATGATAATAAAACTACCAATAAAAAAGGTCATGCAATTGGAAAATACGCAATAACTTTTAACGGCAACGGTATTATTTTAAACAAGAATCAATATACAGGAACAGAAGGATTGTGGAACTTGTTAACAGAGTCAAATCTATGGGATGAAACAAATAATATTATATTACCGTATACAGATGAGGATTTAAAAACATATAAAAAAATATTATTAGAAACCGACTCGATATATCAAAAAAACGATAAAAAAACAGGAAAACCAAAATCATCCAGTTCTAATAAATATAATCTAATAATTAAAAATATTTGGAATGAAATGAAAAAACCATCTGAACATGTTGGAGAAGGTTTAAAATATTACACGGAAAATCCTGTAGAATATATGTATATAAATAATTTAAACCAAATAATAAATCGATTGTGTAAAATCGCCGAAGAAGAAAGAGCAGGAAATAATAATTTTCATAATGAAAAACTAGGTATGGTAACCTTTTTCAAAAATGAAATGGAAAAGTTGATTGATTCTCCAAAAAGTACAGAGTATTTGATCGAAATTATAAAATGTTTGCCAAAAAAACTAATTAAAGGGGAAGGTCTTATCAATCATATTTTAAACAGTAAATTTATACCTGAAATACATTGGCCTACTTATAACTACTTAGGTCCAGGTACAAAATTAAAGAAAAATAAAAAACCTGTTAATAAACTGGATGAAGCAGCAAAAGAACACGATATTTACTATGAAAAAAATAAAGATACTAAATCTAGACATAAAGCTGATTTGATTTTAGAACATAAGGCTTGGGAAAGATTTTCAGATCCAAATGTGTCTTTAGGTGAAAAATCTGCTGCATGGGTTACAACAAACATCATGAAAACAAAACGAAAATTAGGGATGGGATTAATTTAAAAAAAAAAAAAAGAAATTGTATAATAAATGAAACTTAAACTAAATGATTATCAAAATAAGAAAATTCATTTGGCGCATGAACAGAAAAAAAATGTTACAATCCTTTTAAAACCTTATCAAATAGGTGAGGGAAAACTATATAATTTAACCAATACACAAATAAATATGCTAAAAAAAGCCAAAAAAGAAAATAAAGAAGTCCGATTAGAATTGGAATTTAATCAAATAAAAGAAGGTGGATTTCTTCCTCTTTTATTTGGTGGAATTGCAGCAGCTGCTGCTGCAGCTCAAGGAGGATCTGCTATTTGGGACAGTTATTCAGAAACTAAACATAAAAAAGCAATGGAAAAAGAAACAATTCGACACAATCAGGAATTGGAAAAAATTATTAAAAATGTTAAAACATTACATATTGGCTCAGGTTTGAAGAGAAAAAAAAACAATCAAAAAGTAGATCTATCTGTTAATTTCCTTGTTAAAAAATATGGAGAAAAAGCATTGACTAATTTTGATATCTTAAAATTTACTGAAAAAAATAAATATTTTAGAGGGTGTTTCATGAGAAACGAACTTCCTTTAAAACCTTGGACAAATGAAAGTGGTATATTAAATTTAAATGATTCTAAAGAGAAAGGTTCACATTGGGTTGCATGGATAAAAGAAGGAAATTTAAAAATTTATTTCGACTCATATGGAGAATTTAATCCACCTACAGAACTTGTTAAATATTTAGGGAAAAAAAACCTACTAATATCAACGAATATATACCAAGATGATAATGATCCACCTATTTGTGGTCATTTGTGTTTGGAATTTATAAAAAATTATAATAAAATGTATTGTTAATTTTAAAGAGAAAATCTTTAAAATTTTTATACTATTACAAACTAATGAATATAAACCTGGTTTAAGATTCTTTTTTTAACCCAGATTTTTTGCCTGGTTTAGAATTTCTTTTTCAAACCGGATTTTTCGCCTGGTTTAAGATTCTTTTTTTAACCCGGATTTTTCGCCTGGTTTAAGATTTCTTTTTTAACCCGGATTTTTTGCCTGGTTTAGAATTTCTTTTTCAAACCGGATTTTTTGTCTGGTTTAGAATTTTTGTTAAAAAAAAAAAATATATGTATAATAAATGGAAAAAATTTTTGAAAAGTATGATGATAATATTATCCGGGCGGAATATAGAGATTTCAACCCAACTTCTGTGTTAAACCTTAATACTGAAAATAGGAAGAAAATTTAACATTTCCGGAAAAGTTGTACAATTAGACGATACTGAATATCCACTTAATAGCAATATAAAATTAGAGAATGGTTTTCCAAGCTAACTATTTTCCAACATCCAACTGAAAAAACATGGAACATTACTTGAGGAAATCGAAAACCCTGGTATAACAAGTAATATGAAAGGGGTTGTTGGTTTTGCTTTAAATAATAACCATGGTCCTACAATAAACTCAGGATATCAATCCAGATTTAAAGGAGGGGGAAAATTTAATGTTTATGGCAATTTGTCTGATTTCGGTTTGGGTTTTTTTGAGGATATAACATATCCACTTTACAAAGGAGACATTCAATTAGAGTTTACTCGACTTCATGATCATGATGCATTATTCAAAGAAGAAAATTCTGATAAAAAAATGCCAACAGATGGAAAAATTATTATTGAGGATTTTAGGATTAGTTTTCGTGTAGTTAAATATGATAGTATGAGTAAAACCCTCTTAATAAATGAATTGGTTGAATTATCAGAAAAAAATAATTATTTCTTGGATTTTAAAACTATTAAATGTATTGAAGTAAGAAAATTGAGTGGAAAGAAGTGTACTCTTGATATTACAAACATGTATAGAAATTCACATGATCCTTTATTTGGGATTGTAGGTTTACAAACAAACAGAAATACTCAACTAAAAGAATCAAGTAATTTTGATCACTGTAATGTTAGAAATATTTACTTTGAAATAAACGGAGAAAAATATCCAGAAGAGATGTTGAATATCGATTTCAAAAACGATAAATTTGGCAATATTTACGATATGCTTGGAGACTACAAAAAAGTTTTTTACAAAACATACCGAGAACTCCCTTTAATCTACACAGATCCAGAACAGTTTAAGAATTCTAAACCTTTATTCGTTATAAATCTGACTAGACAACCTGTGAGTATATCAGGTTCTAAACACACAGTCATTTTGAATATTGATTTTGATGGAGATGTATCAGATGGTACTGTTTGTTATATTTGTCTAGTTTCAAGTAACAAATTTGTATACGATATTATACAAAACTCAATTAGAGAAATTCGATAAAGTTTAAGATTGTCTATTATAAAATGGATGGTATTTTAAAAGAAATTATACATTGTCTGAAATGTAAGAAAAAAACAAAAAATATCGATGCAAAAAAAGTTCAAACGAATAATGGTAGGTGGAGAATCTCAGCAAAATGTGTTGAATGTAACACAAATAAAAGTAAATTTATTCAATCTCTTCAAGATGAAGAAAAAATTAAAAACAACCAAAAAATAAAGGCAAAGGATAAACTTTCAATAGCTCAAGAACTTCACAAACCTGTAAGGAAACGATTTCCGAAAAGAAAAATATTTACCAAGGGTATTGATGATCTATGGGCTGCTGATCTAGTTATAATGAAAAACTATGAGAAAGAAAACGATAATTATTCTTATATGTTAAATGTAATTGATACTTTTTCCAAATTTGCTTGGTCTTATCCACTTAAAAAGAAAGACGGAAAAAGTGTATCCAAAGCTTTTGAAAAAATATTAAAGGAAGCTAAAATACAAAACCATAACCCTCCAGTTTTACTCCATACCGATAAAGGACTAGAATTTGAAAATAAATTGTTTAAAGAAATGTTAAAAAAATATGAGATTAAAATGTATCATACTCAAAATGAAGAGAAATCATCAATAATCGAACGATTTAATAGAACACTCAATGGAAAGATGAGAATACATTTCGAAGTACAAAACAATAAAAAATGGATACATAATTTACAATCCTTGTTGTATGAATATAATTTTAAAGACATTCATAGAACTATTGGAATGAAACCTTGTGAAGTTAAAAAGAGTAATGAATGTAAGGTTTTAAGAAAGGTATTCTCTGAGAATAAATCGAAACAGAAAATTAAATTTAAAGTTGGAGACAGGGTTCGAATTACCAGATTTAAACAAAAATTTGCCAATAAATATGATCCTAATTGGACTCGTGAAACATTTATAATAAACGAAATTGTGTATACATCTCCTATAACTTATAGAACAAAAGATATTGATGGTGAAATTATTGAGGGGACTTTTTATACAGGGGAACTCCAGAAATCTAAATTTTAATTTTTTATGTTGAATTTCAATATAAAAATTTTATTATTTCAAAAACATTTTGAAATAATTATGTTAAATAATTAGAGAAAAATAAACTAAGTGAAAAAGACCACAGACCATAATATAAATATTTTTTAAAAAAACTAAGTGAAAAAGTTCAACAATTTGTTTTAAGTGAAAAATACCAACTAATTTGTTTTAAGTGAAAAATATCAATAAATTAGTTTTAAGTGAAACATATCAATAAATTAGTTTTAAGTGAAAAATATCAATAAATTAGTTTTAAGTGAAAAATATCAATAAATATCAATTAATTAGTTTTAAGTTAAAAATATCAATTAATTTGTTTTAAGTGAAAAATACCAACTAATTTGTTTTAAGTGAAAAATATCAATAAATTAGTTTTAAGTGAAAAATATCAATAAATTAGTTTTAAGTGAAAAATATCAGTGTGCCAGGATTGGTACATATATACTACTATCCGGTCTACACGATAAATATCCTTTTAACGAACTTGCAATACCGAGAAGCCGAGTTCCATCAACCTCAACCCCATTAATTTCTAACCGTGCCTGATCAAAAAAATAAGATATGGCATTGTTACAAAGTTTAACTTTTTTTGGATCTTCTATTTTTCCTTCGATAAAAATAAAGCTGTCGTGAAGAAACGGATATACATCTGTTTGTTGAACCGATATTCGTATTTCGTCATTACTGTTAAAGGAAGCGGTATATGGTACATATGAATGATATTCGATGTTAGTTATTTTCGAGTCCATCACATAATGTGAATCAACATCTAAAATATTACTTTCAGGCATTTTAAGTACTAATATATCATAAGTTTTTCAAAATTCTGAATTGGTTTGTTTTTTATTTTATTATTATTTTTTAATGTTGAAGTCTTGAATTCTTTTTTAAGACTAAATAATTTTTCATAATGCAATGGATTTATATTATTAAATTTTAAACCCATTTCAAAAACCACACCGTTTAATATGTAAAACAATTGATACTTTATCTCCTAAATTATGAATTGGTATATAGTCTTGATCTAATAAAGTTATATTTATAGAATCTATGATATTTGTTGTTAAAGGATAATAAATCAAGTTATTCGGTTTTTCAATTAATTTTCTTCCTATATTTACATCTGGAGAAAATTCATATACAGCATGCGATGACTTTCCATTGTGAAATGATCCTTTTGCTATATTACACATAACTTTTATAGTATTCACAGAGTTTATGTTCAAAATGTTCGATGATACATGCAATTTATTTGGTTCTAATACAATTTTTTCAAACCCTAAAACTGATGATAGACTATTTTTTATATTAAAATCTATTTTATAATTACAAAGAATATTACACTTTAAATTCTTACTATCAATCCATAGATCAAATACCATATCTACATTTAATTCTTTATTAATTTTTTTGATTTCATTTAAAATATATTGTGATATATCCACAAATTCGTAACAACCATTGAACCATATTCCAGTTCAATTGATTTATTGTATGTATTGAATCCTTTTTCTATTATTATTACTACTTGGTTGTTAGATTCGTTAATGTTAGGAAAAGTATTATACGTTTGTAGACTTAATAGCGAGTTTTCATATACATTTATCGGTGGAAAATAAGTTGAGTATAATGATGTTTTATTGTCTGTTAAGCTTAAAGTAACTGATTCATACATTGTAAAAATTCAAGACACAGATGTCCGCATATGAATGTATTATATTTTTGATAATTTGTGTAGTTAAATAAAATATTATAATTTTGAAAATATTTTTGTAATTCAGATGGCGGTGGTAGATCGCCAAAACTATCAAAACACACAATTTGATTATGATTTTTATGATATGCTACCCAATGAGTTCCTTTAACTTTAAAAGTATCTAAATTTAACACTGCGCACTCAATTTCTAACGGTTTTTTAGGTAAGTTATCTCTTGAAAAGACTCCGCGGAAATGTTTAATTTTCAACTTGTCCACATAATTTATAATATCCTCATGGGTGAGAGGTCTATTGGGTAAACACCACTGTATTAGTTTTTTTTTCATTTTTTTTTTTTTTATGTTTTTCACTCCTGAACCTTCTCTATTTAAATACAAACCTTTTCCTATACTATTGTTTAAATATAAACCATTATCTTTTTTAACTGCATTATATATACTTGATGCACATAAACTTCCTAGTGCTGATAACCCTGCAAATATTGGTATAAGTGGTAAAACACCGACTACTTGATTTGGACATGGAATAACTCTTTCACCGTTTTTTCTTGATTTCCTCTTTTTTTTCTTTGCTAATATATATTTTTTATTATTACGCTTATTACCCATACCGATTTTTCTTTTAGTTTTCATAGCGTTTACTATTGCGTATGCAACAAGTTTTTCCTTTTTAGAACTATCGGCAGCTTTAACTCTTTTCCAAGCTTGATCTTCTTATAACTTGTCGGCTTTATGTCTAATATCTAAGTTATTACTGTTTTCATAAGCAATATCATGTGTTCGACAAGCGGAATCTAATGGATTGATTCCTTTATCCCCACGAGCTAATCTCTTTTTTAATTTAGTACCAGGCCCAAAAAATTGATACCCAGGAATGTGAGCTTCAAATGGAAGTCTATTTATAGCAGTGTTTAAAAATCCTTTACCGGTATTAACATTTTTTTGCTTACAAGTTGAACGCATTATATATAACTGGTTTTATGTTTTAAAATTACATAGTATTTATATTAACAATGAAATTAATCGAGCAAAAAGATAAATTAAACATTAAAAACGTAGATGCACAAATCACTAAAAGACCGTCAAGGCATGGATCATTGTTACCAGACAGTATTCGCGGAATACTTGTAGGACCTTCAGGATCCGGAAAAACAAACGTTATGTTTAATCTCATAACTCATAGAAATGGTGTAAAATTTGAAAACATTTATTTATACTCCAAAACACCAAATCAAAAAAAATATGTGTTATTAAAAAATTTGATAGATAGCATTAAAGGTATTAATTTTTACACATTTACAAATGCGGATCAAGTTATAAAACCTAGTTTAGTTAAAAAAAATTCTATTTTTATATTCGATGATGTAATTTGTGATAATCAATTTTCGTGATTACTTCAGTATGGGAAGACATTCTGGTGCAAATTCTATTTTTTATTTGGCACAGACATATTCGAATATACCGAAACAGTTAGTAAGAGACAACAAAATTTTTTAATAGTATTCAAGCAAGATGATAAAAATCTACGACATATATTCGACGATCTTTGTTCCTCAGATATAGATTTTATAGAGTTTCGTAAAATGTGTCATCTATGTTGGAACCGTGAAGATTACGGATTTATAGTAATTGATAAAACTCGTGAAATGGATCAAGGAAGATACAGATGTGGTTTCCATACATTTATAAAAATTAATTAAAATGTATGTTTAAATATGAAAGTATTTTTGGTTTGACTACATTTGACTGACTGTGTACAAACATTCAACATTAAATTATTTCTACTTAAAATGAGTGAAAAAAAAGTTTTATTGAATAATTTAATATCCTGTCAGAAAAACATAAAACGTAAAGTTTTAGACATGAAAAGAGGTGTTATAGATTCTAATAATTATTTTCGCGAAACATTTAAACCAATAACTGACCCCCTTAATACAATTATAGAAAAAACAAATATAACCAGAATTTCAATATATATTGGTGGATATAGTAATGAAGAAGATGATGTATCATCAGACTTTGAACACTTTTTAAATGCTTCTCCTCAAAGTAGAACTTATGACAAATCGTTTGGGTTACATTATGATGAAAAAGATGAACAACTTAAAATATCAAATTATCCTGTAACCATCAGTAACAATAATTTAAAGGTTTTGGATAAGAGCTACCCGTGGACTCGTGGTCTTTGGTCTTTATTGTGTGAAAAAAATCCGTCAAATTATAAATATGATGATTACGAAGCATATTATGACATTTTAAAATCTACAAAAGTTCACCTCAAGTCAGATGGTAAACCTAAAGCTAATAGTGCTAATAAATGGATTTCTATTGTTAAACCTCTATACGAACGTATCAGAAAAGAATTAAATTATTTAAATAACAAAAATATAATGCCGAATATGGAAGAGTCTGATAATATAAATGAAATAAAAAAACGAAGTAAACCTTTAACCAGTCCAACACTTCAAAACAAAAAATTTAAGTACTCAAAGTCTAACGATAAATTAAACGTTGGTAAATCTCTTGACGACTTATCACTAGAAAATAGTTCATTACATTCTATAGAAGAATTACGAAATAGCTCGGACTTAATAGATTTCGGGAAAACGTTACAATCTGATCAAATAGGTTCGAGTCTATATAAAGACGTAATACCTAACACACAGCTAGTTTATTATGACGATCCGAATGAATTAGTCACGAGATTAAACCTTTTAATATCTTCTCAAAATGCTGGCAATACAGGTGTTAATAATGAAATTATATCTATTCTAGAAGAATTACGTGAGAGGAAACTTATTGTATAAAGAAAAAAATTAAAGAAATGTTTAATTAAAAAACTTATTATTAATTATATCACATAAAATCATAGTTATCCTAAGTTATCTAGTCTTGAAATTACGTTAACTACTGAAATAGGTTCAGCATTCGACCGGTTAATTAATCTCCACATCGTGGTATCAACATAATATTTTCCAGTGATCCAGGACATATATTGATCACTTGCTATTGACTCTCCATGATATTGCATTGGTATTACTGCTTTATTTATTGTATGCCTAAGTTCTTGTAATTCATCAATATTCGTTCTTTGGATTTTTCGGGGTCGTACGTGGAAATGTTTTTTAATCATTGGAACGACACGACCCACAGGCTTACCTCCATATTGATCATCATTCAATAATGATTCCATTTGGAAAAATAATGTTTTGACTACAAAAAAATTAAAAATGACAACATTAGAAAAAATAGCAGAAGAAAGAGCTACATAAACCAGCTAGAAAAACTTTTCCTAGACGAAAAATAATTTCTCTATTCAAGGATGATCTCTGGCAGGCAGACCTCATCGATATTCAATCGTATTCAAAAAATAATAAAGGTTTTAAATTTATTTTAATAGTTATAGACACATATACTAAGTATGTATGGGTGCATGCCTTAGAAAATAAATCTGCAAAACAAGTTACACTAGGTATGTTAAATATATTAAAAATAAATCGTCCGAAATTTTTACAAACAGATAGTGGTACAGAGTTTTATAACAAACAATTTCAAGAACTTATGAAGAAATATAATATTAAACATTATTCTACATACAGTGGCATAAAAGCAGCAATGGTCGAACGTGTAATACGCACAATTAAAAATAAAATTTATAAAAAGTTTACAGCAACTGGTTCATATAATTGGTATAATTCAATATCTGATTTAATACATAATTATAATAATACTAAACATTCAACTTTTACATATACTCCGCACGAAGCTCGAACAAAGTCTATACCATTAAAATTAAAATTAATGAAAACAAAAAAAAATATATAAACCTAAATTTAAAATTAATGATATCGTTCAAATTTCAAAAAACAAATATGTATTCGATAAAGGTTATAAGCCGCAGTGGTCAACAGAAATATTTACAATTTCAAAAGTTTTTCAATCAGATCCAATTACATATAAAAGATGATCAAAATAATATCGTTTTAGGTCGATTTTATAGTCAAGAACTTTTAAAAACTGATTTTCCAAACACTTATCTAGTAGAACGTATTATAAAAAGAAATAAAAATAAAATTTTTGTTAAATGGTTAGGATTTGATTCAAGTCATAATTCATGGATTTCATCAAAAGATATTATAAATTAATGTTATTCTGTGTGTGTGTGTGTGTGTGTGTGTGTGTGTGTGTGTGTGTGTGCGTAAACATTTTTATTTATAAACACATAAATGTACATAGAAAAAATATATTTTTTTATTGATTATACTGGGTATTAAATTTATAAAATTTTGAACAATTAATATTATTTTCCCACAATTTGTATATTTTATGTTTCAAATTATTTTAATTTTGTAATGTCCATGCGCAAGAGTGTGTATACCATCGTACATAAAAAATCGTTTGTCATCATCTGCACTTAAAATCAACTTATTCACTGTTTTAGAATAAACAATATGTTTATTTGATTGGATAAAATTCATAGTACGATAAGCTGTTTCATTAATATCAAAATTATGATCAATATACGCTTTTAAAATATTTATAATCAGAAAAACATAAATGTTTTTTTATAACATATTTTTTTACACCCTTAGCTTTTTTTTTTCCGTTTCACTTGTTCGATATGCATACAATTTAGGTCTTAATGTAACAAATTCTAATAAAATATCCCCCTTCATTTCATCCATAAAAAAACCTGGTCTATTTTTATTATTTTCATTAAAACAATAATGATTTTCCGGATAATTTGATGTATCAAAATACGGGAACAATCCTTTTTTTTAAATCATCAAAAACATTAGAAGTTTTAATTTCGTAAATTAACGAGTCTGTATCGGTATAAAGTAATTTTAAGTTATTATTTTCATATTTTTTTTTCATAACATTATAATGGAAATCATAAATGATGGTTTTTGATACATCTAATATTGAAAATCGTACGTAAATTGGTTTATCAAATTTTACTTTTTCCGAAAACATGTGTATTGCCATCAGATTTTTAGAATATATAGTTCGATCTTTGAAATTCGGTTTAATCATATATTTATGAGATATTTTTTCATTTGAAATTAATTTCATAGACATACGTTTTCGTACATTTTCCATACATTTACCAAATACACTGTTTACTAATAGTTTCCAAAATTGTCGATCAAACTCGTTTCGCGTCTTTACTCTCATTCTAGTACATAATTCAACGTAAGGTGCGATCCATTTAGATTGTTGGAAACGGATAATTCTATGAACTTTTGTAACGTTTATTCCGTTAGCAATTGCCTGTTTTAAATTTTTATAATGTATAATGAAATTTTTTTTTGGAGTTAAAGTTTTAAGTAATTTTTGTACTTTAGAATTAGGCGGAATTGTATTTAAGGGGATTGCAAACGGATCATTTTTAAGGAGTTCAGTATAGGCAATAATATAAGAATTTTGTCCGAGTCGTACATGTGTGTGCGTAGTATATTATCATTAGTGTGTGTATACCCCCCAATCATCACCTGCTAACCACATCATTACGCAGTTCATTGTTTATTTTCTTATCTTGTTTACGACCGCGACGGTCGGACATAATAATTTATTAGAAATATATAATAGGTATATAATACTATATATATTGTGCGCTGTAATATACGTTTTCAATTATCTATATATTTATTGAATTTTGTAACAAAATAATGGTGCCTACATAATAAAATAATAGCTACTTACAAGCAATAAAAATTCTGGGTACTTATGTTGTTCGGCTATAATAGAATAGGTGTCAATCTTACGCTTATCTCATTATATACCTCGTATATTATATAGTGACATCTTGATATTGTAGAATATAATATGGTTGCTAATATTATTGCTACTGCCACAGATGTGATTTCATGATTATTGATAAATAAATAAAAACGCATTCATATTTTAGAGTATAATTATTTTTTTTGATATATAGGTAGGTTAGGGGTATCAAACTAAATAAATTCAATTTTATTTATCCAAAATTCAGTATCCTTAGTTATCTTATCCATGACAAAACCTATGAAATATTTAAAAATTATTTTTATTTAAATTATAAATATTAAAATTATATGTACCTTTAGGAGTCCACACAACAAAGTAACAAAATTTTTTCTCTGTTATATTTAATTGACCTTGCACTTGATAATAAGAATTATCAGTTTTCTTTAAAATAAGTGTTCCTTCGCAATTTACCATACACTTCAATTTACCATTTTGTACAGCTTCTTCAGGGGTAAATTCTTTAATGCTAGGTGGGCATTTTATCTCTATAATAGAGTCGTTGTCAATTAATCCATCAGGACTTGCTGCGAGATATGGTAGAGATTTATGTATAAATAAACCAGCGGATTTTATTTCTACGTTTAATTTTTCTTGCACTGCATTTCTAGCTATTGGTTCATTTTCCACCCCCTACCTATACATCATTTTTTTAAAAAATAATTTAAATTTAAATAAAATAAAATACATATTGTAATACAGTCAAAAAGATACCTTGTCGCTAAATTTCCTTGAAAAATATCATACAGTTTATATTTTACTGTATTTGCACGTGATGTCGTTGGTTGTAATTTGCAAACTTTACCAAAATTAGATGCCGTGAGCCTTGATTTTCGATGTATTCGCCATTGGTCATTGTCTTGTTGCCCAACAGTATCTTGTTCAATTGCCTTTATTTCTTCAGAATTCAACATTAATTTTTGCATAAAGATTTCTTTTTTATTTTGGAATTCCTCAAGTGACATATCAATAAATTCACAACACATTTCAAGAGCTCCATAGTCTTTATCTGGACCAGCGAACAACTTTTTTTTTTTTTACAACTGTGAAATTAAAATATTATAATTGTTTGTTTATTTTTCTTTCTATCATAACAATAATACAATTAGTAAACAATAACCTATTTTCATCAAAATTTAAACGTTTTTTAGACAATTTTTCACGTGATGTTTCTTTTTTTTATATATATTTCTTAGTAAAAATTCCTGGACTGATATTTGTAACTTTTTTGTGTATGTGGCTAAGAAAGCTAGGTCCATAGTTAAATGATGTAGCTGCAGTGTTACATCTAGCATTGTAAGATCCTAAATATATAAAAATAATTTTATAAAATGTATATTTATTTAGCAAAGAGTGGTTCTCATTAAAATGAGATTAAAAATGAGAATAATTTTAATAATTTAAAAATATGTAAAAATGTATTCAAAATATATATATATATACGTATGGATAATTATGTTACCTCGACAAGAAAAATTAACTCTTTTTCCACCAACATGCTTTGCAATGACATTATTGAAACCTTCAACCACATTATTATTGACATTATAAATTAAGCTTGATGAATGATGGGCAACTATGTTCCTTGCTCCGAGTATATCTACCCATAAACCACAGCTTTCCATTTGTGGGACCATATTCAATTCATTTTTTTCGGCCCATTACAAAAATAACTAAATTTATTAGATAAACAGAACATTTTGTATATAATTTAAAATTATTAATATAGTTATCAATGAAATAATTTACCTAGAACATCCATTATGATAACCAAATACATGATAAGGGCTATTTAAAATATCCTGTTTCAAAAGGGCTACTTTTTCAGTATGCGTGAAGTTCATTTCTTTTCTGAAAGCTATCGCTTTTGTTACAGCACATCTATATATCATAATACATTGAAATGAAAAATACGTTCATAAAATTTTGTTAGTACGCATTCTATTGAATGTATGGTAATTAATTTACTCACCGTAGTTTAAGGCGTCTATCTTTTAATGTTTTTCGCAAAAACCCAGGAACAACAGTTACCGATGAACACTTTCGTCGAGTAGAAATATCTAAGATACGGTTGCAATAATTCCTCAGTATATGATTTATACATTCGATTTTTTTTACATAAAAATCAGGTCCATAAGGTTTAGAAAGTGTTAACTTTTTCATGACACTTGAGTCACCATCTCCTATGAGTTTGTCATAAATAACATTATGCATGGAGAGACTTTGACAAAAACCATCTAATATTATGTCAGATTCCATGGAAGTGGAGCTTCCATCCCAATTTTTAAAACATTCGTGTCTTGAAGCTTTTTTCCCTCTTGATTCAGCGTTTTGACACACCGTACACAACTTATTTCGAATACCCATAAAAATAATTTTTTTAGTTCTATATCCAATAATTGAGGCCTATAAAAGTTAAAATGAGCTGTAAATTACGAATAAATAGTTGGAGTTTCAGATACTTAGAGTATTTTAAATATTTCATGGTTTTTTCTGTCATTTATGGATTTTTGCATTACGTAAACGTATATTTTATCAATTTATAAAAAAGTAGTGCTATTGAATGTCTTGCTATTGAGTGTCTTGAACATAGAGTATGAAAAATGTTGGAAAATTTTTAGTTTTTTTTTTCAATTATTGTCGATAAAATATTTAATATAAGGTTCTTCATACGTCGTTTTAAGTGGAATTTGGACGGATTAGACAACAATTAAATCAATTTACATGAAACATGTGAATATAATTTGAAAATGAATACTCACCGCACCAGAAAGGGCATTATAATTTGTCTTATATGACCTCTTCGACCATGTACCGTCAGCTACAACGGTGATAAGCGGTATTCCATCGTCGGTTACACTTTTATCTTCCAAGGCAAGTTTGGCCTCTTCTTTGCCTGTTTCTTTCATTGCATCCAAAGCTACTTCTGTAGTATGTTTAAGTATTTCATTATGAATTTTTTGATATACTGGATTGGACATATTATGCATGTTTAAAATGGCCGAAATCATATCTAGCTGTGCATAATGTTGCAGACACAATTGCCGAATTTATTGACATGGACATACTGTTACGATTTTCATTTGAAATATATTCCATTTTATTACAAATATTACATTGAAAAACAAATTCGGAAAGAAAACCATTTTTTATTTCCTTTTTCAATGTTAGGTCTTTAAAAGTACAACCAAAAGGCTTGTGTTCTATTTGTTTAATAGCTTCAAATAAATATTCTATGTCAACAAAACGTCTACCTTTACATTCCCTAAAATTAAATGCATATTATAATCAAAAAATAAATGTATAAAATTCGTTTTCTTCAAAAATATAATATTCACAAAAACATACCCTTCAGTATTTCCTTTTGATTCTCCATTTACTGAAACATCAACTGCGTTATCTCTACAATTAAATATATAGACTAAGTTATATAGTAAGTGTCTAGATTTGTATTACACAATATATTATTTTTTGGAAAACTTATTATAGCTTACAATTATTAATCGAAGTATTTTTTAAATTTCAATGAGTTTAGTGAATAATAATAATTAATAAACGCAATTCTAACTTCTGACTACAAAAAACTAATAATAATCTAAATTTTCTTATGCTTAAAAACATTGCAAATATTTGCATAATATCCTCAAACTATTATTTATTTATGAGTTACTTAAAATGCTAAAACAAAAATAATTGTGGCTATGTATTTTTAATATTTTTCAACTGCTATTGTAACAATTTATCAGGAGCCTTATGTGTTATACAAAAATTAAAATTTGAAATTGTCCGTAAACTGCTCAAAACGAGTCAAAATATTTTCAAAATTGTATGGTGTATATAAAATGAGAATATAAACATTCAGTGAAATTTTCATATGTTCACTTACATATTGACGTTATCATGACGAATTGTATTGTCAGTACCAACTGAAGGCGATATTGCACTCGGAAAAGCATCTCTAGAAGACTCTCTAACTTCAGGCGCATTATCTAATTTAGTTTTATCCTATAAAAATGTATTTTACCAATATATTAAATTCAAAATTATTTTTAAATCATATCAACTTACCTTGTTAGGTACATTTTTTATACGTAACGCTTGTATATTGCCTTTATTTTTTTTTTTTTTACTCAAGTATGGCCTGTATTTATTTCCAACATATTGTTTTTTATCCATTGTATGAATAATGTGGTAGTAAAGTAGGTACACGCAAAAATATACTACTCACAAAGACAACTGAAAATAAGCTTGGAACAACAATTGTACATTTTGTACGCACCATACAGGTTACATTGACATAATGTTTACATTCATAATAATATTATAGCTTATCGGTAATTGCGTAATATAAAACGTATTTATAAGTCACCCGTATAATTAGCGGTATCTAATAATTGCCGTGGTCGGCTAAATATATTACGCGTATTGCCGCCGCGCGACGCACGGACGCGCATGCACATGTCATTTATTGTCATTTGATCAAAATATTCAAAACCAATTTATTTACGTGAAATAGCCGTCGCACTGACAAAAATTAAGCTACTTCAATTTTAGCAAATGCTTGACGATAATACATTTTTTACATTTTAAAAATTTGTCAATTTTTAACATCAAATATATTAAAAAATATCTAAAATATAAAAAATATGCTCCGATCGATGCAAAGTAGACTTGTTGACCAATTCAAACATCTTTATATTTTTTTAATCGAACTACTAGAAGTACCTTTATTTTTGTCAGTCGCTAAGGTTGTTTTGATGAACAATTAATAGGACTTGCAATCCCCTTAACATGATTTACAAATTTACTACCTTTACTTAATAATATAAAGGGACATTTTTTTGAATATTTAGCATGTTCTCTAAACGGACAATCATCTCTTACCCAATGACCGAGAATTACTCCACAAGTCCAACACTGAACACAATCGCTTGTTTTAAAAAAAAATCCTGCGTCAGCTAATTGCATTTTATCTAATGTTGGAGCTGAAAATTCGTGTAGTGAATGTAATCGGTTTGAAAATGTTCCATATTCTGAAAATTGTGGTTTTGGAGAGTTCTTAACCAGCTCTAATAATTCGAAATAACTATTTTCATAATGTAATTGATTCATTATAAATAATACAATATATTTTGATTTTATGAAAAAAAGTACTTATATTCATAAGAATGACTGATCAATCTAAAGGTCTATTTACACACAGCAGTGACGTGACAGTGCCGTGACCGTTCCGAGATTTCCCCGGTGTAATAATAATATTCTTAAAGGAAAGATAAGCATGATGTTCTCACTCGTCCGACGCGTGACCGTACCGACACAAACAGTGTTGTCGCCGTCCTCGTACCGTGAATTTACGATTACTTGCCGACGATATTTTTCATATTTCACGGCCGTGATTTTTATTATAAAATTCATAGACTCTCAGTTTTTGTAAATTTTCACACATTCTGAAGTATTCAAAAAACGTTGTTCCATCGTCCATCAACTCCTTATATAGAGTGGAAAATCCCCCTTCGGATGACCTTTTCTTCCATGCCTGATGAACCCATAATCTTTTTTTTTTTTTACTTCTTCCGCCTCTTCGTCCAAAATCAAAGCAATCATCAAAAGTTCATTATCCGAAAATAAAGTTATCGTGGCAGAAACGACACACACCACTCAACGACGGATGAATCACTGAATAGTGTGAATAGAAATCACGGCCGGTAAAATCCCGGAACGGTCACGTCACTGCTGTGTGTTCCGGGATTCCCCCGACGAAATTATAATATTCTTAAAGGAAAGATAAGCATGATGTTCTCACTCGTCCGGCGCGTAACCGTACCGACGATAACAGTGTTGTCGCCGTCGTCGTACCGTGAATTTGCGATTACTTGCCGACGATATTTTTCAAATTTCACGGCAGTGATTTTTGTTATTATTCATTGCTCTCTCAATTTTCGTAAAAATGAATGACGAAAAACTCATAGAATTAGTGCGGAAATATCCCGTATTGTATGATTTATCTCATGCAAAATACATGGACACAGATTATAAGAATACTATTTGGAGTAAAATAGCAGAAGAAATGGAAACAACTGGTAAGAAAAACATTATTTATTTATATAAATATTATATGTACATTATATCATGTTTAAATACATATTATATAATAAGAAATACATCAAATACATTATTAACTATGTTATGATTATTAATATTGAATATAAATAGAATATCGTCTTAGAATGTAACTTATAACATATTTTTATAATGACACGAGTAATATTTTTAAATCGTCCTTTAATTTCATACATTATTTTCTTAAATTTAATTATTTTATATCCAAGGTAGAGACCCAACCTCAGAATTAAAGTATTCAGTGAATACTTCCCTAACACGAAATGCGTCTGTCGTTGCGTTCCCTCCTTGAAAATTTAAATTTTGTAGTGTATGGCCGTTACTTCTAAAATCCACTTGTTGAGTCACGTAATTGTACGTATACGAATCATATTTTTTAATGAAATTATGTAGTAAACAAGTGGCCAAAATGATGTAATCTACATGTTTAGGAAATGCCTGAATTCGTCTATTGTAGAGTCTAAATTTTTGTGTAAGTATACCGAATGTGTTTTCTGATGTTCTCCGGGCACGACTCAAACGATAATTGAAGTTGCGCTTCCGGTCATCTAATTTGTCCCCCAGATAAGGTCGCATCAAGTAAGGTTTTAGAGGAAATGCCTCATCACCTACAATTACATATGGGACTTGTGTATCCGTGTTGGGTATGGTAGAATTAGCTGGAATATTCAAAGACCCGCGATGAAGTGCTTTACCTAAATTTGAATTAGCAAAAATACCCCCATCACTACTCTTGCCATATGCCCCTACATTAACAGCAATAAAATTACAGTGAGCATCCACAAGAGCTAACAAAACTATAGACAATGTTTTTTTATAATTAAAAAACATTGTTCCTGTATTTGGAGGTGCTTGAATGGTAACGTGTTTTTCATCCAATGCCCCGATACATCCCGGAAAATTCCACATGCGAAAAAAATCATTAGCTATGTTCTCCCACATTTCTGCGGTCGGTGTAGGCATTAACTCGTCCATAAGATTTTCAGAAATTATTTGACAAGTTTCTCGAACGATCTTGTAAATTGTACTATGCCCCATGCGATAGCTAAATGAAATTGTTTTAAGCGAATCACCCGTGGCCAAATATCTATAAAAATGACAATAGAAATGAACAATTCAAATAATTGAAAACATTAATATTCCTAATAAATGTCCATTTATTTTCACTCAAAATACGCAAAAATTATTTTCTAATGGATTAGTTTTACAAATTTGTTTAACTATTTTTATTTTATAAATATTTAACTGTTTATTATTATAATATTACGTATATGAGTATTATATGTGTATGTATAATGAAATTTTTTTTATCAATAGATATCATTTTAAATTTTATAACATGCTTTAAGAATATATGTAAGGTACACAATATTATATGTTAAGTGAATATATTATGTGAATATAAATGTTTTATAGGTATGTATTATTATATTTTTGTCTATTTCAGGGCCTTCGGCTAAAACTAGGTGGGGAAATATAAGAGACAACTTCAGAAAATCTGTGAAGAAAAATAAAACTGTGAGTGGTCAAAAGGCGAAAATAATAAAGCAGTACAAATATGCACAGCAGTTGAGTTTTATAACGAAATTCTTTGATGAGAGGGACACAATGTCAAACATTGATGACAAAGTCGCAAATGAAAATAGTAATGTTGATGATGACGTTAATGAACCAAAGCTTAACGAAAATGAAGAATACTCTCGAAACTATACAACAGAAGAAGTTGATAATCCTGAGATTGTGGAGTCACAAAATATTCGTCCTTTGTCAAGTTCAAAACCATCAGATTCCTCTCAAACTTATACACCACGAAAGAAAACAAAATACTCGGTACCAAACGCTCCTCCTTCAAAGACAGCCGCTGCTACTGTTATGGAGTACCTGGTAAAAAAAAATGAAAGTATGGTACCATTGGAACCACAACATCCTGTTGACGCTTTTTTAAGAGGAATAGCTCCAGTTTTGAAAAAATTAACTCCACGCTATTGGCATTATGCTAAATCTGATATATTTGCTGCCGTTCAAAACTACGAATTGAAAATGATTATGGACCAGGAACAATTTGCGCAGCCATCTCCTATTTCAACGTACTCTACTTCATCATACTCTGAACAACCCTCTCCTGCAGCCCTTTCATCACCAAACGATCATCCTACTCCAGCAACTTCTTCTTTCACTAATAAATTGAGTAATCAAAACCAAGACTTCACTGCATATTTTCAGTAATATGGAATTGAAAGAATGTGATTGAAAATTTTCAAAAATTATATAATAAATATTAATGTTAAAAACTTTAAATTCTTTTTTTGTATGTTAAAAATAAATCAGTTTATATTGCATTAAATAATATTCATATCTGTTATTACCTTAAACAAACTGCGAGCCGTTCTTTTGGTGTAATAGCTTTTCTCCAGTGTGTGTCTTGTTTTTTTAGATGAATTTCTAATTTGCCTAACAGTAAGTTAAATGAATTTTCCGACATTCTAAAGTATTCAAAAAACTTAGTTCCATCATCCATCAATTCCTTATATAGAGTAAAAAATTCCCCTTCTTTTGGTCTTTTCTTCCATGCCTGATGAACCCACATTCGTTTTTTTTTTACTACTTCTTCCTTCTCTTCGTCCAAAATCAATGCAATCATCAAAAGTTCATTTTCCGAAAACAAAGTCATCGTGGCACATACGATGCACACTACTCAACGACGGATGAATCACTGACCAATGTGAATAGAAATCACGGCCGGTAGAATCACGGAACGGGTACGGTACGGTCACGTCACTGTCACGTCACTGCTGTGTGTAAATAGACCTTTATAGTTTCCAATAAACTAACACTCTTGTAAAAAAATTAATAATAATGTGAAAAAACTAAAACTAATCAGTGTTACAATATAATGAATACTAAATTTATAAAAATCATGAATTCTTACTAAAAATGAAGTTCTATAGTTTTTTAAATTTTTTTTTAAAATAAAAACACCGATATTTTCGTAAAATTTACTATACGTGAACACGTTCGATAGAAATAATAATTGTTAGTTTGTACACCGACCTAGTACGCAGATGGCAAAGTTCCAGTGACTCTTTGAGTTCCACGTTAAAACGTGTGCTACTATTACGGTTTGTAACGCATTCTAACGATTCGAATCCAAGCAATTGGTGGCTATCATGTCGTGGAATAACATATCGGTGTTTTCTTTAGAGAAAAAATCTATACATTTTAAAACTATGAAATGTTCTGTAGACTCTAATGACTTAAAATTTTACTGAATACATATTTATTTTTTAAATCCTAAATTTATTATTAATTTGAAATTAAGATTTATAATTTTCTTAATTTAAGCTTAGTGAAAAACATATTTAATAGTTGCTATGTTTAATATTATAATTTTGGTATGAATTTATGAAAGAACAAAAAAATTTTTAAATATTTGGATTATTTTTTTTTACACGGTAAAAATATGTAGAAATCGCCCCTTGGAGCAATATTTTTTCCCTGTAATTTTTATTTTAGGGTCCAGAACCCGTATTTTATTACTACTCGAGACAGTCGATAATTAATTACGGTTTTTTGATAATCTTTTCTTGATTCAGTTTTTGAATAAGGACGCATCATATGGCAGTCCAAACGAAACGCTTCATCGCCAATATGTACGTATGGCAATTTTATTTTTGAATTTGGCAGTTTTTCTGGGAGAGGGAAATATTCACCAGTCCGTGTTATTTCTGAGATACCACACTTATTGAAAATTCCACTATCACCTTCTTTGCCGTATGAACCGATGTTGACGAATATAAATTTACAATTAGCATCAACAATTGCAAGAAGAACGATTGAAAAAAAAATCCTAGTAATTAAAAAACAAAGAGCCACTTTTTCCTGGTGCGAAAATACGTATGTGTTTGCCGTCTATAGCTGCGACACAATTAGGAAAGTTCTATCTTTTCCAAAAGTTCTCAGCTATAATTTTTAAACCATCTTTTATTGGAGGACTTAATAAAATAGGTGTTAGTCATAGGCGTGTTTACGGGGGGGGCCGGGTGGGCACTGGCCCCTTCGGCGGACTGTGCCTCAAGCAAAATGCCAGGATAAAAAAAAATCCTGCAGTACCCATAGATTTGAATGATTTTGATTAATTGTAATTTTTGTAACTTGTTTTATTGTTGCACACAAATAATAGAATATTTTATTGACACTTGAATTATTATATTTAACCATTTATTAATTAGTGATTATATTATCATAATATAATATTATGTTCATCAATTATCTATAACTACCTACATACCATGGTACTGTTGTGTCCATTTACCAGGTCTTGCGCTATGATTTCACTTTTCTGCTTCTGTGAAATCACGGATAAATTGTTATCTAACCATTCTAACCCATGATAATATGGTTTTATCAGCTGAAAATATCTAATTACCGATTATCATTTGTAAAATGTGTTTAGACTTTAGATATTTTGCTGACTGTTAATGATTTTACAATTTGTAATATTTGTATATTGTTTAAAGTTTACCTTATATAATGGATGCGAAAAGAAATAGTTTGTTTAATTATTTAAAAAAAGTTGATACAAGTAAAGGTAAGTACTTAAATGGTTAAATTATTAAACCCTACATGATAATAATTATTACTTTATTTTTTAATATTGTGTTTGTTTTTTACTATCTAAATATAATAGAGCAACAAACTGGTCATGAACTTCAAGTTTCCACTACTGATGTTACAATTGGTTCAAGTTTAATTAAATCAGCATCTTTGATTATCTCTTCAACAAGTAACAGTGTGTCAGGTACCTCTACATAAGTTTATTATTTTAAAAATAATCTTTAATAATCTCATATTGTATCAGTGTCTTGGGCTGTTTATGTTAGTTATTTATAGCAATCAAATGCCTGTGGTAGTAAGTGTATATTTTAGTCAATGTGTCAAAACCATACACCTAACTAATAAAGTCAACATGTAAGTGAAACATAATTTGTTTAGTATATTTAGTTGTACAATTTACCCAGATTATAAAAAGTTTAAGCTTTGCTTAGTAGTTTAAAATTTGTATGTAATTGTATTGTAGTCATTTCAGTTAGGTGATTTTTCTAAATATTTGAATATTGAATGAATACAATTTATTTATAGATCCTGATCCTGATGATCCAGTAAATGTTGTTCCAATTTCTCAAGTAGAGCGTAAAGTTAGAATTATTCGTGGTCCTTGTCAACCAAAACTTAATATGTACCCTCGTACAAAGTTTGGAGAAAAGCAACGTAGCTTCAATAGTTCCTGGTATGATCAGTTTAAATGGCTTGAGTACAGTTTAACAGCGGATAGAGCTTTTTGTTTTCCATGTCGATTATTTAATAATTCATCCGATATTAATATTGGTCATACAGAAGTAAATTATTCCAAAGTAGGGTTCAATAATTGGAAAAATGCCACAAGCAAATTTAGAGAGCATCAATTAACTAAGACTCACTTAAATAGTACTAACTCATTAACAGAATTTTTACAATCTAAGCCTATCGACATAATTTTAGATGAAAATAATGAACAAATTCGATCACAAAAAGAAATACAAAGATTGAAAAATAGACAAATAATGAATCGTCTAATAGACATAACTCTTTGCTTGGGTATCGGAGGACGTTCATTTCGTGGAAAAAATGAAAAGGATAGTAGTTTTAACAAGGGTTTATTTAAAGATATTGTGACACTTTTATCAAAGTATGATCCACTACTGAAATCTCATCTAGATTCAGGACCGAAAAATTCTTCTTACTGTAGCAACCTAATTCAAAATGACTTAATATTATCAGTTAGTAATGTTATTAAAAATCAGTTTAGAGAAAAAATAAGAAATCAAAATGTATCAATTATTGCTGATGAAACGAGTGATATAGGTCAACACGAACAGCTCTCGGTTGTTATACGATATTTTGATAATTTCAAGAAATGTCCAGTAGAACAATTCATTTGTATGAAAATAATTATGTCGATTGATTCGGAAACTATTTTCAACACACTACGGGATGTTATCAGTGAGTATGATATAAAATGGGAATCAGTTGTTTCTATGTGCTTTGATGGAGCAGCAACTATTTCTGGCAGTTTATCAGGGGTTCAAGCGAGATTTAAAGAAAATAATAAAAAATCTTTGTTTGTTCATTGCTATGGACATTGTTTAAATTTAATATTAGTAGATTCAGTTGGAAGAGACAATAAGGTAACATTCAATTTTTTTCGAAATATTCAAGTCATTTACTCATTTGTCGAAGGATGTTGTACTAGACATGCTGTATTGGAAAAATAGCAAGTACTATCAATATAAAACTGAATACATTAAAGTCAGTATCTACGACTAGATGGGCTTGCCGCGCGGAAGCTATAAGTGCTATCAAAAAAAATTACGCTGCATTATTAATTGCAAAAGCTGAAATCTGTGACAATACTAGACAAGCTGACGTAAGCGTCAAAGGGTTTGGAATCATAAATCAAATGAAAACTTTTGAATTTATATTTTCTATGCAGATGTTGGATCCTATTTTAAATTTGGTGTTAAAGGTAAGCACATACTTGCAATCTCCAGATTTAAATTTGTTGACAGCTGTTAATTTGGTTACCTCGCTCAAACATTCACTATTATCGTTAAGAAATACTGAAAGTGAGTTTCAAAATATTTTTAAAGAGAGAGTTAAAATGTGTGAAATTTATGATATTCAGATACCAGATGTAAAAAAGAGAAAAGTATCTTCTAAAATTGATAATTCTCGCGACACTCAACATTTTATGAACAGTAAGGAGCAAGAAATGAAGATATGAGTATATTTGCCTCTGCTAGATAAAATGATTAATGGTATAGAGGTCAGATTTAACCAAGATACCAAAGAAGAATGGATTTATAAACAATTATGTATAAATATTATAAATATTATGTATCTGTATTTAATTTAGTTTTAAATGTATTTTTATTGTTTTGACATTGGTTATACTTTTTGATCATAATTAAAAAATATTCCTAAATTGTTAATTTTGTAACAAAGAAAATCTAAAAAAAAAAAAATAAGTTTCACGATTTAAAAATTTGTTGTGCCCCGTCGGCCACCAAAGTCTGAACACGCCTATGGTGTTAGTCTATTACTTAAATATTTTAATAATAGTTCTTGTAATGTAACTTTGTGATATTTTGAAAGAAAACGCCAATGACTAAAAGGATTCACCAGTCGCCATATACCTATGCAAAAAAAATAAATAAAAAAATATAGCCGTTATAAAAACTTTATTTTTTTTTTAGATTTTCTAGTTCAATAAGAACTATGATCAAGAAACTTTAAAATGTCTCTAAAAAATAATTTTGACTATATATTTTTTCAATTGTTTGGTTATGGTATGAACTATTTATAAGAATCTTTGTTTTAAATTTTCAATCCTTAATTATTATAAAAAGCGGATAAGTCGTGGATGTCGCTCTGCTGTACAGTAGGTGTACAACAAGTGGGTTACTGTAATGGATGGAATTAAATTTGAATCCAATGACATTATATCATTGTATAATATATACGATTCTGATCGGAAACGGATTATCTCTCTAGGATATATTATAAATTATTAAAAATTTTCAAATCTTAGATCTAAAAAGAAAATTTTTTATGAATTTTCTAGCTTAAAATAATTTATGAATTTTCGTGATTTTTACGAATGTTGTCAAAATTTGAAACTTTAAATGCTTATAAAAAAAAGTCGTGTCTATGTATTTTTAATATTTTTCAACTGCTATTGTTACGATGTGTTAGAAGCCTTGTATTAAATTTTCAAGCTTTTCTACCCAACAAATACATTTTTATCGATATTTATAGAAAAAAAAAACAAAAAAAGTTGACAAATTAAAATGTCAGTAAATAGCTTAAAACATATCTAAATATTTTGAAATTTGTATCAAATATAGAAATTGCTTGTATAAGCATTCAGTTAAAATGTCATGTATCTACTGCAACTTCTTTTAGAATTACACCAAAAACCAAAATTGATTTTGGACAGTTAACATTTTCGAATTTTCTTATTTTTTAAGTAGGTCATTTAAAACATTTTTACGAACGTCTAAATTTTAAATTTTTAAAGTCACACGTAAAATAACAATGTACTATCAACCAATTTTAGATATAAAATATCATAGATTGACAAATCGTCTTCGTTCAGAATCGTTTTTCTTGTGCAATATTGCCTATCATTGCTTTCAAATTTAACACTTCTATAATAATAGTGAACCATACGGCACCTAATGTACAGCAGAGCGGTCCCACTTACCCGCTTTTTAATTTTAAATTTTAATATATTTATTTGATAAAATAGTTTATAGACAAATATAATATAAATATTTTATTAATTTTAGCCGATGAATGCAAAAAAAGTTGGAAAAACATTAAAGACACTTACAACAAACATAAGCGAAACAGAAAATTAGGTACAGGATCATCAGCAAGTAATAAACCAACAAAATGGGTATTAGCTGATAGTTTGTCATTTCTTGATGTCGTTTCTTATGAACGAACGTTAGTAATATTTAATTTAATATATAATTATACCTTTTCTATAAAATATATTTTTTGTTTATTTCTATTTTTTTATTAGCGGGTCGTCTAATATTGAATCCAACAAAGATGGAAATGAATGTACATCTAATAATAGTGAAAAAGAAGATAACACTATAATTGATGTTGACGATGACGTACAAAGCCAAAATGATTTGAATAATATAGATACAACAGTAAAAAATATTTTTGAACCAAACAAAAGAACATTGGACACAGACAAAATGCCAGTAAAAAATAAAAAAAACAAAACAAAACGATGATTTAATCGAATTTCTGAAGAAAAGCAGCGACGAAAGAAAAGAAATTTTAAATAAAATGAATAATGACCGAGAAGAAGACCCAATTGATGCATTTTCAAGTCTATAGCATTGACCGTGAAACAGTTTTCTTCACAATTCAAAATTAAAGTCAAAAAAGAAGTTTTCAATATCATCACACAATTAGAAATAGAAAATAATAACAGTGATTCATTAACAAGGCAGAATCTACACCGACCTGCAGAAGACTACACATTTTCATCTCCGAATTCAAGTGTTCAATCATCACAGTCGGGCTATTCAGTGTATAATCATTCACCCACATTCATATTACCAGAAGTTCAAGATCCTAAAGTTTTAACCGATTTTGTGCAAAATTGAAATCAGTTGGGAGGCCAAATCCAACACCAACCACACTTTGAATAAAAATATTAAAATTTTAATATTTTATTTTTAATTATTATACATCATTTTACTATTTGAACAATCCTAAAGTAAAGGTCATAAGTAAATACTACTAATCATATTTGATTCTATAAAATGTTGTTATTTTTAAATTTGTACTTGTTTCAGTTATGTATTTATTTTTAGTATTAGAATTACAGAATTCGTTTTTAATTTATCAAATAAAGTGATATCTATTACTTAGTTCAGGGTGTAAATAATTTTTATTGTTATGTTAATTGGGTAGGTATTAATTTATACATTACTACCTAGTAAAATATATGTACCTATTGAATATATATTAATTTTTATACGTAGCTTAATGTGATTGCCAACTTCCCAGCTGCAGTTATTGGCTCCGAAATTTTGATACTTGGACTCGTTTTGACATCTTCTATGATATTTAATATGTAATGAAATTGGTCACAACTTACCCTAAAAAATTCTCTGAATTTTTTTTTCGTCACGCCATAAATGTTTCTCAATAAGAATACTAAACAAACCTTCAGTTTTTCTGGCCAAGAACATATCGTGTGTTTTGTTTTTTCTGCATCACATAATATGACATGTTTAATAACGGCATGTTCTTCATCTGCTTCTTGTAATAAAAGTAAATTTAACATTAATTTTTGCTTTTTTGCAAGAGACGACTTATTGAAAACTATTCCACGTGTTCCACTGTCAGTTGTACGGTGAACAATGATCAAGTAAAATTAGAAAATATAATTCTACAATGAAGTTTATAAAATTTAAACGCACCGTGGAGCCGCGCATTTCAATCGCTGACATAGGAATCTATATTCGGCCGTGCTACCGAAAATACGAAAGCGCGGCTGGAATTTGAATCGTGCCGTGCCGCTGCGCATCTACAGACGCGTGCATAGGAATCGCACCTTAAGACGGTAATAGACGAAGGCGTGGCGGCGACTAAGCAGTGGTCCCCACTCATCACGTTGCATGACACGATAGTAATATCCATATTACCGTGCGCAAACGCCCGTTGTAATAATAATTACCCAATTATTATACATTATAAACACAGACTGTATGAAAATAATAATAACATTTATTATTATATAATATTATTAATAATAATAATATTAATAGTTGATAATTCCATATACATTTATATAGGTATTATAGTTTTGAAATATAAATCAATATTTTGATTTATAACAAACTATGAAAATATTATAACTGCACTTATTATTATAATATCGTTCCGTTATCAATAAAAGGTATCGTACATTCGTACAAAATACCGTTTTTGTCTTTTGGTAATTGCTTCTGTTACAATTTAAAATTTACATTGGAATAGGCAATATTTTGTCATTCTTATTATACAGCGAACGTGGAGTGACTAGTGGGTGCGCATATATTTTTGTAGTTTTATATTCAATAAATCATGGCCAACAAAAAATACGGCAAACAATCGAAATGTTCAAAAAAAAAGTGGAAAATCTAAGTATATAAAAAACTTGGTCTCAAGTAGATTCAAAAAAATAATAAAGTTATTGAACAAGATGATACCTATAACACTGAAGAGGATATCCAAAATCTAACAACAAGGTAACAAAGCAGCGGAAGAATAAATAGTGATAAACGGTCTTGTAAAAAACACTTATATTTTTTAATTCGAATACAGTGTCGGGTTAAGATGGGAAGGTCGACGGGGGCACTGCTCCCGGTGACAAATTTTTAAGTCTGAAATTTAAATGAAGAGAAGATCTTATTTTATTTATAATGCATATTGCATAAATCACGAAATGTTGCAGTTTTTTTTATTGAGAAATTCACAAAATTTTATGGGTTTGAGTATATGATTTGAAAATTTAACATGAGATTCTATGAGTTTTTCTACCATTCTAACAATAAACATTTTTACCGGAAAGTCAAACTAAATTTTTGTGAGCGTTTGAAGTAAGACATTGGTTGTTCCCCCGTTTTTTCCGTGCACAAATATCTTATTTTGATGTAATTCAAAAACAAATTATTGCAGACATTTGAAAATTTCACCAATTGTTAAGATAACCCTTTTATAAACACCAAAAAAATTTAAAAATAAATTGACAAGTTTTGGGCTAATTGTAGGCTTAAGACATTTTCGGTTTTTCCAAATTTTTTTTTTTTTTAATGTCGTTGGGTCAAATTTCTTGAAAATTTAATACAAGATTCCTCACAAGTTGATTAACTAGCAGATCAAAAATAATAAAAATACATAGGCAATTTTTTTTTTTATAAGCATTTAAACATCAAAATTTGACCGAAATTCATAATGGAACATTTGCAAAATATGGTTTTGTTGTTAAAAATTCATAATGTGTTCACTTTTTATATTTAAGGATTGAAAATGTATTGCAAGGTTTTATGTAAACAGTTTATAATGTTACCAAATTATAATTTTTTGTAGACATTTTAAGTTAAAATTTGGACGTCATCGAACATTTGCAAATTGTTTTGTAATTAAATATTTATAAAATGTTCAGTTTTTATAACTTAGTATTGAAAATTGAAAACAAGATTTTTCGTAATTTGTTCTACATGTGCTTAAAAAAATATTTAAGATAAGTACGCACACTTTTTATTTATAGGCATTTAAAGTTTAAATTTTGACCAAATTCATCGAAATCTCGAATGATTACAAATTGATTTTTGATATAAATTTATAAAATATCCCAGACCGACAAACCGTCTCCGCTGAAACGTTTTTTCGAATACAATGATATATCATTGAATTCAAATTTAACACCATCCATTATAGTGACCCACTGTGTAGTAAGCTACTGTACAGTAGAGCGACATCCACTTACCCTCTTTTTTTATGATAGTGTCAATATACAAGAAAATGACTACTTAGGACTGACACATCAACCGAGCACAGATGAATCTACAATGCCAAAATTGATTGTAGAGTTTATAAAATCGAATGAACCTGTGTTATCAGGACATCGAGTAGTAGATATAGTACATTTTATAAAATAAGTTATGGAATGAGGGAAACACAGCACTAAATGCACTATGGGAAGATATGCATTGATCAAAGAAGTACAAAATGGAGTACCATTCAAGCTGTATTTCAAATGTCATGTTTGTAACCATCAGGAAATTGTTACATCAAATAAAGAACAGTCCACAGATAACGTAAATAATGCGTTGGTCGGTGTACAATCAAAGGGCATCGAAATCAGCGAGTCAGAAAAATGGTATAGCGATCACATGAGCAGCAGAAGAGAATGGTTCAGTAACTACGAGTTATTTCAAGTGCAATTACCAGTACGTATCGGTAATGGTAAATATATTATGGCTATTGGTAAAGGTAATATAAATGTACAAGTGAGAATCGGCCATAAATGGGTTGACAGTCATTTGTCGAACGTTTTACACGTACCTGATCTACAGGAAAATTTGTTTTCGTGTGGAGCATGTCTTGATAAAGGTATACAAATGATGACAGACATTTGTATATTTAAAAAAAAATAATCGTATAGTTGCTATTGGAGTTCGTGAGAATAAAATGTTTTCAATGGTTCTAAGAACAATATTAATATTAATTCATCAGAATGTTAAATATGTTCGGAACTACTTGAAACATTGCGGATTCCATTTACAGAAACGAAAAACAAATTTTTTGCGAAGCTTGCATTTATGGTAAACAACACAGAGAGCCATTCACATTAAGTAATACTAAAACTACAAAGCCAGGTCAGTTAATTCATAGTGATGTATGTGGCCCCATGGAGGAAAACTCACTTGAAGGTCAACGGTATTTTGTAATATTCAAGGATGATTATTCTAATTATACGTATGTGTATTTTATGAGACAAAAATCAGAAGTTAAAAATAAATTTGAACTATTTTTAAATATAGTAAAAAAATCAGTTAAATATTTCAGTAACTATTTTAAGAAGTAATTTTGGTCTGGAATATAAAAATACTAAAGTAAAAGCTATAGTGGATAAGCTTGGAATAAAACATGAGACGAGTGTACCATATACACCTCAACAAAATGGCAAAGCAGAAAGATCATTGCGAACGATTGTAGAAGTGGCCAGAACTATGTCATACAACAAAAATTTGTCTATGGCACTTTGGGCAGAGGCAGTGAATACAGTCGTATATACAATAAATCGTACAGGTAACACAGGTCAAGAAAGAAAAACCCCTTATGAATTATGGTTCAACAAAACACCAGATATAAATCATTTGCAAATTTTTGGTAGCGAAGTATATGCACATATACCAAAAGAAAAACGAAGGAAATGGGATAAAAAGGGTAGAAAAGGTATCTTCGTTGGATACTCAGAAGAAACCAAAGGATATCGTATATGCTTTGATGGAAGGGAAATTTCACTAAGCAGAGATGTAATATTCAAAGAGTCAACAAGGCCATCTACAGGTACACAAGTAAAAAACATAAATGAAGAAGAAGAGGAAGAAGTAAATTCAAAAGGTGAAGCTGAAGATGAGGAAGTCAACAGCGAAGACGAAGAAAAACAGGACGACAATAAACAGATGTCAGTAGAAGTAGAGGATCAACAACAAATGATACTCAGAGACAGAGGAAAACTCAATAAACCTATTAGGTATAAGGATGCATTATTTTCAGCAAGTAATGACCCAGTTACATATGAAGACGCTATGACAGGCGACAATTCAGATGATTGGAAGGCAGCAATGAACGATAAAATGTCATCATTGAATAAAAATGAAACATGGACACTTATGGAATTGCCTCAAAATAAAAAACCTATCAATAATGGTTGGATATACAAGACTAAATACAAAGCGAACGGAGATGTCGATCGGTACAAAGCAAGGTTAGTAATAAAGCGATGTGCGCAAGTTTATGGAATATATTATCCAGAAACGTTCAGTCCAGTAATGAAATATGATTCTATTCGAGTCATACTTGCGATAGCAGCAGCCAGAAAATTAATGGTCATTCAATTTGACATTAAAACAGCGTTCTTATATGGAGATCTTGAAGAAGACATTTATATGAAACAGCCAAAAGGTTACGAAGATGGAACACAATTAGTATGCAAACTTCAACGGAGCCTATATGGGTTGAAACAGGCACCCAGGTGCTGGAACAAAAAGTTCAAAAGTATGCTGATGAACTTTGACCTAAAAGAAACAAAAGCAGATCCTTGTGTATTCGTAAGCAATAAAAACAATCAATTACTAATTGTTGTTATTTTTGTAGTCGATAGGCTAATTGAAGGGCTCCGTGCAACAACGAGACAAGTCCACTTTTTTTCAAAAGTCACTTTTTGATGTTATCATATACAGATTTTTTTTCTTTACAATTTTATGCAACAACGAGACATGTCCAGTGATTATTTACGGAGTTATTGAGTAAATGGACTTGTCTGGTTATAGATATTATGAGCAAGAACCAGATAAGTCCGGACTTGTCTGGTTTTTACACAGAACAGTTGGCTATAAATAGTAAACAGTAGTATTGATAGTACTACTCGTATTATGATAATCATATTTATTGTTTTTCACATTATCATTATCATAATACATATTGTTGAAAATATGTTACCATGTTAATACTTGCATTTTGTTCCTATTGCTAGCTGTAAATTATTAGACTGATTATTCATTTTAATGTATTGTTTTTACTTAAGCAAAATTGCTCCATAACGGGCATAGTGTTATTTAGTTTTTATTATTTTTCAAAATGAACTGTGATAATATATCAAAACAACTTGAATATAATGAATCTAACTCTGACCTATCATTTGAATTTGATTTCGATGATGACACTCAAGATCCAGATTATAACATTTTTGAAAATAATGATCTCAGTGGCATACTGGCTTTTGATTCTGATACAGAAAATAATTTTGAACCACTTTCAACATCACCCTCTGGATCAATTAATATTATACCAGAATCCAGTGAAGATGAACAACTTACACCTAGTACATCTATTGGTATTGGTAAGAAAAGAATACATAATAAATTGATCATAGATAATAATTTTGAACCACTTTCAGCGACACCCTCAGGATCAATCATTAATATTATACCAGAATCCAGTGAAGATGAACAACCTACATCTATTACATCTATTGGTATTGGTAAGAAAAGGAAACAAAATAAATCAAATTGGCAACGCAATATTACAAAAAAGTGTAGGTCTGAAGGTGTTGAACATAATTCTTTGCGTAACAAAATTGTTCCTCCTAGAACTACAGGCTCTGACTGTCACTGTAATCAAAAATGTTTTACTAATGTATCGGATGACCAAAAAATAAATTTACTTGCAATATTTAATAATATAGGTGATAAGAACAAACAAGATACATATTTGGCTGGATTAGTTAGGGTCAACCCTGTTATTCGTCAGAGGAAAAGAGATGGTAGTCGATCAAGTAAAACGTGTTCTGTAAAATATGAGATAAAAAGTGGTTTAGATATTATCCCAGTTTGCAAGAAGGCATTTTGTTCTCTCTTTGGAGTTGGAAAATCTAGAGTAGAAAGAATTATAAAAAGTGTCCAGAACCATGTTCCCAGCCCAGAAGATAAACGTGGTAAGCATCACAATCGACCTAATAAGATACCTGACAATATATGTTTCCAATTAGATACGTTTATTAATTCATTTCCTAAGAGACAATCTCATTACAGTAGGTCTGATAACAATAATGTAAGGTATATGTCTCCTGAGCTTTCAATTTCCAAACTGTATAAAATATATTTGGAAAAATATGAACCTAATGTATGGGCAGTTTTAAACAGTGAAAATTGTGAACAAGTGAAACCTCAAATGAAATACAACTATTTTGCTAATTATTTTAATAACAATTTCAACATTTCATTTTCCTATCCCAGATCTGACACTTGTCAAACCTGTGATAACTTAAAGAAAATTATTGACTATGAAAATAGTGCAGAAGTAAAAGCTAATCTTGAAGTAGAAAAACAAATTCATCTGCGGAAAGCAGAAGTATTTTACACTTATTTAAAGCAGTTAACAGCTAGAGCCAAACAAAATGATTCAACAGTAGATGTTCTAAGCTTTGATTATCAACAGAACATGCCGCTCCCACACATTCCATCAGGAGATGTGTTTTATAAACGGCAACTATGGTCTTATAACTTTTGCATACACTCAGCAAGTACAGGCAAATCTCATTTTTATATGTACAACGAATCAGTAGCTAAAAAAGGACAGAACGAAGTGATAAGTTTTTTACATCACTATTTCAAAAACATACTAAGCCCAAGAATTAAAACGTTATATTTATTTTCTGACAATTGCAGTGCTCAAAATAAAAATAAAACTCTATTTCAATATCTATCTGCTGTGGTAAATACTCCAACTTTTTCTATAAAATCAATTATTCATAGATATCCTGAGCCCGGACATAGTTTCCTGCCCTGTGACAGGTGCTTTGGACATATTGAAAAGGTACGGAGAAAAGTAGAAAGAGTATTTTTGCCAGATGAATATGAAAAAATGGTTTCTGAAACAAATAAAAAATTTAAAGTTGTTCATGTTGATCAAAGTATGATTTTTAATTTTAATAGTTATCTAACTCCACTAGCTAAAAAAATTGTAACCAACAAAGAGAAAACTAAATTTACTATTATGGCTTACCGATATGTTGAATATACAAATGAAGGTATTTTTTGTAGTACATCTGGAAATTCTACTGCTAAAGAAAAGTACAGTTTAAATAAGACTGGTAAAGAGCTAACTATAAATGAAAATGAACTATTAAGATTGTACAATGAACCTATTAAACTGAAACAGTCAAAATTCAAGGATGTTACTGAGTTAGCGAGCAAATATGTGCCTCAAGAATACCAATGGTTTTATATTGGACTTACTGCTGTTGAAGAAGATTATACCAATAATAATTATGATTCTGACTATGAAAATTAAACACTACACCCAGTTAATTATTTGTAAGTTTTTATACCTACCTAACTAAAATAAATTTCATTAATTTTCATATTTTATATTTTGACATTAATTGTATACTTTTATTTTTATTTTTATTAGCCTCGTGTTAAATAATATTGTATACTTACAATACAATAATTTATTAATTAATATTATTACAAATATCATTACCTAATAATATAATGTTTTATTAAGTTTTTATTATTACTAAGAGTTGAAATATTATGTTTCTTTGTTTTTAGATTGTCATATTGTTACTAGGGAAAGTAGTATACTATTTTATATGTTATAATAATACCTATGTATTTCATTTTATTATTTATTGTTCAATTTATTAAAATGTTATATTCATTTTTTTTTTTTTTTGTACTTAAGAAAACAAAAAGTTATCATGTTATTTATTTTGCATTTTAAGATTCATGTTACAAGGTGATCTCTATTTTCTATTTTTTTTTTTTTTTTGTTAAAATGGTAATATAAATATTATAAAAAATAAGTCTGATGTTAATTAATACTATTTATATAATTACTAGGAAAAGTAATATACTATTTTAAATGTTATAATATGTATTTCATTTTATTGGTTATTGTTAAATTTATTAAAATGTTATTATCATTTTTTTTTTTTTTTTGTACTTAAGAAAACAAAAAGTTATCATGTTATTTATTTTGCATTTTAAGATTCATGTTACAAGGTGATCTCTATTTTCTATTTTTTTTTTTTTTTGTTAAAATGGTAATATAAATATTATAAAAAATAAGTCTGATGTTAATTAATACTATTTATATTATTACTAGGAAAAGTAATATACTATTTTAAATGTTATAATATGTATTTCATTTTATTGGTTATTGTTAAATTTATTAAAATGTTATTATCATTTTTTTTTTTTTTTTGTACTTAAGAAAACAAAAAGTTATCATGTTATTTATTTTGCATTTTAAGATTCATGTTACAAGGTGATCTCTATTTTCTATTTTTTTTTTTTTTGTTAAAATGGTAATATAAATATTATAAAAAATAAGTCTGATGTTAATTAATACTATTTATATTATTACTAGGAAAAGTAATATACTATTTTAAATGTTATAATATGTATTTCATTTTATTGGTTATTGTTAAATTTATTAAAATGTTATTATCATTTTTTTTTTTTTTGTACTTCAGAAAACAAAAAGTTATGTTATTTATTTTGCTTTATAAAATTAATATTACAAGGTGATTTCTATTCTCTATTTTATTTTGGTTAAAATATAAATATTATATAAAAAGTCTTTGTTGTTATTTAACACCCTTCACAACATATATTAAAAAGTTTAAATTATAGGTATTTAATAAAATATAACTCTAATAAAACATGTAATACAATAATTCACATAATACTTGATGAGTATATTTATAGGTTATAGGTACCCGTTGATGGTTAAAATTGGAAAAAAATTATTATTTAGTTTTTAAAAAACCTTATAGCATACCTTATTAGTTATTACATAACAAACTTACGAGCAAAGACCAGGTAAGTCCATATGTTTTATATTTCAATACAAATTTTATCAATTTTCATTAATTTATTTTATTGATTAGTATTATAATTATTTATAAAACTGTCATTAAAGGATTTTACTTTAGTTTTTAAGAAATAAGTAAATTAGTTAATGGTAAAACACAAAACAAATACAATTTTCGAAAACTTTTTTACAATTAATGAGCAAAAAACCAGGTAAGTCCATATGTTCCATACTTCCAAGGTATTTTAGAAGATCTATAATTTATTTAAAATGCAAATTCCCTTTACTCAACCATTTACATGTAATTCAAGATACTCATGTAGTAGTTATAAATAAAAATATAAATTTTTAAAGTTTTGGTGAAATAAAACATGTCTCCTGAACAATTTCAAAAAGTGGACTTGTCTCGTTGTTGCACGGAGCCCTTCAATTGCAGCAACAAACAACGAGCTGGTGGACATAATGGTGAACTACCTAAAATACAACTTTGAGACAAAGGAAGGTGAACTTGAACATTTCTTGGGTATTGAAATTAATCAGAGACCTGATGATTCAATTTTCATACACCAATCTTCATATGTCAAGGGTGTTTTAAGGAGGTTCCATATTGAAGAAGCCAACGTCCTCCATATTCCCACAGATCCACAACACTCATTAGATCCAAATCTGTCACGATCGTTGGAAGCAGGGGAAGTGCCTTACAGAGAATCAGTTGGAAGTTTGTTGTATCTAAGCCAAATAACAAGGCCTGATATAACGTTTGCAGTAAATCTTGTCAGTCGTTATCTAGAAAAGCCTCTGTAAATTCATTGGAATGCGGTGAAACGTATATTTAAATATTAACGTATGAACGTTTAATTATGGTTTAATGTATGATTCTAGTGTAACACCAAAGTTGCGTGGGTACAGTGATGCATACTATGCCGGTGACACAACAACGAGACGACCAACATCAGGATCGTAGCATGGTGTCCACAAAGGCAAAAATCGGTAGCACTTTCGATTACTGAGGCAGAATACATAGCGACGAGCCAATCGATACAGGAACTTACTTGGTTGACGCTACTTATTAGTGATCTTCTGGAGACACAGGGAGAAACACCAGTTTTGTATGCAGACAACTAAAGCGCCATCAAACTAGTGAAAAATCCAGAATACCATAAACGAACAAAACACATCGATGTTCGCTATCGTTACATTGGTGAGAAATTCAGTGAAGGGATGTTTTCTCTGGAGTATGTGCCAAGCAAGGAGCAGTTAGCTGATATATTGACTAAGCCAACTCCACGACCAAGATTCCAAGAACTCAGGGATATGTTGGAATTAGATACATTAATTCTAAGTTAGGGAATATTGTTTAAGAGGAAGTGTTGAATGTAAACAACACACCCTATATTATGTAGATTATAAGCAAATTATTCACACTGTAGAACAGCAGACGCTGAATAGATATTTTATATCACTATAGTATATTTGTTCTATGTAGCAGCCTGTAGGACGATTAGTCGTTGTTTTATATTACGCCTCGGAGCACTATATTCTGTTATTTCATATCAATTATACATATTATTATATCATTACATATATCCGATCTTATTATTATTTACCAATAGCTTCTGTTTACTTGTGTACTTTAACAATTACAAATGTCGTTCTTCATATATGTTCGAACACGGCTCATAATAACCGACCAAGTGGCGACACTGCCCGGCGGTTGAGCTTTTTCCCCCCCGGTGGCGAATACAACCAAAGGCAACGGCTAGCCGAAGTTGTTCTACCTGACTCGCCGTTCGTTCTTTTTTCCGTCTCGTTGGAGTACGTTCGGTGTCCACGCGGTTCGGACTTTGGGCTTGTGTAGCCGTCCGACATCGCCGTTGCGTACGGTTTTGGATTACACGTCTTGTGTTGGTTTCCACGCGGTTCGGACTTTGGGCTTGTGTAGCCGTCCGACATCGCCGTTGCGTACGGTTTTGGATTACACGTCTGGTGTATTGGTTTCCACGCGATTCGGGCCTGAGTAGCCGTCCGTTGCAGCTGTTTTTTTGTACGCGTTTGGTTAGCACGCGATTCGGCGTAGGCAGCCGCTCGTTGCGGTCGAGTTGAGCGTTTGAACGTGGAGGTGTCGCCGTTGCAAGTTCGTCATTGCCGTTGGTTGGTGTGCCGGTCAGGTCGTTATTGTGTTATTTTTGTTATTTAAGTTGTATTGTGGCCCATACGGCCTTTTGTTTTTTTGTTATACATACGTATTATTATTATTATTATTATTATTATTATTAGCTTTAATAATTCTCCCCCTTGGGCGCCCACTCTTAGTTTTTGTATCAAATTTTGCATTGATTGTCAATAGTAAGGCGGTGCTAGTTGGCCCGTCATCTAACATAAAAAAAAAGGACTTGTTTTTTTTATTATATTGATTTACGCTAGGGTAGAACTTGATCCCAACACTTCACGAGTCGTTGCCGCGAACCTCCATATTTGCAGGAGCGGCGTCCGCGCATAAACAATATATTTAAATACATTCAAACGTGAGTTAATAATTTATAAATTGCATTTTTAATATACCTACTACATAGCCACATTAGTACCTATCAGTGGTGACACTGTGACAGTGGTGTTTTGTAAACCAGTTTACTAATTTAGTACATTTAGTATACCACATGGCCCATACTAAAATTTAAGAAAGACAAACTGAAATAAAATATTTTTATGTTTGTTTATATTAGTTTGGTGTTAGGTGGACAACGATCATTTGTTTACTAAATACTAATAATCAATCATCATATAAGCGAACAAATTACGAAAACCACACTGGTAGGTACCTTATATAATATTATATAACTATTTTTTTATAGTTAAAATAAAGTTATTAAATTATAGAATCCAATAAGTACAACAAACAAAAAAGTTTTGATACCAACCACCATTATATCGACAATATCCGTGTATCATATTATACCATTGATAGATATACCTACTGATTAATGTAAAGTGTATACGTAATACGAAGTTTTTAGTTTTTACTCGGCAGACCGCCGACGGTATCTATACACCGCTGCAACTCTACGTGTGCATAAGCATACTACATGTCGGTCGCCGCCCGCCGCGCGCCGGTCCCCCCTACTCGCTTAGGTTAGGTTATTCAGTAATTGAGAGCTCAACGTGTTAGATGGAGACTCCATAGGAATACGCTTTCGCAAACCAGACGTATATTACGTGTCCTTTAGCCACTCATGGTGTTCGCGCAATGAAGGAAGGAAAAAGACAAACGGGTATTTTCCGATTTGCCAATTACACACCATCGCTGAGTGGACGGACAATGGACGGGGAGATAATTAAATAATAAAATAAATTAATTGGCCGATATCCGCACATAAGGAACATATTTATAAATTATGAATTCCGGTGATTCCGTGGTTATTTCCTTTTGCCGATCATGGCTCTGCACAGAACGAATGTGAAAAGATGGACTATGGTTCCGTAACGTATGGAGACGTCCTCGATATCGTGTTTAGAGAAAGCACATTGAACTCACCGAAATAGAGCAATTATGCCACACTCATTGATTGTCGACAACAAGATATATATTAGAATAACTCTATGCGATTTTGAACCTTACAGTGTGTAACAGCAAGTCAAGATTAAGAATGTCGCTATTATTGGTTGCTATTATTGGTTTTAGATCGATACGAAAAAGTGGCAATGCCTTTTTGTTGATACGGTGTAAAATGTTTGTGACTTGAATAACTTCATGGCCATTATCTGTGATGTAGGCTTGTATGTCTTCAACGGGCGTAGACGGGTGGAGGTGTCTGATAAATACACTGTACGGTTTTAATGGCTTGGGCAAGTGAGTATGGAATTTGAACTGCTTATTATCTGCTAGGTATTAAAAAATAGTGTTCGTGGCAACTACGGTGCCTGCGTGGAAAATCTGATATTTAGGAGTCGATTTAAATAGAATGGTCGACGATTCAGTTATATCAAATAAAGCGTTTTTGAGCGTGGAAATTTCGTACCCTTCACTTACGTAAAAGGGAGGAGTCTGAACTTTAGTCGGAGAGGGTGAATCCATGTTGGCCGGCGGTATATTGAGCTGATCCTGAGATGACAATTTGACGGGTGGAGGGCTGAACACCTCCGGAGGAGAATCGGCATCTTCGGAGAGAGAGGCGAATCTGTTGGGTGTAACAAATATTTTGCTTTAATTTTCGCTGTCTTTGGTAAACGATGATGATAGATTACGTTTTGAGGTATTACGGGACATAATTGAATTGGGAATAGAACGCCATTAGCGAAAGCGATAACGGACGGAGGTCGTGCACATCTGCTCACGATAAGCGTTTACGATCGACTGGTGTAATAAGTTAATTTAATTATTTTGTCCTTTTAAAACATTATAAGTACCACAGAAATTTGCTAGCAATATAATTAAATTAAAAATATTTGTTTGTAACAAATAATTATGATTTTTTTTTTTTGTCCCGTTTTGATTAAAAAAATATATGGTCACTTTAAGTATACTCAACTAATAGCTATAATGAATGTGCGGTATCATCAATTGCAGTAATTATTTATGTGTTATTAATCATAATTCATAATAATGTGGATATTTATAATTATATATCCGCTGTTACGTCTCCATGATGAAATTAATATTATTTCTCCATAGTATCACTCCGGGAATACCCGAGATTTGATTAAACGGAATACTGTCTCACGCTCAGGCACAAGTCAATAACATACCGTCGCGCGCTTGACGAACATGATTTACTATTTTATTTTGTCTAAAAGCATCTAGCTTTTGCCAATTGTACTGACTGTTTCATTGATCGGATACAAATTTCAAAAACATTGTTGAATTCCTCATGAAGTTGACTTGAAAACTACTTTTTTATATTTTTAATTTAATTTTTATAATTCGGTATAATCAATATTTTAAAATTCTTAAAATACAAAATTTTTTTTTAAATTTTGAAGAGTTTAAATAATCAATTTTAAAAAAGGTGAAAAGTCGTTTTTAAGTAAACTTCATGACAAATTCAAATACGTTTTTGGAATTAATTTCCGATTACTAAGACAGTCGGTATAGTTGGCAAAAGATAGGTATATTTCAGCCAAAAACACAGCCGGTTCGAATCCTCTTAAGTAAGTCTTGTTATTGACTTATTAATCACGTTGTTTCATCTACGCTATCTAGAGGTAATATTTTGCAACGTTTTAACAAAATTAGCTTGTATGATACGTACTTGATATAACATTTCAATGTTGTGTAATAAAACCATTTCATTCGATTCTCTAAGGTGGATATAGTTATTACGAAAGGATAATAAATATAAATAATTTAAAATTGTTTGATTCGATAACATCTTCTATTTTGTAAGTTATTTGCAAAAAATTATGAAAAAGTCGCAGAGAAATTAACATAATATTGACTGAAAACATACTGTTATTGTGTAAAATATCTGATGTGTATAGAATAGCGATAGAAAAATAAGTATTGGATGGTTATAAACATATAAGACCAGTCTCAACAGGCAAATGCATGTCGAGACCTGCAACAAATGTTTGATCAAGTATTTTTTATCCACTGAATACAACACATATAATAATATGTTTTATATTTTATATATAAAGGCATCGGGGTTAGTTGCGGACTTGCGACTACGCGTATACGGCGGCGGATATTACATGGATGTTGTGCGTGTGTTAGGGCCAGTATTACAATCATGGGTTACGCTCCGATCAGTGTTTAACTGTCCGTAAGATGAAATAACCAGTATTACAAACTCCGGTCCACTCTGTTATTGACCGTCAGCTACCGGTTACGCTTACCAGCCGAAATCGGCTGGTTACAAAACGTGATGTACCGTTAAAGCATCTGATTGGTTGTTAAATGTTTATGTTTTTGTAATTATTTTGATATCATTATCATTATTAATTTTATTATTCTTCAATACAATACAACAATCTAAATTTTATTGTGAACAATATTATTATTTAATTTCGTTTTTGATTTTCGATTACACCAACTATTTGATATATATTTTATTATACAATAATATATTTTTTTACATATTACTATTTTTACGATATGGACGCACTAGACTATATGGATATTGACGACTATTCAGACACCGAGGAAAGTGATGAAGGAATCGATGATTTTGATCATTTGGCGGAACTTGTGGCCTTCCCTAGACGTGCTAAAATTATTCGCAAACGACCTGACCATTTTAAAGTATGGAGAGATGACGAGTTTTTGAACAGGTTTCGTTTGAATAAAGATACTGTAAAGTTTCTCCTACGTATAATAGAACCAAAAATCGCATCACAAACCAGTAGGTAAGTGTGTATTAAAAGATTTTTTTTGTTCAGTTATTTGATATTGTATTTGTTTATTTTGTAGTTCCTCAAATTTAAAATTGATCTTTATAATAGTTATCCGTAATCTGCAAATTATGAATCAATACCAACGCATAAGATTCCTTATAATTTAAATCAAACCTAAAATTGTACATCCTAATTGTGCATTTAAAAAAGTTGAACACTTATATCGATGCATAATAAATAAAATATTGCATTTAATATGCCACAAATAGGTACCTAACGTTATATGCATTATAATATAAATTAAAAAATAAATAGTGTAGTCTTTAATTGATTTTTTTTACACTACCTACACAAATTACCGTAGATGGAGGTGCTTAGCCCCCTTAGTTTCGCCAATGCATATATGTAATGTTATATGCATTGTAATATAAATAAAAAAATAATAGTGTAGTTTATTGTATTAATTAATATTTTACAGAAATAATGCAGTAACACCTAGTCAAAAACTGTTGATGACGTTGAGGTATTATGCAACTGGTTCCTTCATAGCAACTTGTGCAGATTTTGCTGGAATTCATAAAACTACTGGTGGTAAAATTATAATAGAAGTGTCAAAGGCCATAGCAGCACTTAGACCGGATTTCATTCATTTTCCAACAACTGATGATGAAATACGTAAAGTTAAGCAAGATTTCTTCAATATTGCGAAATTCCCATCATGTATTGGAGCGATAGGTTGTACTCATATACAAATTAGATCTCCAGGAGGTGATAATGCAGAAATTTTTCGGAACAGGAAACAATTTTTCTCTTTAAACGTACAAACTATTTGCGATTCAAAATTGATAATACAAAACATAGTTGCTAGATGGCCAGGTAGTAGTCATGATGCGAACATATTTCGGAACTCTGCCATTAAACAACGCTTTGATAATGAAGAGTTCAAAGATTGTGTTTTAGTGGCTGACAGTGGTTACCCAATGCAGTCTTATATGATGGCTGTAGTCAATTTGCACCAAAATTGACCCAAAACATATAAAACATTTCTAATTTGCACCATTTTTTTAAAAATGCGTTTGTAATTTGCACCAAAATTAGGGTATGTAATTTGCACCACCCTCAGGTAGTAAGAAATAGGAATTGTAATTTGCACCAAAATTAAAATCGATTATTTTTTCGATAGTATACAAAAAAAATTTGGACGATAGTACCAACTTACAATTTTCTATATCCTAAAATAACTGAAGCTTAGTTATTATTTATAAAATAGTTGAGCGTATATTGTTGTAAGTTTATATAAAATCGTATAATTATGAATATAAAAAAAAGGTGTCCCATTAAAATAATTATATGTGTAAAATTAATAAAAAAACAAATTTATACAAAAAAAGTTTGTCAATTAAAACAATTATATGTAAAATTAAAAAAAAACAAATTCACCTATGTTTTATTTGATTTGACGGATTGTTTTGATACCATTTTATGTTTCGCAGTTAATTGAAGGTGGAATAATCTGTAAAAATAATTTATAGTTTGAAAAAAGTAAACTTATGTCGGTACATACTATTAATTGCTGTTATATTTCACTGTTTTAATACTTACACGTTTATTGTATTTGTATGCAACTAATGCAATGAATGAAGTTCTTGAAATCAATTTATTATCATACTGGTCCAAAGCAGCTTGAATTTGTTTCGTCCGTTGACATGTTTGAGAAGTTATTCGCGGAGTTATATGTAAACTTGATAGTTTTATGTACGTATCTGTTTGAAAATCTGTTAGAACTTTAATGAAACTGAAAATTTGTGGGTGTGGATGATAAAACTCTGCGTTAAATTTACTGTGAAAGGATTCACATGCATTCGTTGTGTGTGTCGACGACGATGATGCAACTGCCCAAATATACGGTGGAAATAATGAATTGTTGTCTATATAATTATCAGTCAAATAGTCAGCAAACATTTGAAATTTAATATCATGTGGTATTGTTGACATAAAGTCATCAACAAAACATGAGCCCACAAAAAATGGTTTTGCTACGTTATATAACATGTATACTTCATTCCAAGATTCATATTACGAAAACAAAGATCGTAATCCAATTTTAAGTCCGTCTACATTTTTATCACAAGCACCAATCATAGTTATAGATAGGTACTTCAAAACAGAGTGATACAATTACAGCATCAACTATTGATGTAAGAATAGAATTAGAGGACTTAGAAAATCTTACTAATATAACAGTATACTGCTTGTTAATTCATGATCGTATTATAGAACATGTACCATTTACTAGAGAAGTCAGAAAACTTGTTTAAAATTAATATAATTGTATATCTTAATATTGTAGTTGAATTATTATAAATAAAATGTAAAAATTAAAAAATTGCTTTAATAATTATTACAAAAAATAAAATGTTATATCCACAAATAAAAATATTTATCACAACAAATGTTCTCTTTTAGATTTTTTATACACCTTAAAAATATATAGAAATCGCTGCTTGGAGCAATATTTTTTCAACGGAAATTTTATTTTTGGTTACAGAACAAAAAAAATTTTAAATATTTGGATAATTTTTTTTTACACGGTAAAAGTATGTAGAAATCGCCCCTTGGAGCAATATTTTTTCCCTGTAATTTTTATTTTAGGGTCCAGAACCCGTATTTTATTACTACTACAGATGCAGATCATTCTGTAGCTGAATATTTTAAAGCAAAACGAGCAAGGTTGCAGATCAATAAGGCAGAGAATAGCTCTCAAAAAATTGATAGACAACAGGGTATCAAGATGTTTCTACTCAGTCTAATACCAGAATTGAAAGATCTAAGTGATTCTCAAGTCAAATTATTCAATTTATTATTTAATATATATTCAATTATTGACGATATATCAACTCCACTGCAGTACCAGCCACAGACATCAACATTCCACACAATGATCCCATCAGTGTCTGATTCCTCTCACGTGTCGCAAACAACAGATTTTTACAACGATTTTTCACATGGTCTACAAGATTCAGATATATAAATTGTATTTAAAAAAAAAAAACGTTTCTCTAATTGTAAATTTAAATAAAATTGATTTGCTTACTTATTTTTTTTTGTATATCTAAGAATTTGAAATATTTTGTAGAATAAAATTAAAAATGAACTGACCGCAATGTGATCAATATTCTTTCACCGGCAGTCACACATTCCCTCATATTTGTGTTAATTTTCTCCAGGAAAGGGCCAACCATCCTACCTAATTCCTGATAAGTTTCTTTCGACATTCTGTAAAAAGCTTTCTATCCGTCTGAGATAATTCCTGTGCTGCTACAAATAGCCTTAAGTTCGCATTTTCTTTTATGTACGGATGTACCCAATGCTCCCTCTGTAGTCTGCATAGCTTGCGGTATTGATAATAATCAATGATGTCTTCTTCATCTGAATCTGAATTTGACATAGCAAAAAACTGAAAAAACACCTGCACTGCTCGAATAGATTAAGGCCAAGCGCACACGGTGCAACCGTTGTGTGACAAAAGTTGCAGATCAGTTGCACGCGCAACTGTTTTGTGATCTTGGTATCGTACAGCTTTGGCGTCCGCACACGAGGCGATAAAACTAAAATTAGTTTGCAATCAGTTTACAATCAGTTGTACACAATCGTTTCCCGCGGTTGCAGTTGCGTTGTTATTATAATTAACCACGTGTAGTATTCGTGCTAATATACCTAATATATAATATATTCAATTTGTTGTTTACGATTTTTACGATTTCTGAAAATGAGTGACCAGGAACTTAACTTAAAATTTGTCAAGGAGGTTGAGAAGCATGAGGAGCTCTATAATTATAGACTTCCTGCGTATTCCAGGAAAGATTTGACGGAGAAAGCATGGCAAGATGTGGCTGCCCAAGTTAATATTCCAGGTATGAAAAGTTCAGTAATTTATTACTATTTAAAATGTATTGTATTTGTATTTTGTAAACGTAAAGAAAATTTGCATTAAAATATTACCTATATATAGTTACAAGACTGCATTGTGGTATAAATATTGTATATCGTATATACATATTACATAATATATATATATATATATATATATATATATATATATATTTATATATATATATATATATATATATATATATATATACGAAATTTCAAATACAAAATTATTTGCAAATTTATTATGATCAATAATAAATATTGTAGATGGCAAAAATAAGATTTATATTTTTGATGTTACGCTTATATTTTAAAATAATCTTTAAAAATAAAAAATGTAGAGTAGGTAGGTTATACGATTAATTAAAAATGAATGAATTATAATATTTTTTTATGCTAGTGAAATACTCGGATTTAATTAGATTATGTTGAGAATGTTTTAAAAAATTAAGTCATAACTGTTCAATTATTTTGGATTCTCTTCCGGTACTGCGAATTTCCACTGCCAGGGTAGACTTGCACTTGGAGAAAGGAAATAGTTTGCCAAATAATTCCTCAAAGTAGTCGCTGAAGAACCTTCGTGTATCGACATATCTCGTACTCGTATGTTGGTCGGTACTTCCGCTGTCTCGTTCATTTGTGCTGTGTCGTGGGGTCTGTACTCAATTCCTTCTCGTTTCCGTACAAAATTGTGAAGGACGCAGGCAGATTTTATTATATTATTCACTGTCGTTGGATCACGACATCGTATGGGCCCATTCAACACTGCAAACTTTTCTGCTGCCATACCAAACACACATTCAATAGATTTTCTTCCACGGCTCAATCTATAATTAAATATTCTCTTCGTATTATCGAGGGTTTTACTTGAATAGGGTCTCAATAAGTTTCGAGACAGTGGAAACGCTTCATCTCCGACAAAGTAGTAAGGAAATGGAGTGTTCCCATCATCATGTCGTAATAGGGAGGGTGAAGGGATGTTAAAACCTCCATGGGTTATCCAGTAGTTCATTGCACATGCTTTAAAAATTCCTCCGTCACTGTTACGTCCGGCAAAACCAGGTTCAATAACGGTGAAAAGGCCATCTGCGTCACAACATGCCATAAGTACTGTAGAGTGGAAGTGCTTATAGTTGAAATTTTCAGAACCTGTGTGTGGAAATTTCTCAATTCGGATGTGCTTCCCGTCCAAGGCGCCTATGCAATTGGGAAGGTTCCATAGCAGCTCAAAACGATCAGCAATGTGTTTAAATTGATCTTGTGTTGGTACAGGCATATAAATATCTTTCAGTACATTCCAGATGATCTCTGTAGTTTCCTTGATAATTTTTCTGACTGTGCTTTCACCTCTTGCAAAATATAACGAAAGCGCAACAAATGTTCCACCAGTAGCCAAGTACCTGTAATAATACGAATTTCAATACTAAGTTCTACAACTTTATCGATGATAAATATTTATTTATTTTCCTACATATCATATAATATATTATGTCGTAGGCTATATTCTAGAACATTATATTTGGCATCACCTATGCATGGTATAACTTTTGAAAGATTAGGAGATTAAAACTTAAACTAAAAACAAAAATTTTTGAGATAGTAAAAATTAAAAAATTAGGTCCACTTCACTCCAACTGTACAGCAGAGCAAGTTCCCGATTTCTTTTTTTGATTTCAGCTGCTGAATGCAAAGAGAAGTGGCGAAATCTACGTACAGTTTTTATGCGTAAAATTAAACCACCACCAAGTGGAGCTGGAGCAAAAAAAAAGGCATACTATTTGGAAAACGCCATGCATTTTTGTTTGCCATTTATAAAAACATCCGCTCCTCCATCAAACGGAAATTTGCCACCAGTACCACTCAACTCACCTGGTGAAGATGTCGAAAACACGGAAATATTTGAAGATAGTGCATCCCAAATGGATGTATCCCAAGCATTTGTACCTACCCAAACATTATTCCCTAACTCTCCAATACATTCACCGTCTCATCTTAGTAATTCAACCGAAAATTCAACACCATCTCAACAAACAATTGATCCACCGGTACAGTTTTCATCGTTCAATCAAGCCAAGAAAAAATTGACTTTGAAAAAAAAAACATCAGCAGCAGACGCAGATCATTCTGTAGCTGAATATTTTAAAGCAAAACGAGCAAGGTTGCAGATCAATGAGGCAGAGAATAGCTCTCAAAAAATTGATAGACAACAGGGTATCAAGATGTTTCTACTCAGTCTAATACCAGAATTGGAAGATCTAAGTGATTCTCAAATCAAATTATTCAAGAGGCGTGTTTTCAACATTATTGACGATATATCAACTCCACTGCAGCACCAGCCACAGGCATCAACATTCCACACAATGATCCCATCAGTGTCTGATTCCTCTCACGTGTCGCAAACAACAGATTTTTACAACGATTTTTCACATGGTCTACAAGATTCAGATATATAAATTGTATTTAAAAAAAAAAAACCGTTTCTCTAATTGTAAATTTAAATAAAATTGATTTGCTTACTTATTTTTTTTTTGTATATCTAATAATTTGAAATATTTTGTAGAATAAAATTAAAAATGAACTGACCGTAATGTGATCAATATTCTTTCACCGGCAGGCACACATTCCCTCATATTTGTGTTCATTTTCTCCAAGAAAGGGCCAACCATCCTAGCTAATTCCTGATAAGTTTATTTCGACATTCTGTAGAAAGCAATAAACTTTCTATCCGTCTGAGATAATTCCTGTGCTGCTACAAATAGCCTTAAGTTCGCATTTTCTTTTATGTATGGATGTACCCAATGCTCCCTCTGTAGTCTGCGTAGCTTGCGGTATTGATAATAATCAATGATGTCTTCTTCATCTGAATCTGAATTTGACATAGCAAAAAACTGAAAAAACAACTGCACTGCTCGAATAGGTTAACACGAACTGATCTAAAATCAGTCATGTCCATGTGCGGACACCAGTTTTGTACTGGTTTCAAACTGGTTGTAAACTCAACGGATCTGCAACTTTTGTCACAGAACAGTTGCACCGTGTGCGCTTGGCCTAACACGAACTGATCTATAATCAGTCATGTCCATGTGCGGACACCAGTTTTGTACTGGTTTCAAACTGGTTGTAAACTCAACTGATCTGCAACTTTTGTCACAGAACAGTTGCACCGTGTGCGCTTGGCCTAATAAGCACTGCTATTCCATATAAATATAAATCTGAGCAAAAACAACAACCATCTACATTATTAGGTTTTAATCAAAATGATGCATCTGAACAAGAATGTCTTACAATTTCAACTCCAGTAAATACTTATACACACACAAAATCAGACATGGTAGAGTTAGTTTTTTCTAGCCCCTCTTCATCGTTATCTACTCCTAATAAAACTAAAATTACAGATATAATACAAATGCCAGACTCAAATTTAAAAAGGAAATGTGATTTGATAGAAAAAGATACTCCTAGAAAATTAATTTTAAAACAAAAATTAAAACAAAAAAATAAAATTATTCATAATAAAATCACACATTATATGCATTGTAATATAAATAAAAAAATAATAGTGTAGTTTATTGTATTAATTAATATTTTACAGAAATAATGCAGTAACACCTAGTCAAAAACTGTTGATGACGTTGAGGTATTATGCAACTGGTTCCTTCATAGCAACTTGTGCAGATTTTGCTGGAATTCATAAAACTACTGGTGGTAAAATTATAATAGAAGTGTCAAAGGCCATAGCAGCACTTAGACCGGATTTCATTCATTTTCCAACAACTGATGATGAAATACGTAAAGTTAAGCAAGATTTCTTCAATATTGCGAAATTCCCATCATGTATTGGAGCGATAGGTTGTACTCATATACAAATTAGATCTCCAGGAGGTGATAATGCAGAAATTTTTCGGAACAGGAAACAATTTTTCTCTTTAAACGTACAAACTATTTGCGATTCAAAATTGATAATACAAAACATAGTTGCTAGATGGCCAGGTAGTAGTCATGATGCGAACATATTTCGGAACTCTGCCATTAAACAACGCTTTGATAATGAAGAGTTCAAAGATTGTGTTTTAGTGGCTGACAGTGGTTACCCAATGCAGTCTTATATGATGGCTGTAGTCAATTTGCACCAAAATTGACCCAAAACATATAAAACATTTCTAATTTGCACCATTTTTTTAAAAATGCGTTTGTAATTTGCACCAAAATTAGGGTATGTAATTTGCACCACCCTCAGGTAGTAAGAAATAGGAATTGTAATTTGCACCAAAATTAAAATCGATTATTTTTTCGATAGTATACAAAAAAAATTTGGACGATAGTACCAACTTACAATTTTCTATATCCTAAAATAACTGAAGCTTAGTTATTATTTATAAAATAGTTGAGCGTATATTGTTGTAAGTTTATATAAAATCGTATAATTATGAATATAAAAAAAAGGTGTCCCATTAAAATAATTATATGTGTAAAATTAATAAAAAAACAAATTTATACAAAAAAAGTTTGTCAATTAAAACAATTATATGTAAAATTAAAAAAAAACAAATTCACCTATGTTTTATTTGATTTGACGGATTGTTTTGATACCATTTTATGTTTCGCAGTTAATTGAAGGTGGAATAATCTGTAAAAATAATTTATAGTTTGAAAAAAGTAAACTTATGTCGGTACATACTATTAATTGCTGTTATATTTCACTGTTTTAATACTTACACGTTTATTGTATTTGTATGCAACTAATGCAATGAATGAAGTTCTTGAAATCAATTTATTATCATACTGGTCCAAAGCAGCTTGAATTTGTTTCGTCCGTTGACATGTTTGAGAAGTTATTCGCGGAGTTATATGTAAACTTGATAGTTTTATGTACGTATCTGTTTGAAAATCTGTTAGAACTTTAATGAAACTGAAAATTTGTGGGTGTGGATGATAAAACTCTGCGTTAAATTTACTGTGAAAGGATTCACATGCATTCGTTGTGTGTGTCGACGACGATGATGCAACTGCCCAAATATACGGTGGAAATAATGAATTGTTGTCTATATAATTATCAGTCAAATAGTCAGCAAACATTTGAAATTTAATATCATGTGGTATTGTTGACATAAAGTCATCAACAAAACATGAGCCCACTTCATTAGGATTTAAAAATATTAACCCAAAAATATTATTCAACCATTCACCTTCGGGGGTTTTATTATTTTTATACGCTTTACATAGTCCTAAGTTTTGTATTTTCCTGTACCAAGATTGCGTTAAGTGAAAACGACACCCAAAGATATTAACATCATTCCAAACTTCTCTTAAAGCAATATGAATTGATTCTTCAAAATCACATATAACTTTTGTAGGTTTTAATATTAGACCAACATTTTGACATTCAAGTACCAAAATATTTAAAAATGTGTATACGTTTGTTTTGTTTTATTTGGTAACAGCGCAAATACAAGTGGAACGTAATTATTATTAAAATATCCATGTAAAGTAAAAAGTTGAGTGAATAATTTCGGACAATAATCAAATGTCCCATCAAGATAGATTGTTTCACTTTTGCATAAAAAATCAATGTTTGTTTTGCAAGAAAATATAATTATATTTTTATCAGAATCGTTTGATAAAATAAACGGTTCACCTGTGTGTGTTTTGATATCCATTGTTAACAGCATGGAATGTACTTCATTCTGTGATACAGGAAATTTTGGCAATATCTTCCTCTTCGTATTATATATATTACGTCTTAAATCTGAAATATCCTTAGTAGTGATAACATTGGAATCTGTTGAATTTTGCACTACATTTCTTAAAATTTTGGCTGGTTTTTCATATGGTGATTCTCGTGCTTTTATTTTGCACAATTGGTTTAATTTATAAACGTTTAAGTTTTTCTTATCGTGATTTAAATGTACGCTTTCATCCCGGACAATCGTCAAATTTTCACCTGTAGTAAACAATTTCGCTGAACATTTTCTCTGTGTACAACGCCAACGTATTATATTTGTAGTTTTTGTTTTATAAGCAAAATAAAAAGTATGGTTATCGTATTCTAAAATATCTTCCCCGCGATTACTTTTAATTATCTTAACTTCCATATTTAAAAAAAAATTAAATACTGCACTTCAAAAATGTTACGTTAAATTACGTATTACGACGAAACAGCAAGACTAAACGTATAGCTTATGTAGTATAGCTTAGTATTTGATCAAAATAATAAACTGATATACATTATATAAATACACATATAACGTGATATAACGCGATTACGACCGACAATTGGACGTAAAACGTCAAAATATTACCAGATAAGGTGAAAAATCCCGAAAAATTATTATTGTCATTCGTGTTCATCTAGTCTTGACGTCGCGTCAACGAGAATATCGATTAATAAAACTATCGATACAAATGATACTATCGAAAAAATAATCGATTATAATTTTGGTGCAAATTACAATTCCTATTTCTTACTACCTGAGGGTGGTGCAAATTACATACCCTTATTTTGGTGCAAATTACAAACACTACTTTCGACTACCTACAGTGGTGCAAATTACATATCTTTAATTTGGTGCAAATTACAAACTCCCTATATGATTACACCCATGTTAAATCCAATTACAAATGTTGAAAATACTTTTAATGAGTCACAGATTCGTACTCGAAATCCAGTAGAAAGATCTTATGGTGTCTGGAAGAGACGATTTCCAATATTGAGTTTAGGAATAAATGTAAGAAACTTGGATACAGTACAAGCCATTATAGTGGCCACATCAGTATTGCATAACATTGCTCGTCAGTTTGGAGATGATCAGCCTAGAGTTACTGAAGAACAAGAACATTTAATTGCACTAACATTATTTGATCAACCTCATGATATTAACGACCAAGGAAGAAATCAATCAATACATAGAAACCGCTTTTTGAATTATTTTAATACTTTATTGTGACCAGATTGAACGAAATAAAAATAAAATTGTATATAAAACCTCAGTGAAAAGCAATGCTAGTTTCCTCCTTACATATTTATCTACTTGTACATTTTAAATAAGAAATAAAGGAAATTATTATATATATAAAAAAAAAAAAACTATATATTATTTAGATATTTTGGTTAGTTTATTTTGCTTCATTTGATAAATAATATAAATTCCTTAGTGGAAGAAAAATAACAAAATTATAAATTTAGGTACTGATATTTAACTAGTAATAAGAATAACAATAGAGTTTAACAACTAACAAGTACTTAATAATAATATGTGCAAAACAATCAAAAAGTCCACTACAAATCACTGAATTTTAATTTTGTACTTGATTTTTGCAATGCAAGTAGTTCCATTTCTGATGCATGTTTTTCTGCTTGAAATTTTATCCTATCTTTTACTTCCTGTAATAATTCCTTTTCTCGATTTATTTTCAGCCTCCATACTTCTCTTTTAAATTCTGCTTCTTCATTTTGCAAGTTTGATTCCTGTTCAGTTAGTGAAGCTTTTTCTTGAGCCCATTTTGACAACTTGTCTTGAAACAGCCTCTTTCTCTTTGTGGGGCCTAAGATCATTAATAATTCATACAGTTGATTTGAACAATGAGATAAATTTAAAAATACATGAACACATTTTTCAATAATTACCTTTTTCAGAAAAATCAGCGTCGTCTTTATGAGATGTTCTTGCAAAAGATAATGGAGTGGATTTTGGCTGCTCTTAGCATTCCAGGGGTATATTTTGCCCAAGACGTTTCTGACAAAAGTAGTGAATTAAAAATGTAATAAGCTAGTTGTATACAAATGTATAGTAAAAATATAAACAAAATATAAAATAAATCTTTACCTGGTTCAGTCGGCTCATTTTGATTTATGTTATCTGAAGTTGGCTCTTGGAATGTACTGTCTAGTAACAAATCATCATCATACCTCACTACTTCTACTTGATATTCATCATCTACTCCATCTATTTCTTCATTTTGATTAGTGTTTAAAACTAAAATGAATAAGTATCATAAAATACATTGATACATTTCACTTTGACTAATTAGAAGTAGCAGCTAGATTCAATTTGCTATCAGATACTACCCTCAAAGTTAAGATATTAGTAAAATATTTTAAATATGAATATATATAGGTAAGGCATTTATAAGAATGAGAGCATAGTTCATTATCAGAATCATAATATAATGTTTTAATTTTATCATAAATCTTTTAAGTAACCTGGCTAAGCAATGTTTTCATTTTAATATTAATCTGCCCTTTTTAAATCTAAATTAATTTTTAAATCTATAAGTATTTACTACCTTCATCGTCACACCAGTTGGAAGTCAATCCTGATGCTCTTTTACCCAAAAGAGCCAATACACGTTCATCAGCGGAAGCATATTCTGCCAAAACAGCTTTACCACCACCAGTACTTGTAAGTTGCTTTCCATTTTGCACTTTTTTTTTCTGAGCACGTCTACATATATTTTCAAACTTGCATTTCAACACACTTGCTGGTCTAAATTGATCCGAAATAACTGCGTTGAACTCAGATTCAATTTTTGCCCAGTGTTCCTTCTTTTTCCTGCACGGAAAAAATTATGTAGTTGATGTTACTATTATTATAATTATTCCAACTATATTTTATAGTTATATATAGGACAGCTATAATATTAGTTAAAAAAAACAAGATAATTCTTAAATATTATAAAGAAACTTACATATTATTCACATGGTCGGTAGTCTTGCACTGAATAACTGACCAGTGTTTCGAGACTAAATTCATAAGTTCCTCTTCCTCAGCAAAACTAAAGTTTTTGCTTTTTGACAATTTTTTATCCATGTCGTATACTATATAGAGGACTCGTAACTCGTTCACTAATTATAATATTATTTTATAACTTTTAACTTTTAAGTTTAAAATTTAAAAGAAGACAACTTATAACAGTCAGTCCCGGACGGCTGGTTGCTGGATATGGTTATCTATTATCTTCTGGATAACAGTTTAATCTTTTTTCAATGATAACCGTGGTCAAAACAGTGGATTACCGAATCGAGCTCTGACGGGGTATTGTAATACTACTTTTCTGATAACGGCCCGTAAAAGCTGAAACCACGGTTATATCGATAACCGAGGCGTAAACGAACGGTTAGGTAACCGAAGATTTAATCATAGCTTGTAATACTGGCCCTAAGAAATTAAAATCTTTAAATTATAAACTTGCAATGTCATCATTTAGCAATTAATATTACATCAATCAATTTTAATCAAAATATATACTAGATAATAAACAATTTATCAATAAAGTATGATACTAAAAAAAATTGAACACATAACTAATTCAGTCAATGTACAAAAATTAGTAACGGTAAAAATGTATTTTAATTAGAAAAAAATATACTTACTGAGAAAAATTGATTTTATTAATTACTAAGTACCTGTTTTTCAATGTTACAAATTATAAGTCTATATTATTTTGAATGTTAATCAATTATCATTAATGATATGTAAATCAATAAATGAGATAATATCATAATTCATATTTTACTCTCAGTTAATTTACAATGTAAGTAAGAGGTATATTAAGTTCTCATCAATATCTACATTATTTACTATACTGATAATGAACTAGTTTCTTTATTTAAGTCCCAAGAACATAAAAAACATCATGAGATCTTTAGTAAATGAGCAGAATTTAAGCACTTAAGGTTACAATATTCTAGAAAGTAAAACAACTAAATTCTCATTCATATGTTTAATCTGAATACATAGTTTGGAATTTTTTTTAATAATAATTAGTTTTATAACATAAAGTTACTCGTGATTCACTCTTAATAACCTAACCTTAGTCACTCTGAATTAATTGTGTAATAATAACTAATAGACTAATCACTGACCCAAACTAATATTAATATCACTTGGTTTCCTCCTAATTTGTTTCTATTCATATTTTTGGTATATTAGTTATTTCATATACAGAAATAATACTTATTTATTTAATAACTGTTAGAGTGAACTTAATATTATATACCTTAACTCAATAAAATAAAAGTAAAATATAAGTCTGGGAGACACATTTTCAGATGAATTTTTAATTAAAAATTATTATTCTTTAAACATGTATAAAAAAAAGTAAAATAACAGGATTATTTTAATCCATTGCGAGTGTTTTTAATTTTTATTGTTATTTTCATATTGAGTAACTCAAAATGAATGAAATATATTATAAAATTACTCCCTTTTTAATCATAATTAAATATTATAATTAGTAATTAATTGTAATAACTCAAACATTATAGTAAATACATATTTTAACTAAAATAATTATAATCACCCCAATTAATTTATCATAAGTATTAGATAAAGTTATTAATATTAATTTCAGATAATAGTAATAAATTCAAGAAGTATTTTACCATCAATTCATGTTAATCATTTTGCTCTCATTATAAGATTCAATCATTATTGTAGCTTTTATATAATTCAATGCAACCGTTTTCTTAATGCTTAGATCATCCCTAATATAAAAATAACTGTATTAAAGAAATAGATTAATATAGTTTTTAATTAAGTTAGCACTTCTATAACCTGTAAGAGACACTAACATTTTCATTCTGTACATGGTCATCATTAAGTCTTCTCGACAGCAAAAAATCTATCAACAATAAAGTAAAGTAAATATATAAAACTTTCTCACAATACCATCATGATTTTACGTTATCTTCTGCAAGGTCAATGTGCTTTCAGATAGGTACCTGTAATTTAAATTTTTCTATGAAATCATCTCCTAAAAAATAAAACTTGTATTTAAATATACTACCTACCAAGTATTAATGTAATATAGTCTTGCATAGAGAGCCTAGATAATATTATTATCTAGGCTCTCTAGTCTTGCATATGTACATATCAATACATTTGTAATTAATTTTTGAAATCCATACATATTTTAGTTTAATAACATGACAATCTTTAACAAGAAAATAAATTAATTAATTTTAAAGAATATAAACATAATAAATAAGCATAATATCGTAAGAATAATATAAAATCGAACACCTGGAAGTATAAACTACAAAAAATAACCGTTAACAATTAAGTAAACTCGTGTAGTGAGTGATCAGTGAAATGCTAACTACTCCGATTAAAATCTAACTAAACAGGGTTTTAGGATATAGAAAATAAATTTCTCTATAGAAGTTTATGGAAAACTCAGTTTGGCCTCATTTACATTTCGATACGGACTTTGGATTTTCGTTCATGTTCGAAGGTTGGTACGGGATGGTTGGAATTACATTTTTTTTTTTTTAGGTTATGTTCGCTCTTATCAAATTCGGGAAGACTGTACCCATCCCATACAGAACGAGCGTCGAGTGCTGCCGCACTGGGCGGGGCGGGCCACGGGGTGCTGATAAGTTATTTATATACATTTTATTGATATTTAATTCCTAGCACTCGTACCTAATGATTTAATATTTTAAATGATATGATATAATATGAATAACGACCCACTATTGACAATTTAATAAATTGTAACTGATTTCATTTGACATTTTTCAAAAATAAAATTATATTTCAACATCGTTTAACAATAAGTCAAGTACCTATATTATTATAATGTTAAGATGGTATTAACATGTTTAACTATATACAAACTATAAATAGGTATAATGCATATAAAATAGTAATATATTTTACAAGTACCAAAATAATTATAACTTTGTATTATAGTCAGTGCCAGATCTAGGTATCAGGAGGCCGGGGTGCAACTACTAATTGGTGGCCCCTTAAAAAAAATATTGGTCGATATATCACTTACCTATTTAGATACGATTACGAATCATGTATATTTATTTTATGCATATTGATACATTAAATGAATAGAAAACACAAAAATGTAATTACCCAAATAAATAAGTAAATCAAAAAACACAACTATTCATACACCTTGAATATGATGTAGTAATTATAATATCAAGAAATGACAGAAGTATAAAACAAGCTTAAAGTAAATAAAATATAAATTAATAATTAAAATTCAACTCACACTACCTGAATATGAAATTAGTAAGTAAAATAAAACAATAAAAATATAATTTATACATAAATATAATAAAATACAATGATAATACGTTAAACTTAATTGTCAGTTATATGTCATTTATTTACACAATTGCATATCACAATTTTATAGTAACAACAGTATAAACACAAAGATATGGTTGCAAAAGGTTAGCAACCTACAAAAATAAAACAATACAGGTAAACTTGTAAAAGAAAGAAAATGTTTGACTTCTCAGGCACAGGTAACACCATGATCAGCAAGCTCTGCAAGTTCTATACTCAGTGTATCAGCAAATATATGGATCGATTGAAAAACAGATTAAATCAACTCATATGTACAATGTCAGAACAAAGAAATAATGAATACATACATATAAAATTGTTATTATTTAAATATGGTTTAATATTTTTAGTTTTGAAAGTTTTGCTAATTTTGATGTGGATGAAAACATTTTTGTTTTATTAAATATTTTGCATATTAAAAGGTGTTCAATTATATACAACTTATGCTCTAAATAGTTTGTTATTGATTCGTTTAGCCATTTTTTAATTGTATTATTATTTTTTACAAGTTCAGTTAATTGTTGTTTAATTTTCTTTTTATGAAAAAAGTTTTTATAATTATTTTCAAAAACATTTAAAATTTTATGTATAACATTATTAAAATTATTTGATGGCACTTTAAGCACACTTGCATCATGTATTGGAGTGTAGTTCTTATTCAGAAGATATAATTGTTTTTTATCTCATACATTTTTGTTTGTAGACAGTTCATGTTGACAAAAGTTACAATTAAATTTGTTCATACATTTATAACCTAAATATCCAGCAAAGTATGCAACAGAACAGTCCTCTAAAGTAACATCATTATCAATATTTACATTTTTAATAGAGTCCTCATCAGATGATATAGAAGAAAAAAGGGATAAATTAGAAATACACTCTGTGTCAGAATCAGAATTTAATGATGAATCATTTGAATTTACTTGATATTGAGGTCTTATTGGGTCAATTACTATAGGATTATCATCTTCTAAGGTTGCCTCACAATTTGTTCTAGTAGATGTGCATAAAGAAAAAATACAATAACTCCTTATCGAAGTCCTAATCGTTCTGGCTGTTGGATTTTTGTTATAACCACCCTTTTGTCGAAAAATACTAAAAAAATATTTCGGCTAATATTGGATTTGGTGCCGAAGCATCGTTGTTGCGACTACCAGCCAAGTGTGCCCACCATTGTACGCGTCTAGGTGAGGGTATGCATGACGCATACGTTTTACTCGTTACCACCATTAGGGCAAGTAACGTCCGTGATGCTGTTGCGACTTTCAACATACTATGTGCCGGTGGCCGGTTACCGATGGAGTGTCAATGTGTCACGCAATGGTGTTATCATTGATAATCGTTCTCCTATTGTGGTATAGAATATAATATATAATATGTATATATGTATATGTATGTGTGTGTATATGTATGTATGTATGTGTATGTATGTGTATGTGTGCATATGTATGTATGAAAATTGAACCTAATACACTACCTTTAGATACTAAATAATCAAATTCAATTTTTTTTTTCTGTCTTCAAAAAAATACACCATTTAACATAACTATTTGCTCTTTTAATACATTTTAAACCAATATACCTTTTTGTTATGATATGTTTTTTTTCTAAATAATTTATGAAGCCTTATTTTATTTGTAGTGTGTAAATTGCACTTAATTGTCATGTACCTTTCGCAGTCCACGTCGTGTTTAATAATATTAATAATTATATCACTTATTATAATTTATCCAATCCTTCTGTATTGATCAAATTATATTACTTATGAGTAATAATGAAATAAGTATACCATTAGAACTTATGAATATTTATTTAAAGAAAAAAAATTCCCATCTATATATATGAGTTGAATTGAATGTATTTACCCGATTATATTTCTTGAATACGATATCACAAGTTTGTTTGAGTGTACGTGAATACGATATTTTTTATGTGTCTTTTTACTTATTTTTGGATTTAGGTACATATGTATCGATGTTTGAATAATGCGAATATAATTATACGACTTGTCATGTGTGCGTAATATGTACACGATTTATTTTTTTTGTTGTTGTTGGGTCATCATTTACACGCATAGGCGTAGTTAGGGGGGGGGGGCTGGGGGGGGCTAAGCCCCCCCCGTCAGAATAATAGCCCCCCCAAAAAACTTAAGACCACCTATATTTAAAAAATATTCAAATAAATAATTTTTTTGATATTTAAATATCGATAAAAATAATTCTTTATTTTTTTATGCCACTTTATCCATTACATTTCTTATAAGTTATAATATAGTTATAATATTATACAATAATGTGTTGTTTTTGTCGGTCGATATTATGTCGTTAAGGTTAAATTGTGCTTATTTTATTGAAATACGTCCATACGTCATCTATTCATTATGTTATTGTGTTATTATTATTATTTACTAAAGTCACAGAGCAATAAAATGCAATAGCGATAACTGATAAGAATTAAGATGATAATAATATAAGATAAGCGCTACAAGCACGTGATGGAAACGAAATGTACCGAATACCTCTCACTAATTTTATTGTTCTATGCTAATTGCTAATGCTATATTGCTATTACGATTTACGAACCTTTGAATAATACAGTTATTGTAATTCAATTAGTTTAGTGTTTTTACCAACATGGAAAAAAATAAATTATACAGTATTTTCTGTAAACCTAAACAGTCTGTAGACATTTCAGTGGCATCAATAAATACTACAAACAGTACAAACATAATTGTTGACGTTGAAGATGATGCATCTGTAGATGATGCTATGCCTGTGAAGGCTGTACATGAATCCACACAAAATGTTCAATGTGATATTAATGTCGTTTTAGATTTAGGCGATATTGACTCGGGCCCAGCAACACCTATATTAGACGTAAGTTTTATAATATATACAATTTATATAATATTATATATAGCTTGTCTAAAACCTCGCCTAAAACTGATTGGCTTTTGCTGTTTGCTTATTCCAATATCTATTATTTAGGCGTATCCTAAAACTTGTTTTGGATCCCAAAATCGCGCTTTCACTTCAGCATTATTTAAACAATTCGATTGGCTTGAGTATAGCATTACAAAAGATTCTATATTTTGCTATGCATGCCGTATATTTGGTACAAACAAATGTAAATCTGAAGAAACATTTATAACTAAAGGTTTTAACAACTGGAAAAAAGTAAGTGTTTATATTTTTAAAGTATCTGCATACTTTATTCATCTATCCTACTGGGTGCTGAAATTATGTAATGCTCACAAACGCCAAATACAATTTATTTAATATTACCTATAATAACCACTGTTAAATCTTTAATGTATTACTATAGATAAGTGGTTCAAAAGGTAAAGGAAAGAACTCTAAATCAAAATTAGAAATTCATTCTAGTACTCCGAATCACTTAACTTGTATGGCTAAATGGTCAGCTCATACAAAATCAAAATCAACAGGATCTGTTTACACTTTGTTATCAAATGCTAAGCACAAAGAAGTAATTAAGAACCGAAACTATATAAAATGTATAATAGATATTATTTTGTATCTCAGTCGGCAAGGCATAGCATTTAGAGGTCATCAAGAAGACAGTAATTCTTTAAATCAAGGTATAATAATGTAATTAGTAAAAACCTACCTATAAAGTAAACTAATTTATATTTTTTCTAATAGGCAATTTCAAGGAAGCTTGTAAACTATTTTTCAAGAATAATCCAGATTTTCAAATTAATTATGAGAAATATGTAAATTATACAAGTCCTACCACACAAAATATTATCATTGACATTTGTTCAAATCACGTTCGGGACTATATCATTAATGAAGTTAAAAAAGCTCAATTTTACTCTATTATGTGTGATGAAGCAAGGTAATAGCTCCTGATGACTTGATATTTAATTTTTTTTTAATTAATTTTATTACTACTTTATATATTTTAGATGCCACAAAGAAGAACAGATGTCGGTTTGTGTTAGGTACACCAAAAATTTTGAAGTTTTTGAAAGGTTTATTGGCTTTCTTAATGTGTCCGAAAAACAAGACGCTGAGTCACTAAGTTATGCAATTCTTAACTTTTTAAAATTCTGTAAGTTTGACCACATCCCCATTATTGGACAGTCATACGATGGAGCCAATGTAATGTCTGGCAGAAAAGGTGGTGTACAAGCCAAAATGATAAAACACTATCCGTATGCAACATACATTCATTGTATGGCTCATAAGTTAAACTTGATTGTTGTTGATATGTGTAAAAATGTAAATGTAAGTACAAATTTATTTAATTTTAAGTGAATTACTTATTTATTTTTATTTTTAATTATTTAGTTTATAAAGAAAGTTTTTAATATCTTGGAATCAATATATGTCCATTTTTCTTCGCCTTCCAATAACAAAAAGTTACAAGAAATGCAAAATCATTTAAATATTAAGCCATGCACTCTTTCACAAATAAGTGAGGTCAAAGATAACAATGACAGGGATATTTCAAGAGCAATTGGTTTGTGAACAATCATTTTGTATACATATCAATGTAGTATGGTATATTTGGTATATGTATGGTGACCAGATATAAAAATTTAAAAAGAAGTACATTTTAAAACTTTGCCTTTTTATCACAAAAAACCTCTACTCTTATAGAATTGACTAATGTCTATACTATTATACCTATTTTGACTATAACCAATAGTCTCTAGCTATAAAATGTGCCTTTTAATTAATTAATTATTAAGTATAGGTAATATATTTATACTATCAGTTATATAAAGTATTTATTAAAAATATAAATTGCATTAGAGTGTCAGATTATGTGGTGTGTGTCTTTAAAAGAAAATAATTTGTAACTGAATACATTGAAAGAATTAAAAATATGCATGTAAATATAATACATTAAAAATTAAACTTTAAGTACAAAACTTTAATAAAATATTTTCTACAAATTTAATTTTAATACAATTTGAAATTTTATGATATAAAACCAAATTATTTAAATTAAAAAATAAACATGTTTCCTACTAATGTATTACTCTATATTAAACTGTAAAATATTCGTTTTAAGTTAAACTTAAAAATATATGAATATTCCAATTATGAAAAATCATAAACATGTGTTAACCCGTAATATTTTCTAAAAAGAGTACATTTGTATGTACTTTACACTAGTATTGAGGACAATAGGACAATGCATGAAAAAAAAGTACTGTCCTACGAAAAAGAGTACGTCTGGTCACCATAGGTATATGAGAACAAAATAATTTTTTTTTTAGGCATTCTTTCATGTGTTCAAAAATCCTCATTTATTATACATATACATTACATAGAATATGTTTTAAATATAATTAGTATTCTAAGTAGCCGGTTACAAAGTAAAGGAGAGACACTTGGTAAATCAGCTGTTTTAATAAAATCTGTGATAAAAACTCTTGAAGACAGTAGAAGCTCTGAAATATACACTAACATTTGGGAAAATATAGTTAAATTTTGCGAAGAACATAACATAGAGTTGAAAGTTCCTATTGAGAGTAATACACACTTTTATTTTAAATGATTTTAATTTGATTGATTAATTTGATTATGTTTTCATTGTTAGCGTCTAATAAACGGAAAAGATTTGAGCCTGCGTCTCTAAGAAATTTTGTTTTAACAACGACAACTGGTGCTGAAAATGATGATTCTCAAAGTGAAACTAATATTAAGGATTATTGGAAAACTCACGCTTATTATATAATAATAGATGATGTTGTGAATAATATGAAAACCAGATTTTCATCAGAAAGTTTGCAGTTGGCAGTAGCTATTGATTACTTTTTTGATCTTGACTATGAAAAGAGCTTATTTTTTATTCAACAATATAAAGTGAGTAAAAAATTAAATTTACATTAGCTATTTTTTATTTTAATTGCTTTAAATTTGACGATTTAAATTACTTATAACTTAATAAAAATATTAATTGTTTATAATTTTTAAGAATAATGTGTCATAATAATGATTTTAGGATTTACTGAAGGTTGATTTAGCTTCGCTTAAAGCGGAAATGATGGTAGCTAAAAACTGCCTGGAAAAATATGAAGGTTCAGAAACTAGAAACCAAATAAGTTCATTTCAAAAATGCATTACAGCTGAAACATTTCCAAATCTATATAAGCTTCTGAACTTGGCTTTAAGTATACCAATTTCTTCAGCATCTTGTGAACGATCTTTTTCGACAATGAGAAGAATCAGTACTTATATACGCTCCACCATGAATCAAGATCGTTTTTCCTCTTTAGCTATTATTAATATTGAAAGAGATGTATCGAATAATATAAATGCTGAAGATATTTTAGAGATATATTGTAAAGAAAACAGACGTTTAATGTTATAACAGTAAAAAAAAAAAAAATAGAATATTTTAATAAAACCTTAGATTGTCACACGTTATTTGTATTTTTTATGTAAATTTTCAGATGTACACCGGTTGGGGGGTGTGGGGGGCAGAGCCCCCCACGAATCGTTACATCCTTCCCCTGGAAGGGCTAAAGCCCCCCCCAAAAAAATTGACCACCCTACGCCTATGTTTACACGTGTATAGTAATTTAGTATGTGAATACGAGTTTTGACTTAGCGCGTGTGTGTGCACGCGCATAGATTCATTCAATATTTTAGTAAACAGGTACTTCATTGGATAAACTGCATTATTGCGTATTTTGAGATTGGGTACCTACGTTACGGCAAGGTACGACATTAATGTACACATGTGTGGGGGACTTTACTTCAAAGATTCGTACTTAATATTAATGTTTTTTATTAATTTTTTTCTTGTTATCATTTATAAATCATTATTTTTCATTTTTATCATGTTTATTAAAAATTAATCTGAATTCTTCAACACAACATTTTGGATTTTAAATTTAAATGTCACATCAATATTACCGCTTACTGTTCTTTATTTAAAAAAAAAAAAAAAAAATTGTGTAACTTCCTTTGAAAGAGGAAGAAATATAGTACTTGACACATTTTTATATACCTAATTAGGAACATACCATTTTCGTTATAACATTTTATGATTGCATTCATATCGATAATATTTAAAAAAAAAAAAAAAAAAAAAAAAAATATTTTGAAAAACATAATACCATTTGTTAATACACATAGTATTTTATCACATTTTAATAATATCTTATTGTATTCAGTTTATTAAATATTACGCAAAAATTGTCTTAAATTTAATATTAATAATAATAAAAAAAGGGGAGAGTAAAAAAATAATACCTTACATAATTGATATATTTAATGTATAATATTTTTTTTATCTATTAACTATGGTTTTTTTCTGTTTATAAAAATGATTAGATTTTTAGAAATGTATAAGTTATACTTCGATCATAAATATACCGAAATATTTTTTCTAATGAAACTTTTAACATACCTGTATCATAATTAATTACATATATACTTATCAATATTGTGAAATTATACCCCAGTTATATTATTATTGACCTAATAATTAAAACTGCATAATATAGATATTCTGTTTTTTTTTTTGTTCTAAATTGCCAAATTGCTTTTTTTGTGTGTTCATTGTTTTCATAATTAATGTTTATACTTTCGTAATGTTAAATTTTAAATTTTAAAACATAACAAAAAATGTTATTATTATATTCATTTGTTTTTGTTGTTGTATATTTCTTATTCAATATGAAATTATATTTAGTCCAATTGATTGTTAAATTTTGGTGTGTAAGCAAATTGCTATTAAAAGTAACATATTATATAACCTTTAAATAACGCCTTACTTTTACATCTTTAACAACTTTTTATTATTTGTATACAGTTATATTGTACAATTTAACTTATTTTGAAAAATCTTTTTTTTTTAATTTTTAACCACGTTATCATATATTTACTTTTACTCTATGGTTAACTTTGGTTATATAGTTTTATTTATCAGATATGTATTTATGTAAAAATTGCATATATTTTGCATTGATAATAATTGTATTATGAATAAATGCATGTGACGAAATAATAGATCATGCGATACAAAAATCATCATCCATCGTCCATTACCGATACACCGATACACAAAAATGTTCAATCAATCACAAGTCATGATTGAAGATTAAGTACCTACTAAATTCATATCAACGACCACTTCTTTGGGAGAAGATCAATCAACATAAAAACATTATTCTTGCTGACCACACAATAACATCAACCTCAAATTAATTTTGTATACAAAATCCAATATCATTTAAATTTCACCCTTTACTGAAATAATTATTATAAAATATGAGGACATATTTTTTTTTTAGAACGAGGACTGTAGTATTAGGCAATATTGTACAACGTAATATTAAGAAATACCATAAACATAATAACACAAATCAAAACTGTATAAACATTTTGCAATAGAAAACAAATTAATATAACATTTAGAATATAAGACAACAATTGTCAAGTAGTACGTAAGCAATAATAGTATGTGTAATTAGGTTAAGACAAATGATATAAAAAGTTAAATGAGAGGAGAATAAAATAGTCAGTGTGTGGTGGTCGTGTGACTCGATCACCACTGGCCACCAGTGTTAAATCTAATGTTTTAAATTAATTATTTATGTGTACGTGTTGTATGTGTCGAGAGTGATCGGCGTATACGACAGTATTAAAGCATTATAAAAATACTTTTATAAAAATATTTAAAACAAATTTTAAATAGGTATTATTTGTTTTTTATATTTAATTAGTACTTAATATGAACTTAGAGATATAGTTTTTTATATAGATTTACCTAAATTGTTCATTATAGTTACCTACACCAAAACTCCAAAACAAAAAAGCAGTTTATATGTGTTTGATAAATAATATACAAATTACAAAATAAGTTGCTATCCGAAATATTTTACAAAAAACGTATCACTTAATAAAAGGGATTTATAGCTAACTTGGTGACAAATCTAATAAACCGAAAAAATAACACCTGAGCTCTTTTTATAAATTTAAAAATTTATTTACCCGAATTATCCAAATTTCTCTTCTTTCATCATTGGGAAAACGGAAAAAAATCAAGTTTGGAAATGTTTTCTTCGAATTTCCACAATTTAAAAATTGGCACTTGTTACCAGACATTTTTAAAATTACTCACAAGACGTAAAAGTAATAAAAAATAAAGGAAGTAACAAATAACAATAAGGCAAAATACTTAGAACATAAAACAAGCAAGAACCTTTTTCATTGACAAGTGACAACTGCAGAGAAGAATACTTAAGACTAATCTAATCGTAATTCGTATGTTCACAGAGTAAACGGTAAAATATAGACGAAATGATGAAAATAAAATGATAATCGCTAATTTTATCGATTATAATGGGAATAAATATAATGGTACTTTAATTTTTCATTTTACATGAAACAGAATTCTATATAAATTATTTTTCGCCGACCGCGTGATTGCCTTCCCGTACTTCATGACTATCTATGATAGAGGTACCACCACCTTGAATCCCAGCACCAACCGCGTACGTCGTTCATCTACCTATGATAGAGGTACCACCACCTTGCATCTCAGCTCCCACCGCGTTCGTCGTTCATCTACCTATGAGAGAGGTACCACCTCCTTGCATCCCAGCGACGCCAGTGCTCCATAGCGGTTGCATCCTACGAGTAGTCGCCAAATATTAACATTGCGTTGGGTATATTGTATCTATTCTATAATCAATGATAACATGTACAAATATAATGTATAGTAAAATGGCACAGAGATCATTAATACTGTGTATACATTTATAGGTATTATAGAAAACTATTTAAAATTTAGAAATATACAATTTTTTCTTTTTGCATAGGTACTTGGGTTTTATATTAATTATTAGATTCGGAGTGAAGCAAAGCAGGGGTGTCATTTCAGTTTTTGTTTCTATAAACACTTTTTTTTTATAGAAATCCGGGTCCAAAAGTTTTGTCCGGCAAATATTTTAGATTCGAAATTGAACGTAGATGAACTGTAAAGAGGTAATTTTTCATCAATCTCCATAGTTTTTCTAGGAATGAGGAAAAACTGAGTAAAAACGATGAAATCGGTAAAAATTCGCCGTAAACGAGATTTTAATTGTTCACATTTTAGTTATTTAGTTATAACTCAAAATTTTTAGAAGCTAGAAACTTAAAAATTTTCTTCTATATAAAAGACTTACTTCTTAATGTCAAACACATTTTTCAAATATTTTGAGCATTTTTGCTATAAATATAGAACTTTGAATTTACCTAATTCTTTGAACGATTTTATGTACCTAATACAATTTTTTAATATCTGAAAAATTAAGTTTGACTTTACTTATATACCTACTTACTTAACGATCATAAAAACATTTTTAAAATAGCTTGTCACTTGTCAGGATATTATTTTGTAAGCGTTTAAGTATATTATTTACGACTTATACGGGATTGTCTGATTTTTTTTAAGTTTATTCAAATAACATTTTTAATACTTGATAAAAAGTTCTGAAAATTATGTATAACCTTATTCATGTACTACATATAACTAACAATACTGAAAAAATTCAAAAATTGTAAATTAGGATTTTTTTTATAAGAGTTTTAATAAATTATTATAAATTTGTCTAGGAAAATCGACTTTTCTGATATCAATTTTCTACTTTAAATGTGTATAAAACTTTTTTGGTAGGTACCTATATCCGATCACTATGAAACTTGGAGTATAGTCTATAGATATAAAAACGTATTTTTAATTTTTGGTGAGATAACATTTCTACCGAGTTAAGAATTCAATCAAAACCAGGACACCAAGACACCTAGTTGCGTCACTAACTACAAGTATTTAAAAACAATGAAACTTACATCTTGATTAGACGTTGTTTCCAGCACATTAATTAAACACTTCTTTAATAAACAACAAATTGTTTACTATAATGTAATTAAAATGTAATTTAATATTACTTAACTAAAAATAAAAACGTAAATGAATAAATTATAAGTTAATTTCGTGAATCCAAAATGCTTAATGCATATGCCATACACGCATACAAAATAACTTCGTAGATTAACTGAAATAAATAACATAAAACAAATTCGCTTAAATATCTAGTGGAATGTGTGGAATTCACTCACCGTCCACCGATTGTCGGTTACGTCGTAATAATTATCGTGAAACCAATAGATAGGCCGGGTAGGATGGTTGCTGGCTGGTTTGTTTGAGGGAAACACATTTCTAAAAATAAATACCTGATATATACTTTGTTATTGGTATCTTATCACCATGTAGTTGGGTAATACCCGTATTGTCATTTTGTTTACATATGCAAAATAATAATTAAATAGCATTTGCCATTTAACTATAGTTCATATTTCATAATATATGAGCATACCAGCTATACAGCATTAATATCTGATTTCAGATTCAGATGATGTAACAGTTTCTATTACTTTATCAATTATGTTGTAGCTAAGTAACTTGTAATGTAAAATCATATGAGCATCATGTAGCATTGTCATACTTTACGCTTATACTTTACCTAGGTACCAATAATTATAGGCGTCAATACCTAAACCTTCCCCCACACCCACCTTATATCCAATAGGGGCCGAGGCCCCAGTAAACCCCCCTTACCACGCCACTGTCTTTACTATATAACTATCTGACGATTGTCGGAAGTCCTGATTTTTAATCATTTAGAATTTAGATATATCCATTAATCAACACATTAATCAAAATTGAAATATCGCAAAACAAATTATCACTTTGTTTACATATGAATAAGTGATACGTTTAAATTATTAATATTCAATTAATACAATATTATATATTTTAAACCTACCTATTTATTTTCATTTGAATAGTTCTTTTAACTATATTTTATTTGTAGTTAAATTGAAGTTTTTTGAAAAATCGTAAGAATAAAAGTATAAAAAAATGGTCTTGTAAAATTCATTGAGTGTTTTTAAAATGGTACATTTTAAAAACTTAGATAAGATCTTTTACCTTAATCCTAAAATCTAATGACTACTAAAAATATTAAATACCTAACCATTTCATCTATCGAGAAAAACATAATTCAATGTTCAAAATAATATGAGGTTATAGAAGATATATTCATTTTTCAATAATTTTGCCTGATTACACCAATTTAAAAACATGTTTATTTAATAAAATTAATAAATGTGCCATGAATCTATCTATCTACTAACCCCAAAACAATAGTTCATAACATTGTCTAAGAAAAAAGGAATGCAATGCAAATAGACAATAGTATGTCACTATGTCAGCAAGAAATCTCAAAAGGGTTTTATAAATCTTTTTAATTTTAATTTTATGATATGTGTTATTTGAATTTATTAAAAACTGAATTTAAATAAAATCTGTAGTCACTATTATCATTTTTGTAATTGATGTTATTATAGTTAAATTATTTATTGAATTAATGTTATATCCCTACTCGCCTGACACAAATATACATTTTTTTATACAATCAAAACGTTTTTCTGAAAAATTAAAATTTGGAATAAATTAAAAAAAATTTAAACATATTTTGATTTTGTTTATACAATAATCATAATCTGTTTAATAATATAGTAGTGTTTGTTTTCATAAAAATATGTATAATTAGTATTAATAAAATTATTTCATGTTCTGTATTGGAAACAGCTGCTGTTTTGTAGATTTTGAATGAAATAACGACGAACTATTTGATTATTATGATCAGGTCCCAGGTCCGAAGTTCACGAACTATTTCAAGTGTACTGTGTTCACAATGCTACCAATTTATTTATTGAACTGTGAACTGTTAGGTTACAGGTACTGAAACAGTTCGGAATAATTCATTTAAGTGAATAGTTCGAATGAACTATTCGTTCACGAACTTAACATCTCTAGCGCATTCTCTTAGCCGTTGTAAACGTTTTACTTTTGGTATCACGTCCTCTTAACTTATAAGATTTTTTTAATGAAATCCATTTAATTTTAATTTAGTTTTACCTCTTCAATTTCGACTCCATTTTATCGGTCCAAAATTGAGAATCATATTCAATTTTTTCAATATGTGTCCAGTTTGGAGTGTAAACGACAAAATAGCAGAGTAATTTTTTTGTAATTTTTAACTGCCCAATTATTTGATAAATGTAGTTATCATCACGTTTTAAAATTACTTGTCCGTTTTCATGTATTTTTAAAAAATTATCTAAATTAATGCACACATATTTTCTATAAATCACAACAAATATGTTTTTAGCTTTCTAAATACATTACCTTTTTAGTTTCAATAGCTTCCTTCATAGACTCATAGTTAGACAATCTTTTGACGAATATGTTCATTTTACTTCCAAAATCGTATCATTATCAATCAAACCGTCTACAATTTAAAAATTTAAAGAAATATTTAAAAATTAATTATTAAACGAATTGTTTCGAGTTTATTACTATCGTTTGTATAATAAACCTGGTGGAGCTCCTAAGTAGAGATAATCTTCGTCAATAAACAAGCCACATCGATTGATTTTTACTCTAACTTTATTTTCAAAGTATTCCATTGCTAGAGGTTCCATATCTTTGCCATATTTACATGGCAGTGGTTCATTGGCATTTAGAGATGAATTATACAGTTTATTAAAAACTGTACTTCTACAAGATGTAGTTTTGCACAATTTAAAACCATCTACTACTAGAACTTTGTTCCTTTGTATCAATTTCCAAACTATCCCTTTGGTATTTGGAAAATGTAATTGATTGAATAAATTTTTCTTTTTTTTCTTCCAACTCTTCATGTGAGCATCTATCTTCAATGGGCAACACGTCTGCTAGACCATTAAACTCATCTGTACCTTTGTGTTTTAGTATCTAAGATTTTTTACATTTTTTCCCGATGAAATTGAGTCTCCTTTTTTTTGTATTGTCATTTTTCAGTTTTTTTTATGTCAAAAATGTTTTGCCTATAATGCCTTCAAAGACAAGTTCAGGGACAAGTCGTTCCGTTGAGCTACTAGCACATTGAATCTGTCGTGAAAGACTGGCCAGCCTGACAGATCGTCACTATACGACGGAAGCGGTATCTCAGGCAACCGAGATCGTACTGAGTTTATATCTAGTTTGTTCGAAGCAATAGAACCTACCTGACTACCGTCATGATGACCTGTCGACTCCGCCGTCGACGATGATCTATCCCTGTCAGCGTGAACTGCTCAGGTGTATCTAAGTCTAACAAAGCGTAAAGAACTGCTTGTTGATTCAATATAAAAGTATCCCATAATGAGTCTAAGTCCCCAATGGCTACTAGAAATTCAGATAAAAGTCCGGAGACTCCGCAACGCGCTCCGATAACGCGTGTATCGACTTAATACAATCAACTGTGGAATCTCGATTCATTAGTGCCGCAGACTTCACCCTCGTTATACGCCTAAATTCACGGGCATCATCATTTTCGACTGAGCCCGACATTTTAATAAATGTAATCAATAATTAGATACAACTAACGCTGGTCGCTGTTTGGACCAAAACGAAGACGGATTATACACACAATATTGAGCACTGCTTCACCCTCGGCTAAGACGACAACAACTATCGGTGATACTCAGCAATTTAGACAAACGTTTAAATAATAATAATGATAATTATAATATATATATATATATATATATATATATATATATATATATATATATATATATATATATATATATATATATATATATATATATATTCGTAGACGTTATTAACACACATTAACAATAAAATAAATTATGAACATGGAAGTTATAAGTTATGGTATTAAATAATAGGCAAAATAATAAAATTGGTAAAATAAAATAAATGATAAAAAAGGAATAAACATTTTGGCAATAATAATTCAATACTGTAACATATATACTAAGATAGCTCTAGGTGGGTACTGGGTAACATATAATAGACTAGGACAGTTATATATAGATATCTAATTTTTCAAGCCAATTATTACCATCCCTAGTAACTTTATTCAGCTCTGCCAGTCCCCCAGGGAATGCTCTGGTGGGACATTTCTCCACTATGTGTCTTGCGGTTTGGGTATGGTGTCCACAGTCACATTGTGGAGTGGGACTTAATCCCCATCGGTGCATCATGAGTCCAATTCGTCAATGTCCGGTTCTAAGTCTGTTTAGGGCTATCCAATGTCTCCTGGGGAGGTTAAATCCTGGGGGTTGCATCATAGGTTGGTCAAAGAGATGATTCAAATCAATATTGTTAGACCTCCAATCTAGACATCGGTCCATTTAGACATTAGGTCGAATTTTTCTGTGGTAAGTTTCCCTGCTAGTTTCCAAGTAGGTTTCCTGGATTTTAGTAATTGGGTTAGAGACGAGGTTGTTCCTTTACAGTTTGGAGACAAAATTCCTGCCAACATTTATAAAAAAGTGTGTTACGCAAATGTAAACAGCAAGAAAAAGATAAAAAAAATGGACGTTGTATTAAAATGTCCTATCATGTCACTTATAGAGTTCAAACATTCTAGTTACGCAGGTTCAATTCACTATATTTGTGCTGATCCTTTGATCATTCATTATTGGACTCCTTGTCAACTAGTTATATACAAACAGTCAGTGGCGTGGCGAACTGAAAAATTTTCAGAGGCAAGTTACAAATATGCCAAGCACCCACCCACCCACCACTATAGACCAAAAAAATAGAGAGAGGCGTTTTAAAAAAATCCTGTCAAGGCGTCAATTTTTGTATAATACATGTGGACATGGCCGTATTAAAGGGGGGGGGTCTAGACGGGATTGTAACCCCGGGGACCCTCTCTAGTATGAGCCCCACAAAGGGATCCAAAAGTTAAATAAACTAAAAAGACCTTTTTTTTTGGACCATTATAAAAAACATTTTAATGAGCAAAACAAGTCTTACGATTTAAACATTTTTAAAAAGTTTTTAGTAAAAAAAAAAATCGGAAAAAGTACGCACATTTTAGAATTAACAAAGAAACACATTTTTTCATGAAATCGGTTATAGTTTTTTTGTCATATCTCCAAAAATAATGGTGATAGGACCTTGAAAGTTTTACCATCTGCTTAAAATAGTGACGAGCATGTTAGATATTAATTTAAAAATTATTTGACCTCTATTGAGCCAAGTAAAGAACTTTGAAAATATTGGATATTTCTTGTTTTTTTTACAAAATTATTATAATATTACAATTTAATAATATATAATATTTTTTTTATCTAAATTATAATAATAAATGTATTATCCACTGAGTTTTACTAGAAACTAAATTTTGATAAGCTAGGTGATCCCAAATAGAAAGTACTATACCTGCTACCAATCACCATTATCTTGTCCAAGGTTCGAAGCAACCATAACCACCATTCTTACCATCTTTTTTTTTTTTTTTTAAACTTTTGGTTGATTTAATAAAACATAACTTGAAAAGTATATTATAAATTAAAGTACATTTCTTTGGAAATATGGGATTAATGAATTATTTAAGAACACCAAAGATTAATATTTTAGATCTATAAATATTTTGTCAAAACTATCTGATAAAATCTGATTTAAGCTTACTTTGAATATTATAATAATAATCTTGTAATAGTGTAGTTAAGTTAGGACTAATAAATATCATAAATACTGTAATTATATATTACACAATTTAAATAAAGAAAATTAAACAACTACCTAGGTCCTAGAAAAACAGCATAAAAAATATTTGTTTACTTAAATATTAACTTATTTTTCAATAATTCAGAAGAATTCCCAAATGTATCAATTACTTCTTCAAAATTAATTGCCACGTCTTTTTCACAACTTAAAATTAATAAGCTTTCCAGACGTGATTGCCCAGTAGAAGAACGTAATCTAGTTTTAATAAGCTTCACCTAGAAAATAAAATGATACACAAATTAAGTAGTTAAATTTAAATTTTACATATTATATACATTTTAAATTATAATTTAAATATACATTATTTGCGAAAATTACCCCAGAGAAGCTGCGTTATGCTGTCGCTGATGATGATGGTAATGTGCACAGAGATTTAAATGCGAGGTACAAATTTGGAAATGCTGCTGTTAATCCATAACTAGATAATATTTCTAGAACCTTCAAACTGGTGACCTTTTCTGTAATAATTTGTACATCTTCATTTAATGAACTAGTTAAACTGACAGAACTTAAATCGCTTTTAAAAGCAATTTCATCAGTATGCAATTTATTTGGATGAAGTCCTTCTAACAGTTCTGTTAAATTATTACTGAATGTGATGTATTCTATTTTTAATAACGATAAATCGATACTAGGTATCCATTTGTCAATATTTTGAAAAGCATCATCTGGCAAAATTGTATTATTGTTACTAAATTCTATCATACGTTGAGGTGATAAGAAATATAAATTTTTTTTAATTTCACGAGATCCTTTAAATCTCATTTCAATCGAGTTGATTATTTCATCCAACACTACATAGTAAACTTCTCTTCGAAATTTTTCAGATGGTGACGACGAAGTCTCGTGCACTGCTTTTTCTCCAGACATCATTTTTACAGTCTTTTTTCTTGTAATTTTAAAACTGCTTTGCTCAAGCCTATTATTAATAGCAAATTTATTTGCATCATTAATTACATTTGTGCAACTTACTTCTGATCTCATATTTTTAAGACGATCTTTTGCAACATCAACTAGCTTTATTGTAGCAATATAGTCAATTGAAATAGATTGTAAGTAATTTGACACTTCTGTAGTTATGGCAAAAATGTTTCTCATAAATATTAGTATTAAGACAAACTCAAATGAAGTCATAATATTTTTTAAACTCTTAGCATATGACATAGAATCTCTATCAAAATCTTTTCCTGTAGAAATTTCATCTAGTGAAGCTACCAAAGCATTAAATTTTTCATAGATTACTAATAAAACTCTATCATGCGATGTCCATCTTGTGTTTGAAAATCTTTTAAGGCGACGTTTTCTTTGTTTAGGATATTTTAATTCTTGATATTTTAAAAAGACAGCAGTTCGTTTTCTTGCACGAAAGAATTCTACTATACTGGCTACTTCGCCAAAAAAGGATTTAGTATCAGTACAACAGTCACAAGTGTCTACCACGACCAAATTTAATAAATGAGCTGAACACCAAATATAGACGGCTCGAGGATTTTCTTTTTGGATTCTTGTTCTTAATCCTGAGTATTGACCTTGCATGGAGTTGGCTCCATCATATGCTTGTCCTATAAGCTCTTTTTCCAGTTTATTTGGTATTTTTCTGTTATATTGCAAAATACATTGAACATACCTAATCAAGTTGCATCAGGTGCAGCAACTAAAGCTATAAGTCTTTCTTGCACTTTACCTTCTTCGTCAACAAATCGAACAATAAACGTATACTGTTCTACATTTGATACGTCAGTTGTAGTGTCTATTATAACAGCAAATTGTCCCGATCTTTTTACATCTTGTAATATCTTAGAACGAACCATATCAGACATTATATTTAACAATACATTTTGGGATACGTTAGATAAAAAGGTTATACGGTTATGAGTTCTTTTTGGATTAATTTGATCTAAATGTGATCTAAGAGGTGCATGGTAGTTTGACAGTAACTTGATTAGCTCTAAAAAATTACCTCGATTAGCTGAATCAATCTTTTCATTGTGGCCTCTAAGAGCAATTTTTTGTCTTGCGGTAAAAAGCAGAGCTTCTAATATTGATTTTAAAATTTCGCGGTTTTCGACAACTTGTCGATTTTTAGATTCCACAATGTTTGTATCAATACGTATATTGTTCAATGTTCATGTATAAACCACGTGCAATTTCACTCTGTATGTGATCTGGTGATACTTCATGCTGTGTTATATTTCTATTCATATTTTTATAGTCATTAGAACCATTTATTGCTAAAATTTTCGTTTTGCTCTTGGTAAACCAAACATTTTACAAGTGTAGCAATAATATCTATCCAGTGATTTTGAGTATGATATCCAAGTACGGCTAACATATTTTCCATCGCCAAGTTTTTTATAATAATAAGATTCATGAAACGATCTGACATGTCCCATTGAATTAATAGCGGTGGTTAGAAAAGTACAGTCTTTTAATTCAGATGGTAATGGCTGACATGGACCTTGTAACGAAAAATGATGAATAAGTTCAGATGACAAATTTTTGGGTCAAAGAGCTGGATCTTTTTGAAGCACTAAAAATAAATAAATAATACATTTAAATTCATTTTCAATTAGAATCATAATTAATTTAAAAGCTAGTTCAAAAGTTTTATATAAAATGTATTATTTTTGATAAATACATAAGACATTTAAAATGTATTAAAATGAGAAAAATATTAATTATAATTTGGGACTGGAAAACAAGTAGTAGGGTCATCAATCAGTTCTTCATTTGTAACCTTACCATTTCCAACATCATTATAAATTACTTCTGTAATAAAACAAATAGACTAATTTTAATTTAAGTAAAATACTATATTATAAAATTATAACATTATAAAATGGAAAATTAATTTCATCCCATCCATTGACTCGGGTCAAATACGCCCTTGCTATGGCGATTTAATCATCGTTTATTAAATTATTATAAAAATATAAACTTACTAATTGTTATTTAATTTTATAATATAATATAATTTTTATGAAATATTAAACACTTAACATTAACTTGTAAAAAAATTTGTATTACATTAAAAAAGGTAAATTACTGTATGAAGTTGTAATTAGAATTTGTTTTCATATTATTTGTCACTTGACCTGTCCTAATACAATTGTCTAGTTTCACCTATTTTTAAATATAAGAAATATTAATTAGGTTTAACTAAAACATTAGGTAGGTTGCTTAATTTAACCTATTATACTTAATTAAATAATTTAATATACCTATATCATTAAATGGCAAATTGAAAACCAAATAAATTAACAGATTTCTCTCAATATTTAATTCCAATAATTTAAGCTCATAATAAAACTTCTATTTGAATACTTAAATTAATTATAATTAATAAGATAGTTTAGGTAATGATGATTCTTTGATAGTAAAAAAATGTATTTTATTGATTACCTGGAACTGGAAGACATGTTGATGTAGCAAGGACATTCGGTTCTTCATAAGTTAAGTTATCATTTTCAACATCATCATTATTCATTTAATTCTATACCTAATTATTCAAATATATCAGTACAGTACTAGTTTTAATAGGTAGATGAAAATACAATTTAAGTGTAAATCTTTTTTATAGATAGATAGTTTGTTATTATTAAATCAAAAATTATAAGTTAAATTACAAGTCTACATTCAATTAAAATAATATGATAAAATATTTAAAAAGGTATCAAATGATTAGGTAATTCACAAATTGTGTTTAAATATTTTATTAAATCTTATTCAGTAAAATATCGAAATGTAAAATGCTGAAATCCTATTTTGAATCAAAACAACTACCAACCTTTATCAATATATTTTTAAAATTAATCGTTTAAACTAGCAATTACTTAATTTCCAATTAAAATATTGTTTTAAATAAAAATATGAATATCAATAAGTACAATATAGTACAACTAATGGTACCATTATTTGTCATTAAAGCAGTTAACTGAATTGTTTAGTTATTGTACCAATTTCTATTACCTTGGTAATCATAGGCGCCGACTACACCGGGGCAACGGGGGCAATTGACCCTGTACTTAGATTTTAACGGGGGCGTCGCCCCCGTTCTTCGTTTTTTAACGGGTGGTAAAACGTAAAAACAGCACTTCGCTGTTAACTTCGCAGTTAAAAGACTACTTTTGTTTAAAACGAATCAAAAAGACGAAAATATGACTTCTCTAAGAACATTTTGTCCTACTAGATGGACGTTACGATATACTTCTCTGTGCTCTGTTATGGTTAATTACAATGAGTTATTGACATTTTTGTCTGATTTTTCAAAAATTGAACACAACGATGCAGGTTCTAAGGCAAATGGATTTTTTAAACAATTAAAAACTGCAGATACTTATATAATACTTAAAATAGTGATTAGTATTTTTAAACACATGGAGACTACAAATACAGTATTTTAAAGTAAATCATTAGATTTTAAACTTTCCGTTCAAATTTTGAATACTTTAGAAGATACAAAATCAAATTTGAGACATACGTTTCACATTTTATGGAAGTCTGCAAAGAAAGAATGGTCAGATTTAAAAATAGATGCACCAAAAGAATCTAGAAAACGAAAAATACCTCAAAAATATGAAGACGGGGTAAGTAAGTCCTTTGAATTTTCACCTGAAAGTAAATACAATCAAATATATAAAGAAATCATTGATCATATACTTTCTGGTTTACAACTAAGATTTAACTCTGAAATTGGATCATTTTTATGTAATGTGGAAATGTTTTTAATTGATCCAAAAATATCACCACAAATAATATGTACATTTTACTAGGATGATTTAAATATTGATAAACTAAAACTTCATGGAGATAATATGTTTCATGATATAATTAAAGACCGAGGATTAATTGTTTCATCATTCGCAGATATACTAAGTATTTTTTTAAATAAATCGTATTTAGTCATTCATTTAACAGAGCTCAAGAAATGTATGCAATTGATATTAACAGTACCAGTCACTACATGTACTACTGAAAGATCGTTCTCCATGTTGAGAAGGTTAAAAACTTATACCAGAAGTACCATGACGCAAACCAGATTAAATTGTATGGCACTTTTAAATTGTCATCAAACAGTAGCAGAATCTTTAGAATCTTTAGCAAAATAGAAAATATATTCATAAATAAGTGCATGACAAGAAGAAATACTTTTAAATTGAAATAAATATCATTTTAGATTAAAATTGTTTTTATCAATAAAATGTTAAGTACCTAATGCAATTAACAAGTTCACTGGCATGAGTATTATATTTAACTCTCATGGGTTAAACACGAGAACGTCAATAGTTTCATATCATACTTACTTTTTTCGCTTTGAGAATTAAATTTAACTCTCAATGAATTCGTTTCCTACGCTATGAGAGTTAAATATGATTCTCATTCGTTTATTGATTTTTAGTACACGAGAGTTGTTTTTAACTCTCATTTTATTCCATATTTGAATAGAGGAGAAAAAATTATATAATATTAAGTCAACACCATTTTGATACCTTTATTATTTAATGAATAGCACTGTTTTAAAAATTACAAGTCAATATCAACTAAATTAGATATAAAGCACTTAATCTTATATTAAATTCTTTTACCAATATCATATTCTTTACTTTTTTAACACACTTTTATGCACAATAAAAAAACAATCCATACATAATACTATTTTACAAGAAGTACACCAATAGTTTGATTGTTTTGTAACCCTTTGGGCATGAGCTCTGCCGCCTTGTTTCACCATTTCATCATAATACTTAGAACATCTACTTCTTTTTCCGGATAGAGCTAACCTGTGTTCTTGATCGCCTTCTTCTTCCTCCGTTTCTATTTGTGTAGATTGATCCAGAATTTCTTGAATTATTTTTTCCCTTAACTCTGTTATTCCGATATTTATGTTATTAACTTTATTATACAACGATAAAGCATTTAAAACTGATGTGTTAAGTAAAATCTCGATAGCAACTTTTCTGTACCATTTTAATGACCTTCGTAGTGGATTATGGTAAGAGGACCTTAAATCGCAAACGTCAACTAAAGATTTACCTTTATTATAATCGATTACGATTTGTGGCTTTGATATATTTTGCCCATATTTATTTTTTGTTTGAATCATTTTGTCTTTATGTTTTGTGGAAAGTACCAGTACATCACGTTTGTCTTTCCATTTCATAACTACAATACCTCGGTCACTTTGTTGTGCTATAAAATCCCCCTTTTTTAATTTTTTTGAAGTGACTTCTTTTGGATTTTGTTTTCTATTATTCCTCAGAGTTCCGACTAAATGTGTATTGTTATCCAAAAGTTGATGCGCCAAATTTACACTAGTGTACCAGTTATCGGTATATACTGTTCTGCCAAAATTCAAGTACTCATTAGTCATTTCCATTACTATTTTTGTAGACAATTCTTGACCAGGAGTAGCTTCTTTGCCAGCGTATACTCGAAATCCAATTGTGTATGCACCCGCTACACACAGTTTAAAAACTTTAATACCATATCGGTGGTGTTTATTTTTAATATATTGGCGAAAAGAAAGTCTGCCGACAAAAGGTATTATTGACTCATCAATACATAGATCTTCTTCTGGTATGTAAGCAGATTTATATTTTGATACTAACAAATCAATTAGGCCTTGAACTTTGAACAATCTATCACCTTTAGGACATACTTCATTATTACTAAAATGAAAAGTTCTGAGTAATATTTCAAACCTTTTAAGTTTCATATATTTTGGAATATTTGAAGTATATATACCTTTTTTCACCCAATATTTGGCTATAGTTGGTAAAGGAGCTAATCCCATCCACATAATTAAAGCTAAAAATAATTTCATTTCTTTGTTATCTGTATTTTCCCAATCTCTAAGGCGAGAATGAGGACGAAGTGGGGTCGACAATAATTGGGCAGCATATCTGTTGGTTTCAGTAGTTAAAAGATTTAAAATTTCTTCATCCAAAAAAAGTGAAAAATAATCCAGTGGAGATTTACCGAACATAGTTTCAATAATATCAGGATTCGTACCTACTTCTTCACTTGAAGAATTATAGGTAAAATTTACAAAAGTTTCGTCGTTTACATTTCCCCAAACTGTAATATGGTCATTTCTATTTATATTATGAGCATTAGGCGCATGTGTTAGTTCTTCGGAAGTATCAATCCTATCCCAATTAAAGCCTAATTCAATCATCCTCTCATCCTAAAAATGTAATAAATATGTGTTTTAATTGTATATAGTATGCTTTAAGAATGCCTAATTTTTTTTTTATCATTTTTTATATTTTCAGTAAAAAACATAAAACTCAAGAAAAATAATTTTGTTTATAATAAATTATTAAAACAAAAAAAAAAAAAAAAATTATAAATACCTATTAATTTTGAACCTGTAATCTGTATTATGTGAGGGAAGTATTATGTAAGATAAAATATAGGTAAATAAAAATATCAAGATTTAAGTGGTTCATATTAATTAAATAATTATTTAATTGTATTTGTGGAAGTAAATACCTGTTCATCTGCATAATTTTCCACACTTTGGCTACATGTAGGTTGATCGGTATAATTTTCTACACTCGTTTCAGAGTCACTATTTTCTAAAATGAAATCAGCGTCAGCATCCGTGTCATCTATTTCGTCTGATGACCAATCATCATCTGAATTATCTAAGATATCGGCAATACGTCTTTCATCCATTTTAAGTAATTCAAAAAATAATTGTAGTATTACGTAAAAAAATATAAAAATCACAGTATGATTATGTGTGCAATAAGTACAAGTAAATATACACGACTGACGAGTGACGACACACACATCACAATTTATAATATCGTAAATTAGATAACATCAATATGTATTGATCAATAATATGTTCAAAACAAAAATAACTAAAATAGTATAATTGAATATAAATACTAGTTGGTATATACAATGACAATAAGATGAAAATACAAAGGAAAGGTCTAAAAATATTGTAATAGGCTATGAGAATTAAATTTAACTCTCACTTATTTTTATACCAAAACCCATTTAAATCAATCGATATTTTTATAAAAATTGACGTGTAGCACTAAAATCTATTTTTATTAACAAAAATACCCAGGCTGTACAATGATAAACCATAATATTTCAAAAGGCGCAGACGGAAAAATAGTTGAGTATTAAATTTAACTCTCATAGCGTGTAGAATGATTTCACTAAAAACACCTTGCCAGTCAACTTGTTAAGTTTAAAAATTAAATATAAGTATAAGTATTTTATTTGTCCCCGTGCTAAAATATAAAAGTCGGCGCCTATGTTGGTAATCATTATTCAATGTTTTTGAAATAAGACTAGACTATTATAATATATTTTCACTGTGGAAATATTATTTACCTGAAGAAGATGAACCATCAAATGTAGATTTTTCACGGTTTTGTTTATCATATTCACTTGAGGATGTTGTATGATTATTACACTCAACATCAAAAGTATTGTAATTTGTATTACCTTTCATTAATAAGTAAAAAAATAATATAATAGGTATACTTAACAATGAAAATATTTAAATAGAGTAGGTTACTTACTTTCCGATATCTTGGTAAAATTACTACATATTTTTTTAGCTTGAGGTAAAGTAAAAAAAGTCTTAATATTTTTCTATTTTCTTTTAGATTCACGAACAGGGCATGCATTTATGTGGCGAGTCCAGTTTAAATCATTCATAAAACACCTTTTTTTATTACAATCACATTTTTCATTAGAAGACATTATTTAAAAATACACATACACCGAAAAATAAAATCGATTCATCAATAATATCAATAACACATCAGGAAACTCAGCAGCAGTATTCAACTGTGTCATTGTGTGATTTCAGGATAGTGGTGACTGGTGAAAGATAACATATTATTTCAATTTTGTTGTGGTCTATTTTTAGCCAGAAAATTTATAATTCTTAGGGCCGGTTTCACCACCTAGAGTTAAAGTGCGAGTTAGCAATAACTCGGAGTTAACGCATAAAAGTAATTTCACGACCCAGAGTTAAACGGTAACTTCAAGTTAATGAAAATATTTACTCCCAGATTTTAACCCCCGGTTATTCTGGGTAATAACGACTTAACTCCTAGTTACGACCACAGTATCAGTGTTGTTGTGGGTGGGATTGCGTTGTATGATAATAATAATGTAGTCATGTAGATTACATATGCCAATTTTTGTTTAAGTTTTATTTCATCTGATTTTTGACAAAAAATTTGCATATTCAAATACTTCCTCAACAAGATTTCAAAGATATTAGTTGTGTATCGTCGAATACTTTACCTTAACGAGGACGATAATGAACAGATTATTGCGATGCAACGACGACCTCGCATCTTTTATGAAAGAATCAACTATTGCGAATTATATGACGATCATGATTTCATAAATAGATTTCGGATTTCAAAAGCTACGTTTAGTATTATCTTGAGATTGACAGAAAAATAAATATCTCCTCTCACTCAAAGGAAAGTAAATTTTTATAACAGATGTGTAACTTTTTCTATTGAAACTATTATGGACGGCGATCAACTGCCAATTATTATAATACTGTTATGATGACAGTATTGCTGTGGTTTTTTCTTTTACCTACGATATTATTTTTTTTTATTTCAGAAACAGCAATATTGGCTCTTTTTAAGCTGTACATGATGCTAAGACATCTTGATACAGGTTCATTTTTGTTAGCTATTTCAGACTTTGTTGGGATTCACTAATCATCAGCCTGTCGTTACATTCACAAAACATGTAGAGCCATAGCTCGGTAGCACTGAAGTTCACATTTCTTTTGCGCTTCTCCATAGTCACAAGAAAGAAGAAACACAAACAGAATACAGAAAAGTAAAAAGCACAGAAAATAAAATCAAACAAAATACCGGCATACCGCATTTATGACTCCGCGAAAAACAGTAGGTATTAGATAATAGAATAAATAGATACCCGAAAATAGTAAATACAGAATTGTTATCAACGTTATCTTCAAAAACCTGGAGGAAACGAGGTTAACTCGGATTAACTAACTCCTACCCATAAACCTATGGTGAAACTGAAACAATGCTAATTCAAAGTTAGACGGTAACTTAGGATTAACTAATCCGCATTTTAACTCGTACATGGTGAAACCGGCACTTAGAGTGGCAAATATTACAATGATATGCCGATAACATCATATTGGTATTATTATATAATCAAACAGGGTTCATCGTCAATCGATAAGCCAAACCACGTGCTGCCAAGATTAATATTTAATAATTTTATTTTAAAAATTACATAGTAATGCCTACTTTGATATTGATACTGTAAAGGCGCGTCCCCACTGGATTCGGCTTTCAATTTTCAGTGTGTACGCTTTGCCATTCACGCTTAAAAACTGCTTTTCGTGTGAATCAATTTGTATAGTTATTCACATATAATAAAAATGGTTATTCATACTAAAATTACCTAATTTGTTCAACACATAGAATTTAATTACACCTATGTCATACCGTCTTAATTTATTTAATTTTAATTTTCAATGATGTTCAATCATTTATATAATCAAGATTTTGTGGGGGGAGGATGTTCCAGAGGGGCTACGGCACTGTTGTTGATAAATAAATAATATAAAGGTTTGTACCTATTATAAAAAAAGGAAGATAAAATAATAATATTATCATTTACGAGTATAATATAACAAATTACCGAGGCCAGAGAATATTTAAATAATAAGATATAACGAAATTAACAAACAAATGAAAAACCAAATAGTGTTAAGCTTTTCGAATCTTATGATTTTTTACTTTAAATGTTTATTAATCATAAACTGATATTAATTACATATTAATGCATACAAATCTAATGCAACTAAGATCACATTCAGATCAGTATTTGACAACCTATCGAGTATATTATATACAAATATACAATTTACAATAATCAGGGGACCCCTATTTAACACACCCACCCCTTATTTAAAAAAAACCTCAGAGGCAATTGCCTCTGGAATTATCAATTATCGTTCGCCACGCCACACAGTGGACTAAAATAAATAAAAATTGGAAATAATGAAAAAATTATAAATTTAGTTTTTGATATTTTTCTTATCTGGATTCATACTATATGACATTAAGATAATGATATTGATGTAATATAGATTATATTCTGTTTTGTAATCACTCATTTTATACTAAGATGTAGGCTATTCTGTATTATTTAATAGACCATTATTCGTTGTTGTGGCATGTATGATTCTAATCCATTATTTTTCTAGTGTTACAAATTTAATTTTCTGTATTGTTGTTGCAATTATATAACATAGAAATGGAATTTAATGGCGATTTCAGAGGTAAATTTTAAAATTTATTTAATTATTAATAGTAATTATTATATTTATTATAAAGTATAAACGTATAAGTAATTATTTACAAAAATGACACTTAACTAGACTTTATAATAAATCTGGTGCTAACTGGTGTTTCAATTTATTGTAATAAGTATTCAAAATGTTTAATAGAATGTTGTAATAAATGTTTGAATTGCGCATATTTGCGCATTTTTTTTAGATTTGTATTTATAAACTTTCGTTTCATATATTTAATATAATATTATAGATCGGGTTATCAAAAGACGTGAACTGTATAATGAATATCAAGCAGTATCGAAAGATTCCGATTATGTAAACCAGCTTGTTAAATATATTTTATCAAAAATTCAATATACAGATGATATTGCGGTTGATTTTGAAAATGACTTAAAACTTAAAGTCCAAACTTTTTGTAATGAAGTATCTATTAGGTGGAAAAAATGTAACAGACATAAAGATAGATTTGAAACTAAATACAGTGAATGGTTAAATCAAATATTTGTATTGCCTCAACAGTCGTCTAATGAAGTAACAGTCGCCAAAAAGAGATTAGGTAGACCAATCAAACCATTTGAAGAACTTGGTGATAAATCAAAACGTAATAGAACTGTAGAATTAAGAAAATCAGTAGGTTTGGAAGAGCTTACTTTTGCTACTCAAATTAGTCTCAAGCAATCAGGTCAAAATGATGCAGCTAAACTTTTAAAGCAGTCAACATCTACTACTCCAACTCGTGCTTCAAAAATTCTAAATAGTTTTAAAAACAGCACGTTAAAAGTTGAAAAATATAGCAATGACGAAGCATTGGCTTTACTTATCGATGCTAAACTAACAAAAAAACAGTATACTTTAATTAGGCTTCAGTCAAAAAAAAAGTTTTCAAATTTATATCCTACTTACGATTTAGTTCGAGAAGCTAAAGAAAAATGTTATCCGAGTGAAAACAGTATATTATTGAGTGAAACAAGCGCGGAAATAAAATTACAAGCATTGCTCGATCATACAGTTAAACGTATTTTTGAAACAATAGATAATAATCTTGAAATTGATTGTAACGAACTTACACTTTTGACAAAATGGGGTTGTGATGGCAGCTCTGGATATTCAGAATACAAACAAAAATATCAAGAAAGTAATGAAAATAAAAATGATAGTGATATATTTCTTGTTTCAATTGTTCCAATTATTTTATTCGAAAAACTAACTACAGAGTCTAAAAATGAAATTTGGACAAATCCACAGACATCTAGTACCCGGTATTGTCGTCCCCTTCATATAAAAATGGAAAAAGAAACCACAGAATTGATCAAAAACGAAGTAAATCTAATAAATAAAGAAATAGAAAATCTACAACCAACTTTAATTGAACACTGTAGTAAACAACTAATAATTAAACATAAGCTCATTTTAACAATGGTTGATGGAAAAATTTGTAACGTTATATCAGACAATCAATCTACTCAACAATGTTATATATGCATGGCTACTCCAAAAGAAATGAATAATATTGATAAAGTTATAAATAAGACGGTAAAGCATCATACAATGTCTTTTGGAATATCTCCATTACATGCTCGTATTAGATTTTTTGAATGCATATTACATTTATCATATCGATTAAGTTTTAAAAAATGGCAGGCAAGAGGTGCAGAATTACAAAATGAATTAAAAAAAAATAAAAAATTAATACAGGATCGATTTAAAATTGAAATGGGACTAAAAGTAGATCAACCAAAGCAAGGAAGTGGTACATCAAATGATGGGAATACAGCCCGACGTTTTTTCGATAACCCTAATTTAAGTAGTAATATTACGGGAGTTGACTTACAATTAATACACAGATTAGCTGTAATTCTTCAAGTTTTATCGTGTGGACACGAGATCAATCATGAAAAATTTGATACATACTCTAAAGAAACTGCAAAGTTATTTGTAACAAAATACCCATGGTTTTACATGCCAGTTACTCTTCATAAAGTCTTGATACATGGTTCAGATATTATAAAAGTAGCATTATTACCAATAGGCCAACTATCGGAAGACGCACTAGAGGCACGCCATAAAGATATGAAAAGATATAGAACATCAAACACAAGAAAAAACAGTAGAAAAAATACAATGTGTGATTTATTAAATAGTCTTTTAATTTCTTCCGATCCATTTATTGCAAGTTTAAGGGAGAAACCCCAAATTAAAAAAAAAACGCTATGGCAAGAATCTCAAAATTTGCTTACCTATAATGGAGTTAAAGATTCTGAAACGGAAAACTTTTCTGATTCTAACACGGACGATTCGTCTACATCCGAATAAAATTATTAATTAATAAAAATATTTGATATTAAATGATATATTGTGTTAAGTAGTTATTTTCAATTAAAAGTTAAAATTTTATTTTTATTTTTGTTTTATAAAATATAAACTATAAATTAAAAAAAAAATGTATGATCATTTCATTTTTTTCCAATTTTTACTTATTTTAGCCCACTGTGCGCCACTGCAAACAGTTAAGAAAATCGTATGTTCGACTAGCAATTGACGCCACAGGTAGTGTGGTTAAAAAACTAAAACGGACAAAAGAGGGAATATTATCGAGTCATATTTTTTTATACGAAGCAGTAATATCTAATGGAGATTACCAAGTAACGGTGACTCAAATGATAAGTGAAAGACAAGATACATTCACTATTTATTCTTGGTTAATGATGTGGCTAAACGACGGAGTAATTTCACCACAAGAGACAGTAACCGATTATTCTATGGCATTGTTAGGTGCCATATCAAGAGCTTTTTGCGGTAGCCTTACATTACGCGAATACGTCGATTTATGTTTAAAAATATTGGAGGGAAAAACGACAGTAGTATAGAAAAGCCGGTACTGGAGTCGGAGCGAAACCTAACCTAGCCGGAGCCGGAGCGAAATCTAACCTAACCTAACCTACCTGCTAACCTAGCGACTTGTTTTTACCCCCCCCCCCACTCCTCAAACTCGGTACGTCATCAATCTTTATAAAACGTAAAGAATTATATTTATTATTTATAAAACTGTTATACCACAAAATATTATGTGATATTACGCTTACCTCCCCTTTAACTTCTCCTTTTAATAATAAAATTAATACAATATTCTGGGTTAGAATCGAACTCTGTACGACGGTATTATTCCGTACGCATTATCACAATCCGACTCTACGACCATTAAAATTAATATTACCTAATACACAGCGCATCTAATTAGCGTATAGGTACTATACTGTGCGTACACAACTCTTATTGTTTTCTGAGAATGATAGGTACATTTCGCTATGTCTTTAAGTATACATTAAAACAAATAATGCACTTATAATTATTATAGGTTTTAATTTATACTATGGTATAGGTGTCTATTTTGTTTTTATTAATAAAAATAATACATAAATGAAAAATAGTTTTTACATCAAGGTTATTTACAATGTTCTTACTTCTCTGTCAAAAGGATTGTAAGTTATAATTTGACCATGTAATATTAAACAATAAGCAGATGTTGATGCTGGAAACGCTTCATCGGCCTCAAATTCAATCCTTAGGTCTACTGTTGATGTTTTGATATTATCGTTTTGCCTACTCATATCGATAACTATTATCGGGGCATAATTCTTAAAATCTGCCGACTCAATAATGTTGTGACGTTCTCACGAGCATAATAAGACTTTTGAAATTCTGTATATGCTCTGTATAATGTAGCAATTTTATTCTTGGTGAAATCACTTTGAAAATCTTCGTAGGGAAATACTTCAGAGTTCAAATATACTTTCCAGTTTTTAATCTTACAATGATCAAAACGTGACATTGGTTTAGCACCACTATTTTTTCTATCACTTTGAAATCCAATGATAACATACCGTGGTTTCTCTAACTTGTTGGTTGTTTTTACTTTCCAAGAATGTGTAGTATATTGTGGTAGAAAAGGATATTCACATAATTCCCATGTTCTAAACGCACACGTGATGGGTTTATGACTGTCGATTACTCTTAAAAGCGTAATTTTTTCTCTATCACTGACTCGTACTATAGGCATTCTCCATACTATTTTCGAAATATTTATTTTTACGTCTTTAAGTTTAGACGCTTCTGTTTCGTGTATTATATCATTTTTAAATATTTTAATAGCGTTAATATCCAGTGACGATCTATTCATAACTAACTGTTGGTTACAGTTTATTAAAACACGGTTATAATCCTCACAAAATCCGAACAAATCACTGAGATTAATACACCCATTATATTTTTATAATATTATATATTATATATTATATATTTTCGATAAAATCAGGGTTTGGATTTTTAAAATTATTATCCCATGCAGCGTTACAAAAATAATTATTATTTGAATTAGTATACGAACAATAACCCTTTAACGTTGTAGTTATACCTGGGTTAACAACTTTTTGAATTTGAATACCATTTATTTCATATTTCATTTCGGAGAAAAGAAAAGTTAATCCATTGTTGATAAATCGGACGTCTCCAGTCACTCCCTCGGGTTTAATTATTGCGCCTTCAATGTAAATATAACTCTCACATGGTAGAGTGTACGATTCCTCATTATGTAATGCGATTCGCACTTCATCGTTATTTGATAAAGCCGATGTTGAATATGGTAAAAATGAGTGATAGTCGATTTGTGTTATCCTGCAATCATCTACATATCCACCTGTTACATTTAAATACGTATCGTCCATGATTAAGTAGTTGTTAGAGAACGTAGAAAAGCTAAATTATTTTTCGATAATTTATTTTTTCGTTGAGAAGGTTTCTTCGGTTGTTTAGGTGTTCTCTTAGTGATGTTTTTAACAGTACTGACTGGTTTTGTTTGTGTAGCTTTATTTATATTATAAAATTAGAGACCCATTATCTTTAATTCATAATCATATTGAAACTGGTTCGCCTCTAAAGTCTATTAATTCTCCGTGTTCGTCTTTTAACGTTATGTTGATATGACTTATCGATGTACAGTTAAGAGAGTAAAATATTAAATGCTGAGGTATTTCTATGATTTTATAACCCGGTGGGACATTTAGATAAAATTCGTGTATTGTATGGCACTGCTTACCGTTGTTGAATGAGCCTACTGATATATTTGACTCTATATATATATACAGTTCACTTTAGAAATATTAACCAACATTTCCGAATGATGATTTATGTTAGCCGCGTACACTTTATTTTTAAATCCTAGCAAATTAGCAATGCTGTTAGGTATGGAAAAATCTATGTCTTCACACACATCATCTCACATTTTAATGTACTATTGTTCGCTTTCAATGTGAATGTAATGTTCTCCGGTAATATTTGTTTAATGATAGTTTCAATTTCTTCGAGCTCATACGAACCCGTAGGTAATATATATTTTTCTACTGATATCTGAATAATATCTTGTTCTACGTCTTTTCGATTACATTTGGTATTTAATTCTGAATCAGAATTAACAGATTGAACCCCTAATAAACAATTCTTAGTATTCTCATACGCTTGTGATACATAGTCTCTTGTTAATTTATGCGAATCTTTTTTGAAATAGCTATTTGATTACACTTGTAATTTATATTAGGAATAGAATTATTGGTTTGTAAACCCAATAAACAAATATTAGCATTTCTAGATACTTCTATAGGTGGAAAGAAATTACAAGATAGATCTGATGAATTTCCGTTTAATGTTATTGTATACATGATAAAAATTTTAAACACAACTGACCGCAGTTTGTAGTATTATATTTTTGATGTCTATCGTAGTTGTATCTAACAGTACAACCAGTGGCGTGGCGAAGGGGGTCATCGAGAGGCGGCCGCCTCTCAGTTTTTTAATGGGGGGGTGGGTGCCATTGGGTGGGTGGGTAATAGTTTAGTTTCATAATTATTACAAATGTAGAAAAATAACACACAGAAATATATTTTAATAATGATATAAGGAGAAGTCAGTGTGGCCACTTGCTAGTAGGCAGTAATTGTAGTGCAGCACCTAGTACCAGTAACTATAACTACTGTCTAACCACTGCAGCAGGCTGCCAGCTGGTAACAACAAGTACATTGGGACGGTATATCGTATTATTATTTATATATTGTTATCGATATCAGAAGTATAAAAATAGAATAAACTTTCTGAACAACCGGTGAAAGAAATTATCTTGTGTGCACTGTAGACTGTAGTACCTAGTGTAGTTGGACGTTGGACTCTATAAAATATCACATATCGTTATCGCATTCCCAATATTATTTTTAATTATTTTGTTCGCCATTCGTGAGTCGACAACACATGTCACATAATTTCAAGTAATTAACTAATAATGAGTAATATGAAGTGTGAATACTGTGGACGTGAACGGGATTTAAAAAAAATTAATGAAGTTAATTGGAAGCGTCATGTTAGTTCGTGTAAGCTTAAATTTAAAGGTGGAAACAAACGTTTGGATACATTGAATTATTTTTTCAAAACGACTAAACCATGTTTTACTGGTGAGTACCTACTTCATTAATATACTTCATTAACACATCATGTTGATTTAATACATGTGGGTATTAGTCAATTAATGTTATTAAAAAGTATACTTTCTAATGAATAATAATATTATTATGAAAAACTGTAAATAATTTTTGTATACTATTTTACATAGGTATTTTGAATTTGGATATATCTTTAAATAATGATGGTAAACAACTTGTCAATTATCCCTCTGCTTCTTGCTCGAGTTTTTTTAACCCAACAGGTATTATTCAATTTATGTTCTAACAAATTATACTTACTAATAATATTATTATTATTACAAATTGTAATTATATTTTACATAGGTATTTCGGATTCGGATGTATCTTTAAATAATGATGGTAAACAACTTATCAATTATCCCTCTGCTTCCTGCTCAAGTTCTTTTAACCCAACAGGTATTATTCAATTTATGTTCTAACAAATTATACTTACTAATAATATTATTATTATTACAAATTGTAATTATATTTTACATAGGTATTTCGGATTCGGATGTATCTTTAAATAATGATGGTAAACAACTTATCAATTATCCCTCTGCTTCCTGCTCAAGTTCTTTTAATCCAACAGGTATTATTCAATTTATGTTCTAACAAATTATACTTACTAATAATATTATTATTATTACAAATTGTAATTATATTTTACATAGGTATTTCGGATTCGGATGTATCTTTAAATAATGATGGTAAACAACTTATCAATTATCCCTCTGCTTCCTGCTCAAGTTCTTTTAACCCAACAGGTATTATTCAATTTATGTTCTAACAAATTATACTTACTAATAATATTATTATTATTACAAATTGTAATTATATTTTACATAGGTATTTCGGATTCGGATGTATCTTTAAATAATGATGGGAACGATGTACAAATATGTAGTGCTACCCAAAATGAGTCATATTCACAGATAAATATTGAAGAAGATACTTCTCAATTATGTTGTTATCCATCAGGTAAACAATACTTGTGGTTTGATATCAAATTTGGATGTTGAAAAAATAAATATTTAATTGAAAATAGATATACAACTTTTATAACAATTTTTGTATAAGCCATAATAATACAGTTTAAATTACAAATAGAATTTAAAATTAATTTTTTATTTACTTTAAATAATAACTGTACCATTTTTTTTTTAGATTTCCCAAATGATCCAGCCATTTTACCTACAACTGTATCATATGAGTTGAAAAATCATTTTTTTTCATTAGGCCCTTGTCAACCATCCGCCTTAGAATTAAAGAACAAGATATTTCCACAAAAGAAAGACTCTCAAGGTGTTATGCGTTCATTTCATGAAACTTATTATCACCGTAAGATTGAAGATGGAAAATTTGTAAAACGGTTATGGTTATCCTACTCCCCTTCACAAGACCGTTTTTATTGCATCACTTGTAAGCTATTTGGTCTGCCTAAGGCAAAGAAAACGTTTTTAGCAGATAAAGGGTCTAATGATTATAAAAATATTAACCGAACAATAGAAAACCATGAAAGCTTCCCAGAACATCTAACAAGTGAAATGGCTCGAGTAATGTATGAAAAGAACGTAAGGATTGATACAGGAATGCATGAACGTGTCAATCGAAAAGTTGCAGAAAATAGGCAAATTGTATCAATAGTTATAGATGCTCTTATTTTTTCTGCAAGACAAAATATTGCACTCAGGGGGCACAACGAGAAACATACATCAACCAACAGAGGTAATTTTCTAGAATTATGCTCATTTATATCAACATATAATCCAATATTAAAGTTACATTTAGAAAAATTAAAAGAAAACAAGATTAACCGTCTTTCATTTTTATCCAATGTGACTCAAAATAAACTTCTTTGTATATTGGCGGATATGGTTCGAAAGGATATTTTAAAACAAGTGAATAAGTCAGGGCAATTTGCTGTAATAATTGACACAACTACAGATGTTTCTAATCAAGAACAATTTACTGTCATTTTAAGATACATAGATGAAGGAAAACCTCAAGAGCGTTTGGTAGCACTAGAAACTGCTTCTGATTCTACTGGTCTAGGTATGTTTAAAGTGTTTTGTAGCATTACAGAAAAATACAATATCAACTGGAAAACACAGATGATTGCTCAAACATATGATGGTGCTGCCTCTATGCAAGGCAAATACAGTGGATTGAAAACACGTATACAAGCGGAGAATCCAAAAGCAATGTTTACTTGGTGTTTTGCCCACAAACTAAATTTAGTTATAGTTGATACTTGTGATTGCTGCATTAATACCAAAACTTTTTTCGGTAATGTTGGCGCTTTAATTGAATTTATGAGAGCTAGAAAACGGACGGCTGCCTTTGTAGAATCTCAAGAAATATTAAATCCGAGAGAACAAAAGCGTCGCATCAAACGTTTTTCCATTACTAGATGGACATCCCATGATCGAGCTTTGGTTGTCATTCAAGAAAAGTACTCTGCTCTGCTGAAAGCATTGGAAAATATTTCAAAAGCAAATGATTCAGATCGTGATACAACTTCAACAGCCAAAAACTTCATTTCGGTTATAACATCATTCCAATTTATCTTAGTTTTGGTTCTGATGAGAAGAATATTTTCGGTTTCCACTGAAGTTTCAAACTATTTGCAATCAAAATCTATTGATTTCATGCAAGCTATCAAAATGGTGAATATTGCTAAGAATAGATTGAAAACTTTGCGTACTGATGAAGGATGTAATGAAATAATTAATACTGCTAAAGAATTTGCGACTAAAAACAATCTTTCCCAATGTGACTTCAAAATGGTAAGAGCAAGAAAGAAGAAAATAATGCCTGGTGAACTATCCAGAGATGAAGTGCTACAATCTCCTACTGATTCATTTCGCTGTGACGTTTGTTTTAAAGTTTTAGATGCTATTATTACATCAATTGACACAAGATTTAATGATTCTCAAGAAATTCTTAAAGATTTAAGCCTGCTTACTCCGGAACGTATGCTATCCATTAAAACTAAAAGTGAATTGCCCAGTAGCGCGTTTGAACAATTATCGAATTGAATAGACATTGATACTAATAAATTACAATCTGAATATTTAACATTTAGCAACAGCTTAAATGATCTTTTTAATGACAATTATTCAACAACAACAAGTATATACAATGACAAAAATAATGACAGGACTGATCAACCAGATTTTAGTTCAGAAATAAGTGATGATTCTGAAATTGAAGAAAGCAGTACAACAAAAATGTCTAGCTTAGACATTTTGGGTTTATTATCAAGTCACAACTCAATAGCAGCCTTTCCAAATTTGTACTTGGCATATAAAGCGTTGTGCATCATACCTGCATCATCCGCATCTGCTGAACGCAGCTTTTCTAAGGTAATTTTTAATTATTATTTCATTATTATTAAATAGAACAAAAAACTTGTAGCATTTTTATATTTGTTTAACTCTAAAAAAGACAAAGTAAGAAACAAGTGCAATGCATATAATGTCTAAGCTGGTGGCTATGCAATCATATTTTGCGTTTAATTACATATTTTATGGCTATTCTCTACTTTTTTTTTTGTCTTTTTTATTTGCAAATACCTTTAGCTATAAATTAGTTCTAATAATTTTGTAAAATGTAGATAATAATAATATTATTAACTGTACCTATTATTTTATATTTTTATTAACCAAATATTGTTTTTTAAAATCTAATTTACTAAAAATACAAATCATCACAATTATGATTTCAGGTAAAACTAGTTAAATCTAGGCTTAGATCAACCATTGGGCAGAATCGGTTGGAAAGTTTACTTATATTAAGCTGTGAAAGAGATATTGAAATTGATCGTAATGAAGCAATTGACATATTTGCAAAGTCCTCCGATCTCTTGATGCAGAATTTATTGTTTAAATAAAATATTAAGTGATATTTTAATTATTGTAATTTGTGCTACTTAACCCTATTAAACACCAAAGTGATCTTTTAAAAAATATTATCTCATTTAATGTTATTTTGATTAATCTTATAACATGGTTTTGAAATTGCCTGATAGAGGCAATTTCCCCACAAACCCATAAATGTAATGTTTTATAGGCCAATTTTTAAGAGAGAGAATACAAACCTAGTGTTTAATGTTCAATAATAGGTCATGGGCTCTTAGGTGGGTGGGTGGGTGGTTATCGAAGAATATACTTGCCTCTGAAAATTTTTTAGTTCGCCACGCCACTGAGTACAACCGTTAAAATATTTTTGTAGTTCAATTGGAGGTTGTAAATCTCCAAAACTATCGTAATATTCTATATGTTTTCCGTTCTTTTTATACGCTACTCAATAAGTTCCTACACCGTTTTGTATGTCAAGATTGACTACAGCAGATTCTAAGTGTTTGGGACGTGGAGGTAACCTGTCTCGGGAAAATACACCAATGAAATGAGGTATTTTCAACATGCAAGCATATTTTATAACCTCGTAGTCATATAATGCTCTACCGGGTAACGTAGATATTAGTTTTTTGACATTTTTATAGTTTTCTTTACCGATCCACCAGTCTTGTACGGTGCTAGGTATAACCTTTACCTTTTTGAATCTGGTAAGTGTTGTTTTTATACGGACCTAAATAAAGACCTTTTCCTAAATGAATAGGTATGTTTATATTCGATCTCATATCATTAACCGTCTTTACAACACTAGCAATACCACCTGTGAGTGAACCTAAGGCTGATAAACCAGCAAAAATAGGTATTAATGGTAGCATACCACCTTTCTTAGGTATAGGTATGATTCTAGGAGTTTTTGTCTTCTTTTTGCTTAAAATTGCCTTTTTAGCTGCGACAACACATGTTTTCACTAATTTTAATAAATTATTTTCACTTTTTTTATTTCTTATTGACTTTTTAGCTGCACTGACTGCACATTTAAAACTACAACCAGCACCCAACTTGCGTTTAGCTTTCATAGTTGTTGTAACCCAAACAAGAAGCGGCTTTTTCTTTGAAACCGGTCTTAGGTGATTTGAATACTTCCCAAGCCTGATTTTCTAAAATCGCGTCTGCTTTCTGTCTGTCACTTATTAGGTTACTATTTTCATAAGCTATATCGTGTGATCGAGCTAATTCGTCTAAACTGTTTATACCGTGTTCACCACGTGCTAATCGTTGTCTTAACTTGGTACCAGGTCCGGCAAATCTACAACATGGAAAGAAAAACAAAAATTAAACATTAAATAATGTTTTCAAATTAAAAAAATCTTATAATAATAACATACCTATATCCGGGTAAATGTAACTCCACTGGCAAATGGTTTATGACCGAGTTAACAAGTCCACAACCTTTAGTCGTCCGTTTACCTCGAGCGCGAGCCATCGTATGACGCTATATTACATATTACACTAATATTTATATCAAGATGAGATTCATAGAGCAAGAACAAAAATTATCGGTATATAATATTGATACAAATGATACAGTTACATCGAGACATGGAGCTCTTTTTCCAAATACTGTTAAGAGGACGCCACACCAAAAGTGAAACATATACAATGACCGAGAGAACGCGCTGTTAGATGTTTTCGTGCGGCGCAAGCACGCGATCGCGTCGTTGACACGCCTATTACTCGTAGTCGGCGACCATGGACCGGTCCGTCAAAGTTTTATTTGGAAGAGCGGTTTATTATTTCATGAACAGCCGTTGCTCGCTGTTAATGTATACAATATACATTTTTATCTATAATTCGACGGGTACGCGTGAATTCATTCACGTGAATGCTGCCGCAGTATTTTAAATATCGGAGCATACTCGCGCACTAATTATTAATTAAAAAAGCTGTTTGCGTAATTGAAAATATTAATATATTTATTCGAATATTTTTTTTTCAACATGCTTTGAATTATGTCGAACACATTATTACTTTTCAAGTTATTTAATATTCAAGTTTATATTCAAATAATTATATTTTCATTCAATATTATTTATTTTTTTAACCATTAACTTCATATTTTTTTGGGCATGTATTATGTGTATCGGCTCTCTGATATCGGTTACGAGAAGTCTTAATTTGAAAAGTGGATTAACATACATTATTCTGGTTACATACACTCTAAATAAAATCTGTAAAAAATATAAGTAAAATGTTTTTTGAGATATTCTTTTACAAATATGGATTTAACAATAATAAAAATAATAGTTACAGTTTAAGTTTTTCTACCATATTATTAATCCAAAACTATTCTTCATATTTTATTTCTTGAATATTAGTCCAATTTGTAGTGTGAATTACAAAATAGCATATTTTTCGTTGTGTTATACGTAATTGACCTATGACTTGATAATAGTAATTATGATTTTTTTTAATTCAATGTTACCCGTTTTGTCATTAATACTACAATAATCCAACTAAATATAATGCATCATTGATTAGTCATGTAGTTATTAAAAATTGTTTTAAAATTCAATGAATCACGTGACTTACAAGTTTATTTTGCACTGCAAATTATTAAATTACATCATCCCTTATGTAATAATAAAATGTTGGAAAATTGGTGTATTAGTTACTTCAATTTTACTGAAGACTAAATAGGTAATAAAAGTAAAATAAATCTATCTGTGTATTCAATAAATTACATTTAATATTACATAACAATTAATGATGAAGCAAACATTTCATAAGTTAAATTTAACTCGTGGGGAAGAGGAGGTGGTAGTCGCTTATTATCACCATCGTTTTTCTTCAGACATATATTTATAAAATTGTTTAAAATAATAGGATGCTGGAGAACGTGTCAAAATTCAAAAATCGATTTTCTATGGTTTTGGCGGGAGTACGAATTTCGAAAATACGATTAAAAATTTGTACAAATTATATAACAAATTTTGGTACCGGGTTTGAGTGTCTACGATAAAAATTAAAAAAAACGGGTGCTGGCGAACGTGTCACTGGCATCCGAAATTCAAAATCGATTTTCTATGGTTTTGGCGGGTGTACAAATTTCAAAAACATGATTACAAATTTGTACAAATTATATAACAAATTTTAGTACCGTTTTTTAGTGTATTTTTTAACCTGCGGATGCCAGCAACAACCCACCTGGTCATTCACCAAGTTCCGATTGTGTAAGTCGATAACGTCGACAGCTACTTTTAAGTGTAGTTATTTTAGTAGTTACTACTTAGTACTTAGTAAAATATTGAATCATAAAACTATTATTGCTGTTATTATTATAAATATGAATTCGCGTAATCGCGTCGCGTCGCCGTCATTCCGAGAACATATTATTGTTAAATTGGGCAGCTCCGCATCGGCGTGCGCGTCGGAGTGGGAGAAACATATTCGCCTTTGCAACTACCGTAGGTCGCAGCACATTACAGTCAAAATATACAAAGTATTTTAAACTTTTGTATAAAAACTGTCTCGCGCGGAAAAGAACCGAGAATAGTACAGTAATAACTAAGAAATCAATTTTTCAGCATCAGCAGAGGAGAATTTTAACTGTGTCGTAGCGTTTTAATTTTTTCGATAAGAGCAATATAGCAAAAGTTATTTAAGTTTGTAAAACGTAAAAATTTCTGATTTTTTAAACTATTATAACTTTTTTCTTATTAATGATATCAAAAAAATAAAAACGCTACGACACAGAAAATATTATCTTCTATATTGCATACGAATTTGGTGTCTCTACTAGGATTATAGACTGAGTGGTTCTTACCCGCGCAAAACGGTTTTTAATATACAATTTACAGACGTGTGGCGTCCTCTTAAATCATTAATTATAAGAAGTTCGGGGTGTGGTAAAACAAATCTGATTTATTTTTTACTCGTTAATGAAAACGGTTTACGATTAGAAAATGTTTACATATATTCGAAAACGCTACAACAACCTAAATAGCAATTATTAAAACGCATTATCGGTAAAATTAAAGGTCTTAAGAGGACGCTACCCGGACAAACGAAACCGTATAACGCTCGATAGATCGCGCTGTTAGGTGTTTTCGCCCGGCGCATGCACGCGTTTAGCCACGCCCTGAACCGCGCTATCGGCTCATATTCTCAATAATTTTATCACAAAATCACATCTAATCATTATTCTTACAACACCCGATAATGCATCATATTTTTTCCCATAATTGCGTTTGAATCATTGACCATCAGCAACAACCGTGCACATCGGTATTCCGTCAGAATCGATATCACCACATTCAATAGCTATACGTTTCTTTTCTTCGCCAGATTTTTTAATTTCCTCCCATGCTGACTCATTTAATTATTTCGGCAATATTATTTTGAATTTTAATAGATTTATCACACGAGAGGGAAGGCATATCAAGGAAAGCTATAAACTCCGTCAGTTGTGTATGTCCAATACCTGTCATGATAAACTAGGTATTATAATAACCATGAAGAATTTGTCAAAAATGGAAATTATTAATATTATAATTATTATGCAATGTATTGATATCATTGTATACGCATTTACCTATAGCTTGACAAGCATTTACAACAGATTTATTGATAGGTATAATGTTTTCAGTTTCTTTTTCAGAAAATATTTGAGTTGTTATGCCACAAATTCTACACTTAAAACGTAATATTGACTGGAATCCACGAATTACTTCTAACTGAAAGTCCATATAAATAAAAAAACAACTTAACCTCCCTTCATTATGCTGAACTTGAATTTGTTTGATAAAAAAAGGAAATGTCAATTATTCGACATCCGATAAGAGATTCAGAGGGGGTGCTAGGGTGCTATAGCACCCCCTTGGTATATTGCTACCTGGTTAAAAACAAACATTTTACGCTATTTGTACTTTTCAGTAGGTCGGGTACGTTATACTAAATTGGTTACAAAAGAAAACTAATATTTGTTTTTATAAGTAATTTTCCCTCGACAATACTGAAACTGAATTTTTGCCACATTACCAGTTTCCACATCCACAGCAGAGAGATCTTTCTCGACCTTGAGAAGGTTGAAAAATTATTTACGATCCACTATGTCTGAAGTACGTCTTAATGGTTTGGCCATGTTAAATATTCATAAAGAGATAGATATAAACCAAGCAGTTGACACCTTCGTCCGGAAAAAAAGGAGGATGGAATTAGAAGATTGGTCAAAATGACCTAAAACTTGTTATTTATTTTTTGTTAAATTATGTGATATGATTTGTTTGTTAAATTGTTGTTTGTTTTATTTTTTTTTTTTTAACTACAGATTTTTCTTTTTTAAATAAAGGTATACGTTTTAAATGTATTTTTAAAGTTGTCATTGATGTTTATCCATTTAAATATTAAGCATATTATTAGAAAGAGGGCATGCCATCAGGATGTAGTATACAGGTACACAGAATACATTTATACCTTAACCTGAGCACCCCCCCTAAAAAAATTCTAGATCCGCCACTGGATAAGAGGCCTGCAATATTAATTTTTGTCGTATATGTAACAATAAAATAATAAAATAAAATGTTTGATTATTTTATTAAAAAAATGTATTTGTATAATAACTAATAAATAATAAGTAGTGTCAACTTATACTTTAAAATCATTTGTATTATTAATTTCGGTTTCCACCGCTAAAATTTGTGATGATACATTCCATGTCACTAAAGTATAATAGGTAGGTCTATATATTCTTTAGGTAAGTCGTAGATACTTTTATTATTTACATAATATTATTTATTATTTACCTAGAGTGATACCATGAAGTGTCAATTACCAATGGGGTATATACCATAGAATTTTTAGGTGTAGAAATAGGAACAACTGGGCTGGCATAATTTTGATCTACTTTACTGCAATTACTAAGTAAAATGAATGCATATATAATTGTATACCAAATCATATATATAAATATGATTAACAAAAATGTACATTTATTTAAAATTTTCAAAACCAAAATAAAAATTAAGAAAAACGTAGATTTTTACTCAAAACCAGTTTTTAAACTTCCAAACACTTATAAAAAAAAATGAAAAAAAATACGCTTGATGTTTTAGATTCCGAGCGAAGCAAGGAATGTATTGTTTTTACAATGATGTTTATTTCTTTTTTTTCTTGTCTGTAAACACTTTTTCGTGGACCAAATCCTGGACCAAAAGTTTTGTCCAGCAACTTTTTAGATTTGAAATCGAACTGAGATGGTACTTTAGAAAGGTAATTTTTCGAAAAATCTCCATAGTTTTTCCAGGAAAGGCGAAAAGCTGAGTAATAACGGCAAAATCGGTAAACGATATTTTCAATTTTCAGATTTTAGTTACTTAGTCATAACTCGAAATGTGTTTTTGCTAGAAACTTGAAAATTTGTCATCTGTATCAGACATACTTCCTTATGTTAAAAAAACTGTTATGCAATTTTGAGCATTTTTAGCTTAAATATAGAACTTTGAATTCAATTAATTTTTTGAAAGTTTTTATGCAATTAAATTTTAAATATTTCATAAAAAGTTCTGAAAATTTAATATGACCTTACTCGTACACTTAACTAACGATTCTAAAATCGCTAGTCAGGATTTTTTTTTATACACGTTTTAACACTGTATATTATACTGAAGCTTTGCTCAAAATAGTTTTTTCGAATGCAATGATTTGTTATTGTGTTCAAATGGAAAGTACCATACAACTAAACTATCGTAAGTCAGGCTAAATTGTTATTTTACGCAATTATGTAATTATTTCGTATACATTTGAACTTTAGATGCTTATAAAAAAAAATTGTGACTAACGATTTTTGATTTTTTTAATAGCGATAAGTTCTTCTTAAGAGGAACCTTGTATTAAATTTTCAAAGTTTTTTGGCCAACCAACTTTTTTTTATCCACTTTTCAGAAAAAAAAACCAATAAAGGCAAAAATTTAAATTGTCTATAAAAAGCTCAAAAAAAGTCAAAAGTTTTCAAAAATTGTACCACGTATAGATGATTTCAATATAAACATTTGGTGAAAATTTCAAGTATCTACTTGTTATATTTATATTGAGTAACAGCTAAATAAATAAATCTATTTCGTTGAAAACGGGTTTTGCACAAAAAGTACTGTTTTTTCCTCAATTTTTTGTTGGTTTTTCCCGCGGCATTTGAAAACTTTTGGGAATTTTCACTTGTGACTCCTCTAAGGTACCTTCGATATTCGTTTGCTACCGAAAACACACCCTGAAGTTCAAAATTGAAGCATTATTTCGACTAGTTATGGTGTACAAAGACTCTCAAAAAAAAAACAAAAAAAACACACATTATAGTAAAATTCACTTCGTTCAGAATCTGAAATCAATTTTGTCGAAAATCAGCATTCCATAAATTTTAACGTTTTTCATTAGTTTTTCATCTGTTTTCACCTATAACTTATAAACAGTTGGAAAATTCGAAAAATGATATGTATAAAATACCAACCAGATACGAATTGCTTTCAGAAGAAGTACTGCATGAAAAAATCTGACAATTATTTCGAGGAGGTACTTATCGTGTATACATACACACATAAAAATAATAAAGAAGCTATTAAAAAAACACACATTACTGTTATAAGAATTTAGGCAAAAACTTTCCTTGACAAACAGCAGTCAACTGAAGTCATAGGATTGACACACATAAAACACTCAGTATTGTCTATCAAAAGTCAAAACTCGTCAAAAATTTGACGATAAATAATTTCCAGATAAACTGATAAACATCGCAATCATATTATAATGGTTATTAATAATTAGTAGAATATTAGCACCCGTCGCTATCGTAGTAGTTTTGTTTTTAATTTTTATCAAGATAGCGGTACGAACTCGTTATTGCGTTGTGGAGTGGGAATGGACGGGGGTCACCACTATTGCAACTAACCGCACCGCGTTGAGCTGGCCGCATGGCGCGCCAGTTGACGGTGTAAATAATTATGCACTTTCTTGTAAAACCCTTTTTCGAACTTCAAGTACTACGAAGTCTAAAATGAACTTGAACGCTTGATAAATGTACCTTTAGAAAGATGATAACATTCACTATGTTTTGTTGGAAACCGATTTTTTAAAACACTTTAAACAAGCGAGCATTAAGACATTACAAAAGAGTATTAAACAAGTTTTTATTTGCAAGCATTTTGCAGAAAAAAAATACAATTTCAAAAATCTGATTCCAACAAAACATAGAAACTGTCATCACCTTTCCATCAATATATTAATAATGTCTCTATGTTTATTATAGACTTCGTAGCACTTGAAATACAAACGCACTATTTTTACTAAAAAAAATACATGGGTAGCGTCCTCTTAACATATTTACATTTTTTGAAAACGAACAAGTCATTTCACCAGAAACTCTGTTTTTATAATGTTTACCAAACTCTGTTTTTATAATGGGCGATGTAATCGGTGAGCAGCAAAATATTATTAGGGAATATTTTTCCCGTGGAAGACATAATAAAGTAGATATATTTTACTTGGCTCAGAGTTATTCTAAAGTACCGAAACAATTAATACGTGATAACGCAAACTTGATAGTATTATTCAAACAAGACGAAACAAATTTAAAACATGTATATAATGAACATAGCTCTGGTGATATGTCATATCAAGAGTTTAAAACTTTTTGTGCAACATGTTGGAATCGAGATAGATTTGCATTTATTGTTATATGTAAAGACAGTGATCGCGATAACGGGCGTTATCGATTAGGTTTCGATACCTATGTAGTTATATAAAGCACAACATCACCATCACCATCACCATCACCCCATAACTATATAAGTAACCGATAAACGTGATTACCTGACATAAGTGTGTACGAGTTCAAACTGTACAGTTGTTTTATATTATTATTATTAAAATAGTGTATAACATGTTTAAGTGTGAAAAGTGTTACAGATCATTTACTTTGAAAGACAATTTACTTAGACATATCAAAACCCACAAAGGTGAACGAAACCCTTGTAAACTGTGTAACTCTACATTTAAGTATAGTTCAGCGCTAAAACGTCATGAAAAAAATTTGCACAGTAAACATATGCCCGAAGATTCAACAACATCTAAATTAAAAACATTAGCACCTTCTTCAAACACTGTATATATAAAACCTAATTCACACGTAGACGAATTTCAACTTTAAATGAAATAGCTAGGGCTAAAGAAAATATCAAACGTAAATATATTGCATTAAAAAGTGGAGAGAGCAATATTCGTCAGTTAATAAACCAAACGTTTAAGCCAATAATCGAACCATTAAACAAAATATCTAATAAACAGGAAGAGCTTAACGAAGAAAAAGATTCACGTAATCAATACTATAATAAAGTTAAAGATGATTCACTAGATGATAATAAATATCAGTTTAGAATAAATGCGTGGTTTAAGTCTTTAGATCTAGATAAAACGTATGGTCCTAAGAAACATTCAGACAGTTTGTTTATTGAAGAAAATATATATCCGTTAACACCTGGCACAGTTCGTTTACTATTTAACAAGAACCCATCAGTATATACAGAACAAGATTTAGAAATATATAAAGCAATTTTAGTTCAAACCTCTGCACATTTAACTCGAGATTCTAATATTAAAATCAAAGGAAATAAATATAAAAATATAATTTCTAAATTATTTCCATCAGGCGCTGGTCTGTCTAAAAAATTACAGAAACACAATGTAGTATATTGGAACGATCCAAACGAGCTAGTCGATCGTTTACGTTTACTTTTAGCGTCCAAGGCGGCAGGTAATACTGGTGTTGGTAACGAAATTACCGCAATTTTTGAAGAACTACTCGAAGCAGGTTTTATAAAAAGAATTCCAAATGTCTAAACGAGATATGTATCGCAAATGAATTACACAGTCTAGAAATATATATACCAGACGCCGTGTTAATGTATATGGTAAAAATGATTTACTTCAAGCAGATTTGGTTGAAATGATACCACTTTCTAAAGTAAATAAAGGTTTTAAATATATATTATGCGTCATAGACTGCTTCACAAAGTATGCATGGTGTATACCGTTAAAATCAAAAACTGGAAATGATGTTACAAAAGCAATGTCTAAAATAGTATCCATCAGTTCTCCAAAACTACTACAAGTCGATAACAGAAAAGAGTTTTACCACAGAATAAATTAAATAAGAAGCGTCACCTTGGCCGCCCGAAAAATCGTCCGACATATTGGAAAATGAATCAGTGTGACCACACATCGAATATTAATGTTTTTCATATTTATGTTGCGTTTAAAAACACTGTCCGTAACGGTTTTTTCTCGGCGAGACCATAGAAATCATAGAACACAAAGGTTCTCTGCTTTCGACGCTTGTACGAGTTGGACGTGGATTTTACGCTATTCGTACATTTTTTTAATTTATACTTACCTACCACATTTTTATTCTGCATTAATTATTTATGTATATATTTATATAGTTTGTTATTAAATAATATAATATATATATATATATATTTCTTCAATATTTGTTTTATTTACGAGACGCCGTGAACCATTTCATTTTTCTTATTATTTTGTTTTTTTGTTTGCGTCAGCAAAATGGAAGAGTTTTATATTCATAAACGTCCTAAACAATACGCAAAATGTTATATAACTAACTGTAAAAGCCACTTAATGGTAGATAAGGAAAGTCTTAGTTTTTTTTTATTTCCTAAAGATCCGGTCAGATCAGCAATGTGGATCAAGAACAGCAAATGTGATGAACTTAAATCAATCTCCAATTTGGGTTCCAACCAGAAGTATCTTTATGTTCTTTACATTTTGAAAGTAAAATGTTTTCTAATTTTCAGAGAAATCAACTTTATAAAGATGCAACTCCAACATTGTTTGATGTTGATAGTAAGCAGTGTGTAAATGAACCAGTAACGAATATCGAAGTACACGAAAGTCATTCATCATGTTCTACACCAGGTACGTCTCATATAATATTTTATTATAAATATACTGAGATATAAAAGAAATGTAATTGAGCATATTTTGCATTTATTTGTGCATATTTTGACAATTGTTTTGCTTATTCGCACCATATTTACCACAAGTTAAGTGCATTCCTATCTCTAGGATAAAAGTAATTTTAATATTAAGACAAAAAAAATATCAAATATGATTACAGGTTCATCTACTCGCTTATCTATAAACTCTCCAAGTTTATCAGATGCATCAACATCAACGGGAATTACATCTAGTGTCAAGGGCGTTCAAACACCTGGTCATCTCTCATCAAAAACTCCCCGAAAAGCTGCTCAAGAGAGAAACTAAAAGAAAGTGAACGGGTTCGGGCTGAGTTGGAACACATCATCATTAATTTGAATCAACAAATAGCCAACGAACCAAGTAACAAATTGAAAAATTGCCTTGAAGTATGTAAAGAACTCTTGTCCCCCACCCTCTTCATGATAATCCAATCTCAAATTCAAAATAAAGATAAAACTCGCCGAGCATTCAGGTACTCTAATGAAATAAAACAAATCGCTTTAAGCATTTATTTTCTAGGACCAAGAGTTTACAATTTGTTGCAAAATCCACTTTCCCTTCCTACTGTTCGAACCCTTCAACGAGTAACTTCAAAATTTGAAATAAATCCAGGTTTAAATGATTTTCTTTTTAATTTTGTATCTTTTAAAATTAGTAATTTTAAATCAAATGCGCTAGATTGCATACTTTGTGCCGATGAAATGGCTTTAAAAACAAACCTATTTTATAACATTTCCAAAGATAAGATTATAGGTTTTCATGAATCTAATTCTCATAAAAAGTATGAAACTGCCAAATATGCTTTAGTCCTCATGCTTAGAGGAATAAATCAAAATTGGAAACAACCAATAGCTTATTTTCTTGTCTCTAGTAGCTGTACCGGTATTGATCTTAAAGATATCATTATATCAACAATTTGTCGCCTCCAAAATATAAAACTTAATATTCGTGCTTTCATTACTGATCAAGGCTCCAATTTTGCAAATTTTTCTAAAAGCTTTTATGTTTCTCCAGACAAGCCATTTTTTGAAGTAGAAGGAAAACAAATTTTTTATATTTTCGATCCACCTCATCTTTTAAAATCTACACGTAACATGTTCTTTAAACATAACTTCAAAATAAATGATTCCATAGTTACTAAAACACATCTTGATTCTTTTTATAATTATGATTCTGAATGTAATCTTCGATGAACTCCAAAATTAAAATATGCACATGTTCACCCTGGGCCTTTTGAAAAAATGCGTGTGTATTTAGCCAGTCAAATTTTCAGTTCCAGTGTAGCTTATAGTATGACTGTAACTTTATCATCTGGAATTTTACCTCCTTCTGCACAATCTACTATTAATTTCATCAGTGATATGGACAAATTGTTTGATATATTTAATTCATCAAAAACTCCCAATCTTAAAGAATACAATAGACCATTTAAATATACCCATTCACAAATTAATCATTTAGATGAAATGGCTGAAGTTTTTAGAAATAAGAGTTATCAATAAATTTAATGGACTAGATGTTACTCACAGAATGAATTTTATTAATGGTTGGTTAATTTCAATATCTTCTTTAAAAATGTTGTGGCATTCTTTAAATCCAACCAAAGATCAAAGTTATGTCCTTTACACTAGACGTTTAAATCAAGATTGTTTAAAAAATTTATTTTGTTATTTCCGCCAACAACATGGTAATAATACAAATCCTACACCAATTGATTTTTCTCGGTCTTTTAAAAAACATTTTGGTGCTAATTATTTCAAGCATTCCTCAGGTGCAAATTGCATTGAAGATTTAGATCAAATTTTAGTTTCACAGTTACCCCATCCTAAAGAAATTATTAATTTTGATGTACCTGATAAAAATCTTTTTAAATTTAAATGTATAAATATTGGTATAGCTGATTACAGACAACTTAACATTCCAGAACGTAATGCATTCACTTACGTTTGTGGCTATTTAATGAAAAAATGTTTAGAAAATCATAATTGTCAGGTTTGTAGTGATTATGCTTACCATCAAAAGCAGTTAGACCATTCAAATCTTTTATGTTACTTTAAAGCTTACCCTACTCATCAAAATTTAACTTTTGGTAATTTAATGATGCCCCATGACACCTTTTATAATTTCATATATGAATTAGAAAATATTTTCATCCATAACTTCCCTTCCATTTCTTACGATGACGGTGTTGGCGCCAAATTGAAGATAGATATTAGTAATGTTCCTTTTAATCATCCTTGCAAATCTTTCAATAAAACTTATTTAATTAATTTATTTATCAGATTTAGAATTTATTCAGCAATAAAATTTTTAAATAGATCTTTAATTTCAGAAAAAAAGTTAAAAAATAGAAAATTAGCCATTCTTACCCACTTGTAAAACATAATATATTTATGACAAAGTATACTTATGTGTATCCTACTTACTATAAATCTAAATCACTACTAGTATTCTAGTGGTCATGTACCATCATTCATTAGAACATAGACTGATTATAATAATGTAGTTTTTCACATTTGTTTGCTTTTCTGAGTATGTAATGTATATTATTTTATCCAAGTCTACATCTAAATTTGTCTAAAATCCATTTAAAGACTTCTAAAAAAAAAATTAATAAATTAAGAATTAGAGAGTTGGGTACATTTTAAAATAAACCTCTACAATTTTAAATTGTTCACATTGCTAATCGACTATTTCATATTCTATAGATAATTAATCTTCATGTTTATTTAATGTTTATTGTATAATAAAATTTATTTGTATTACATGTACTTAAAGTTTAGTATGTATGCATGCATTTTCCTTTTATTTTATTTATTAATGTATATTTATAATTATAAATTATTTTAATAAATGAATTAATTATACTAGTAAAATCTATTTGTATTTGTTTTTCTTTATTTATATTAATTTCCATACCTATAATGGTAACATACAATTAACCATCAAATATTTCTTTTATGGTATTTCATAAAAAAAAAGAACAAGATTATTCCAATGATTTTATTTTATTAAAAAGAAGAAAAAAAAGATATCAACAACAGACATACTATCATTGAAGGGCTCTGTGCAAGAACTAGACAGCTCCACTTTTTAAAAATTTTCAGGAAACTGAAGATTTGATAAAGATGATAGATCAAAAAAATATCATACAAATTAATTTAAAACTGGTTTAAATATTTTGGAAACAAAATAAGTTTGTTTAATGGTTTCCATTCCTAACTTCCTAATTGTTTATAAAATCTTTTAAAACTCAAACTAAAACATTAATTTAGGAAAATAAAAATGAAACCTGAGTGAACTTTCAAATATTTTATTAACTATCAATAAATATGAAAACAAAACAAATTAGAATTAAAAACAAAAATGTATTATAAAAAACCTAGATTTATAGACATTATTTTTCTGTACTAGAATCTAAAATAAAAACAGTTTTCAACAAATATGGAGCTGTCTGGTTCTTGCACAGAGCCCTTCAATTATTTGTTAATTTTTGGATGTCATTGAATACTTGACTGTTATTAATGTTTGATTATGAGAGTATGAACACTTTATAACAAATTTAAAAATAAAGGCTACTTCCGAAGGAACGTCGTTTTTGTAAAAAATATTGCTCAACAGACAAAATTACTGCCTTTTGAAAAATATAGAACTCCGAACATTATAACTTCAATCTTCGACAAATGCATAGACAAAAAATAAATGCTGGTTGTACGTTCTCTTTAAATTAATTTAAACAACTTTATTAATGAATCATCACAATATAAAATCTAAATTATACAATGAATTTCACAAAGTAGAAATTATTATTTAATGTATCTTAATTTAATAATTGATTAGAGTGATATCACATTTCGGCTTGTAAATATGTTCGGAAACGTAAATAACTTAAAGATATTTAAGATTGTTTATTTCATGGTCACACTGATTCACTTTCCAATATGTCGGACCGTTTTTTCATTTTCCCATAAGGGCAATGTAACGTTATCAAAGGTGACGCTTCTGATTTAATTTATTCTGTGGTTTTACAACAAGGTATTTGATATTTTAATGAAAAAGTATGATATTAAGAGATATTCTACGTTTAGCACTACTAAAGCGTGTATTGTTGAACGATTTAATCGTACATTAAAATCAAATATGTATAGAGAATTTACTGCTAGAGGCTCACGTGATTGGATTTCTATTTCACCAATGTTAATTAATAAATATAATAACTCTAAACATAGAACTATTGGTGTGAGTCCTAAAGAAGCACATGAAAATCCTACACTAGTTAAGTTGAAACAACGTAAAATTACCGAAAAAAAAAATTTGAAATGGGTGATAAAGTGCGTATAAGTACACAAAAAGGAATATTTACAAAAGGATATCTACCTAATTGGTCAACAGAGATATTTACGATTGTTAAAATAAATAAAACATTTCCTCCAACATTTCAATTACAAGATTATTCTGGTAAACCGATTTCAGGATGTTTTTATACCGAAGAAATATCAAAAACATATTACCCACACGATTACTTGGTTGAAAAAATTATTCGGAGAAAGAGTAATCAGATATTTGTCAAGTGGTTAGGATTTCCTAGCTCACATAATAGTGACACGGTCGTTTTGTGGAGTGTGGCAGGGTTACTCACAATAGCACAATGAAAATGTATAATGGAATAAAACCGTGTCTAATATTTCGTGAATTGAACAGATTCCTTTATTTTCAACACAAAAAAAAGAAAAAGAAGAAACAATATAATCCACGAAATGGTGACGGATTCGGATGACGAAAAAGGTCTGGATGTTGCCACCGCTGAAGTCCGTCGAAAGATGGGGCCTCGTCCGTAGACACAGCCGCCGGCCGCTGGTGCACTACTTTATCGGCATCGAAAGCTTTCCCCCTCTGCCCGGTGTCCGAGGTAGGTAGGAAAGTGTCGGTGCGATATCATCGCCACCCGGGATGTGGCTGGAGAGAAGCTAACGCGGTGCGCGGTGTCGGTGTACATATTGTACCTACGACACACGGTACCGCATCAATAGTTGGATAAATAAGAGTGATATTAAAATATAACAACATTTAATATCTAAACATGGACGTGTTCGGACGTAACTCGTCTAGTAAACAAAAATCATTAATAGATTATGGTAATCGAACAGTCAAGAACAAATTAAATATACACAGTGGTTTAATTGATACCAACTCAGAAAAAATCATGATTCTTACTGCAAATTCACATGAAATGAACAATACAATTAAAATATTAGGGTATAAAATAGAAGAAATGAATGAATCTATACAGTAATTATACAATATTTACCACAATGAACAAACTCATAATTCGGATTCAGATGTAGAAGCTTAGCTATAGTTAATTATTATTTATATGACTTATACATTGTATTTAAAAAATAAAATAAAAAATATTACACAATAATATATCTATCTGTTTTTATTTAATATACATCTTATGAATTTGCATGTTTACTTATTACATTTTTTTCTTATAACATAAATTTGTAGTGTATGTATACAATTATTAAGGTTTCAATATTTATTTTAAATAAATGTTAAATAGCATAAATATTTATAAATTTGTCTATTACATATCATAAGATAATTAATAATTAAAATTAATAATTAAAAAATGGCTAATCTGCTTCCTCATCATTTATCAGCTCTCTAAAACAGAATAAAAAAAATCATTTAAAATTATATATATTAATTTATTTCATTAGTATTTTTATTTATTACTAATACTAACGTTATTCTATAATGACCCCATGGTAAAGTATCAATTCTATTTTCAAGAATAAATCGTTTATCATCATAACGATTGAGAGCTAGTTTTGATGTTGTAATTGTTTTAACCTTATGTTTATAAGACCTGAAAGATACCATATCTCTCTTTGGGTTAAACTCTCCATTTTCACCAAATAGACACTTTTTATAAAATTTTCATATGATGATTCACCACAGCCTTTGATACACCTTTTGCTTTAATTGTTTCTTCTCCAGCCAAATCATATCCATATGACTTTGCACGGAGCGCTATTTGTTCCTTAATTGATGAACCACCAGTTTCATCGGTGAAAGTTCCAGGAACTTTTTTTACGATCAATGGGAAGTTGGATGTATCGAACTTCTCGAGAAATCCTGGTTTAGTTTTTAAATCGTAGTAAAAATCTTTAGTCTTTACTAAATACATGAGAGAATCTAAAAAAAAAAATTATTACTTGTATAGGTAAAAAATATTTTTTTATATTTACGTTGAAAAATACAAACCTGTATCCATATATAGTAATTCAATGTTGTCTCCATAATATTTTCTCATTGAATTGTAATGAAAGTCGTACATTAAGGTTTTTGAAATGTCTAAGACGCTCAATCCAACATATTATGTTTAAATTTAATATTTATTAAATTGGTTTATCAAATTTGAGCATTTCTCTATTCAAATAAATAGCTGATAAGTTTTCGTTATAAATGGTCCTGTTTTTAAATGTAGTTTTATTAATTAATTTTGAACATGTTCGAGGATTTGATACCAGTGTCATATCCATACGGTTTCTGACATTCTCCATGGTTTTACCTGAATATAAAATATAAAATTGCTTAATGAAAATTTATATCAATATATTTCATAAAATTTTCATACCGAAAACAGAGTTGTTCATCAACTTAAAAAAATCCTTTTCAAAATTGTTCATAGCTTTTTTTCGCATATCTGTGTTAAGTGTTATATAATCACTTAGCCATGGTGATTGATTAAATTGTATAACACTGTGTACCTTAAATATTATTAATAGTTTTTAATTAAACAATGATATATTCATTTATATAATCATATATACATACTTTATCTAAAGTTAAACCTGCACTCAAACTTTGTTTCAATGTCATATAATGAACTACATAATTCCTTTTTGGTTGCAATGTACACATCAGTTTCAGAAACTTGCCGTTAAGCGGAATGCCTTTTTCAGGTAAGTAAGGTAAATCTCTATGATCATCATGCAAACATTTTGGATATGAAACATCGATTCGAGTATCATACCAACAGACGACTTTTCATTCATGGTTTGAAGTTTTTGAATTATGTGCATAACGTCTAAATCATCGTTGACCCATTTAAAACCGTCCTTAGGTAGATATTGTTGCATGGCCCAACCGTAACTGAAAAATGATTAATTATATTATATTTTCATATAAAAAAAAAAAAAAATAATAACTAATATATACTCACAGATTTGTGGCATTAAGATATACAATCCAAGTATCAGGTTCTGTGGGAATATATTGGTTTCCGACAGTGAAATTGTTTGCTTTAAAGTAACTTTTAACTGCCTGTGTCAAACCGCCTCTAATCCCACTCTCTATCATCAATACCATATTGTAGTCATGTATTTGTTCCAGTTCTACACCCGTAAGTTTCAACATACAGTCAAATGACATACCAGGAGCAGTATAGTAATAACATGGATCGAGTCCATAGGTTTCTAAACACAAATCTCGAAAATTTTCGAAAATATCTGACAATGACATAACATCTATTTTCAAATATAAGTCGCTGTATTCACCTATAACAATGTATTAAAAAAATTTTTTCATTTTTATTTTATAATAAATTAATTATTTTATATATACCCAAGGTTTAACAGTCAAAATGTTTCCATACATCTTGAACATGTAAATAATCTTTATCAGAAATGTTATTTTCTGTGAGTTTACTATAAAATTCACATTTCGGTGGTATCTCGGTATCGTTCAACTTTCCCCATGAGTCAGTGTATTCATACGGATATACACCCTTCCGTGTAACCAATTTCATATCATCACTGGAAAATACTTTAGCAGTCTGTCGAAAATTTGATAAGTCTATAGTTATTAAGTTATGAGCCAAATTTTCTAAACTAGATGGCATAAACTTCATGGTATCTACGAATCGAATTGTGAAATTATTTTTTATATATTTTGAAAATGATATGAACTTCTCTTCTGTATTCGGAATGACTGATATGGATTGAGCATCATATCCAAGTTCTGTAGTGATGAAATGACCGTCATAATTACTAAGATTGTGAAATAGACACGGTACGAATTTGGGGCATCCTCAGTAACAAGTTGCAGTTGTTACAAATTGTCTGTCTATATTTACCAGTTAAATGATCATGATCTTGAACTGGTGGGTTACTAGCTTTGAACTCATGATAACACATATTGCATTTACTTCCGTCAACTGTTGATTGATGATTAACTTGATCAGCGTATGTTAAAATCTTGGTTATATTTGTTTGGAACATGTCAGCAATTTTATGACCAATTGAAACAATTTCTTCAAGAAATCGTTTTGCGACATTAACATTTAAAGAATCTCCTCGAAACACTACCGGTTCCGTTGGAATATTAAATTGATTTAATAATTGAATAGGTATATCGGCATTTGGTTTAACATAATAACAGTAACTCATTGGTATATGGTCACTGATGAATCGCGTGTTACAATTTTGATCATCGTCGTCGTCGTTTTGTTCAGGCTTTTTAAGTAAACATTCGAAGTCTGCGTAAATTATGATTGGATGTCGTACTGTGTTAGTTAAATTTTTAAATTTCATGAAAGTGTTAGGTTTAGGCATTAACGGAGTTGCAGTTTCATTTTTATCACATTTTTCTTTATGTTCGGATAAACGTTTTTCACCTTCTGAAGATTTTTTGAAACATGTGAAACATCTACGACATATCAACATTGAATGATCGCATGCATTAATCTGTGGACTTATCAATCGTCTTATATATATTATATAAATCATTTATTAAACAGTAATGCTGTTTCCCATTATTATCGTTAATTAATAGTAAATCGAAATGGTCAGCGAGTTCTTGTTTAGAAACTTTAATAGTTATAATAATATATTCGCCCTTTTTATTTTTTGGATTTTTCACATTTTTTTTCATAGTCTTTATACCTTTTTTCATTCCATAAATGTTTATAGATACACCAGGGTTATGTTTTTCAAAAATTTTCACGTCTTTCAACAATACTGGATAAGTTACGACTGAAAAATTATATTTATCATTTAATTTGTCATAATGACTAGATAGTCTATACGGATGTACGTGAACAAATTTTGATAGAATACTATATTTGAAACACATAATATTATCATTATAATTTTGAACGTTTATCGTTGCTTTTCGTTTGTTAATTTCCTCAGGTAATTCAATATACGATGATCCTCCAATTGGGCTATATTTATTTATACTTAATAACAGACCATCAATTTTATCAAGTGTATATCCTGACCCTAAACCCTCGTAATGTTCCTGTTCTTCTAATAATTTTTTGAAATCTTCATCTAATTTATCGTTTATACATGTTTCTTTATATATAGCTCTAGCAATAGTTTTAAACGCTCTATTTTCAAATTTTTCGGTTCCGGGGATAATGTATGTAGCCTCAAGTTTTAAATTATATTTGACTACACCGATGTCTACTTTTTTCTCAAGTATAGTAATAATTTCAGACACAGAATCTTGTAAAAATAAATTGTATGTCTTTATATCATCTAAATTTTTCATGTAATAATCTTGACATAAATCATTGAATGATGATTTTAAAAGTACCATTCCGGGTGTTTTGACATTACTCGTTCGTACGCTTTTCAATTTAATTGCTTGATTAGAATTTAAACCTATCATTAAAATAAATAATTTTAACATGTTTAAAAAAAAATTTTAAAAAAAATTAAAAAAATTAAAAAAAAAAAAAATTAAAAGCACTCACTACTATTGGATGATTCTGCACGCGTATTAGGTACATATACATTGTGTGCAAGCTGAATCATATTTGAGTTATTTTCTACACTTGCTTGTTTCTTATTAGTATAAACATTTTGATAATTAATTTCGGCTTTAATACAAGTTTCATCATCAACATCATTACCCCATTGGTAATCAGTAAAATCATTTTTCCTTTTATTATTAGATACTGCAAATTCATAACGTTTTAATTAGTATTTATTATTATTATTTTTTAAAGTTAATTTAGTACTAAGTTTTTAAATATACATTTAACATTAATATATAAAATGTATTTTTATCATGTTATATATTACAAAAAAATTTTAATTTATTTTTGGTGTTTATAAGATATAAATTAAACGATATAAGTACCTTCAATCGTAGTGTCTTGAACATGAGTTCCTAGATCCATAGCATCGTGTTGAGCACCACATTGACGTTTTTCCATATGTCTATGTAGATCATGTTTACGGGTGTAGATTTTAAAACATTTAGCACACGAATGAGTTTCTTTGCGAGCATGTGATTTGACATGCCTTAACATGTTCCGTTTTTCCGTGAAAAATTTACCGCAAATTGTACATGAAGCCATTATGATATTATATATCAACAACGAACGAAACGCAGACACAAAAAAAAATTAAATTAAAAAAAAAAAAATGCGAAAATGCATGCAAAAAAAAATGTGAAAACGTATGAACAATTGAGCGAAACGTAAGTACAGTTAAAACGTATACCAGTAATCGAACACGAGTTAGCGATTAATGTAGAAAATGTACGACCAGTTTGAAGCTAGGACATACACTAAATTTTATTTGAAGTCATTTAAACCATGTGCCATCAATTTTATTATTTACCCATACTTAAAATTTCTACTTTTTCATACCAAAACCTAAAATCACTTGTCATTGGCTGTTAATATTTATAAATGTATATTATATATGAGTAGAGGAATCACATGTATAATTACTCTATTAAGCATCATTGTAATAATCGAATAACATAATATAAATTGTAACTACATTACAAACTCATTAAGGGGTCTTGGAGTTACGCTTAGGTAATGACCATCCGACAATATTAGCAAATATGATACCCATACTAATGTGATATTTAGCATCATATAATATAATATGTAGTGCATTATTTAAAATAATTTTAGGTATAATGATAGATTGTAGAAATGAAAAAACAAATGTTTTATTAAATATCAAATATTTTTCTATATTGAACATATATAATAATATATACATATATTATCAATTCCATCGTTGCGAACCCCAACTATAAAGACTGTTTGTGTTGGTTTCTGAAACGGAATCATTTATTATCCCTGCTAAAGTCATTGATGGCGGTGAGTAGTTGTTGAAATATGATGGACCATCATATTCATCGACTGATTTTGGTATTTCTATCCGTTGACCGTCTTCAAAGTTACTCGCTGACTTTGGTGGTGGTGTTAAAAATTCCCCCTGAAAACATAATAATATTAAAAAGTTAATATTGAAAGTACTTGAGTCGATGAGCTCGCTGGGTGATGCCGGTGCAACGTATTTAAACTTCTTGTACGCTGTTACGTTGTCCATGATCGATCCAGCCATATTGATTATATCAAAATATTTTTACATTCAAAAGTTGAAAAATTAACTCGTAAAGCACTTGTACGACTGTAGGTTGACTGATATTATTTTGTTGTTTGTTCCACATATTATATACGAAATCGGTAAACGGATATGGAAGGGTTTAGGAAGGAAATATAGCTTATGTAGAATCGTAACTACAATATCATTACACATATACCATTATGATAGAGTTGAGTCTTTTCTTGGAAACTCGTTAGGTACCTTAACTACATTGTCATTACACATATACTATTATGATAGAGTTGAGTCTTTTCTTGGAGACTCGTTACCTTAACTACATTGTCGTTCACTTTTCATATACATGTGAACCACTAAATAATATTATTTTAGTTGTAAAACTATAGTCGACAAGTTAAGTGATACAATGTCTTCAGCTTTTCTAGATATTCAGTGCATTCTAGGAGTAAACAACAAATATTTTATAAAAGAAATGTCTATAGTAGACACTGAAACCTATTCAACTCAACATTGGATTTTCAAACATTCAAATACTTTACAAGACAAAAAAAGTATAAGTGTTAATAAATGGCTCGAAAATCAATTTCATGGACTTTCATTGGGCTATGGACATGTCGAGTATAATGAACTAGATGAAATTTTAAATAGTTTAAAATTCGATACCATCTACTTGAAAGGAGAGCAAAAGAGACAAATAATCAAGGGTATTCTCTCTCATGTCAACATCATAAATCTCGAAGATCTAGGATGCCTACGTTTAAATGAGGTATGCGATGAAGAAACTTTACCGTGTTGTATTTTTCATAAAGATGTGAATCCTAAACAATGCACATTTTTCAAAGTATTTGCATTGAAAAAAAGGTTTTTAAATAATTATATGTGATACTTGTATATATTATAACTATTAATTGAGACTTGTACATTTTACTGAACATAATAAATGATTTATATTTTAACTCTGATTTTTTATTTATTATATTAACAGCCTTATTATTGTGAAGACATAATATAACGATTAAGCAAACTTCCATAGAACATATTAATATAACATATACGTTTTGATAATTTTTTCCAAAATTCTCAAGACATACAGAAATAAAACTATCATTTTTAGAGAACAATATGAATTTTACAAACACATTATTATAACGATAATTAGATACCTATACCGTAGTAGAAATTAAAACCTATAATAATTATAAGTGCATTATTTGTTTTAATGTATACTTAAAGACATAGCGAAATGTACCTATCATTCTCAGAAAACAATAAGAGTTGTGTACGCACAGTATAGTACCTATACGCTAATTAGATGCGCTGTGTATTAGGTAATATTAATTTTAATGGTCGTAGAGTCGGATTGTGATAATGCGTACGGAATAATACCGTCGTACAGAGTTCGATTCTAACCCAGAATATTGTATTAATTTTATTATTAAAAGGAGAAGTTAAAGGGGAGGTAAGCGTAATATCACATAATATTTTGTGGTATAACAGTTTTATAAATAATAAATATAATTCTTTACGTTTTATAAAGATTGATGACATACCGAGTTTGAGGAGTGGGGGTAAAAACAAGTCGCCAGGTTAGGGGGTAGGTTAGGTTAGGTTAGGTTTCGCTCCGGCTCCGGCTCCGACTCCGGCTCCGGGGCCAGTACCGGCTTTTCTATACTACTAACGACGACCAAGTTCACATTATGCTACATTAGAATCGATATAGCTCATCTTGTAAAATTAGTAACTCGATGGAAATGTTGGAGGGGAAATACTATTTAAAAAAAATTTTATGTTAGGTAACTGAATTTTAATTAACATATTATATCAACGTCAATAGAATGTTTTTAATAGTTTATAATTACAGGTGTATAATTTTATTGATAAATGCTAAGACTTTGGACAGTTTTAAAGCAGTTTTAATGGATACATTAACTTTGGCTTTGAGATGATACTGTGGAAAACTAACGGAATCAATTGATACTGATAGTCCATCTGAAGTTGCTAAAAAGATATTACTGAGTAAAATAAAAGGTATATTTTTGAAACAATAAAATATTCTTTATTCTTAATTTAAAATGTTGAACTATATAATCTTAATGTATCATATTTTCCTATGATGCGAGTATTTTATATTCTGAACGGAGCGATAAATATAATAGTTTTACAATTTATGTGTGTCTTTTAGATTCTGAACGAAGTGAAGAATGTATTGATTTTACTATGATGTGTTTTATTTTTTATTTATGTAAACACTTTTTCGGGTAGAAATACTAGACCAAAAGTTTTATCCAGCAACTTTTTAGATAGGAAAATAGCCCAAGATGGTACTTTATTCAGGTCATTTTTCGAATTTTTCAATAGTTTTTCCAAGCGTGGGCGAAAACTGATGGAAAGTTGACAAAAAACTGTGAAAATTTCGTATTTTCAATTTTTGTGAAATCTATTTTAGTTTATTATTTATAACATCAATAATAATTAAGTTCGAAACTTGAGACTTTTACCACATTCTGAAAATGCTTACGAGTATACTTCATAAAAATTTCAAAACCATTTACCCAATTTTGAGCTAAGTATGGAACTTTGAAAATATTAGAAATGTATCGTTTTTTTATGAGTTTTCTATCGTAAAATTTTAGTCATTAAATATTAAGAGCTGAAAATTTAATACAATCGTACTCATATGTATTACTAACGGCTTTGAAAAAATATCGAAAATCGTTAATCACAATTTTTTTTATAAGCATTTAAAATTTGAATTTTGACGGAATTTCTTATTTTACATCAAATTACGCAATTAAACGCGTGTAAAAAATAATTGGTTCAGCCTATCTATATGAAACTTACAACACACCTTGATAACTATATGGTAAATATTTTGGTGCAATATAATTTTTAACGCACAATGAATTAAAAAATGTACAATGTTTTTAGTGAAAAAAATCGGAAAAAGTACGGCCCACGTTTTTGGATTTTGATTATTCTAAAAATCTAAACTAGGTAGTTAGGTATAATAATAAATTTACCATCTACTGAGTTTTACTCAGAATCGTTTTTCCGAATGCAATGATTTATTATTGCATTCAAATTTGAAGTACCATACAACTAAACTATCCTAAGCCAGGTGATCCTATAATAGAAAGTGCTACACACTCACCACCATTATCTAACTGGCTTTTTTAGATTGTTTTCTATACACGTTTTGTAGTAAAAAAAAAAAAACTTGTAGTAAATTAGATTTAGCCACAGATATTTTAGCAAATTATTTAACAGTATGAAATTCATACTATTAAAAATTGAATAAAAGGTTCCTCATGATTTATTACTAAAACCCACCATCTAACTTTTATATACGTAATAAGAAAAAAAAAATTATGCGACATGAAATTTAAATTTTGATAAAATTGAGTATTAAATAAAAATAATGATTTTAGATATACTGGTGTAATTAAACATTTTCGTGGGAACTTTAATCTTTTAACATATAAAGACTATCATATTTCATACACACAATGAAATTTTAAAATGCAAATTTTTTTTTTGAGGGGGGGGGGGAAATAAAAATAAATCGGTAGGTAATAATGGTAATAGAGGCTGACAGATTGTCTTCCTTTAGATTTAGAATCATTTTTGGCATGCATTAATTTATAAGAGATTTCAAATTCAGTACATCCGTAGTGGTTACTCAATGATGTGGTACACTCAACTTGTACTATACGTTGAGCAACTATTTTTTTATTGGTTTTTTCATTTTTTATAGGGATTTTTGATATAAGTTTTAAGAATTTAGATCAAGAAGTTTCTGAACTTGAAAATTGTATTGATCAAGAAGAACATATTGATCAGAGATCAAGTTCATATATTTACGATTTTTTAACTGATATTGATTCAAAAACTTCTTCGAGATCATCAGTACGAAGTGATGATTTAAATGCCTATTATCAGCCTGAATTTCGCAAAAATTTATTACGTATTTCCAAACAATTTCCTCTATGGTGGAATGTGATGTCAGAATATTTTGAATCTCCTTACTCTACAGCAACTTCAGCATCGGTGCAAGGTGATTTTTCTGAACTTAAAAACAAAATTTTAAGACATGACTTTAAAACTATGACAGCAGATTGTTTTGTGATTACACATTTAAATAGTTTAAAAAGTTCAATGAAGTTAGCAAGAAGTGAACAATTATTTCCTAAATCTTCAGAAAAAGAACTCAAAGATAACAATGCGGATCCAAAACGTATTAAAATGAGTCAAAGAAGTAGATCTTCGCCTTGTTCATCAGGCAGCATTAACAACACCATACAACCTGATGGTTGGATGGATTTTGATGATGATCAAATTATGTAGTCCGAACAAAATGCAAACTTTGACGATCTGAATCTAATATTTGATACAATAAGCCCTAACAGTAGATCTTCGTCATGTTCCTTTGACAGTGTTGACACATTAAAAGAACAAGAAAGTTGGATGGGCTTAAAAACAAACCAAATGTACCGTTTGCACAAAAAAAAAAATAAGATTATGAGACCAACTAAATATACCAAGCTATGCAAAGATATCGACCGAATTTTAAATAGTTCAAGAATGAGGTCCCCTAAAAAAACATTATTGCTCAATGGAAACATCTCAAATCAATGTAAAATCAAGAAAGATATTTATATGGTTACAAATACGTGTGCATTTGATGCCATTGCAGTCGAAATAGCTGTAGCATATAATGATCACACATATAAACATTATATCAATAACAGCGAAAACTTATTTTTGCAATTTCCAAAAGATTTGGCGATGCAAGGATCAAACAAAATAATTTATAAAAGGAGAGTAGACTTGTTACTTATGCACTTTGCAAAATCAGAGATCTACCCAAAAGTACAAATTTTAAATGCTGAATGTAATGTGACAAAAATTATTGAAAGCTATTTAAAAGATGAACCAAGTGCCACAGAATTTATTTTTTGCATTAAATGTGTACAAGTCACAAGACCATCGCCAACTATAATCTTACCATCAAACAGTGATATCGTAAAACTACAAACATTATTGAATAAATATACAGAGAATAAAAATTCAATGTGTTCAAAATGCGGAGGTATTAAAATCTCATCAAGAGTATTAGGTGATCATCTATTTATCGAGACTGATTTTTTTACTTCACCGATACAACTTCAAAATATTCCAAAAACATTAAATACAAAGTAACTAAAATATACTTTTCTATTATGAATATAATATAATAAATATTCATGTATATTAAATACTGTGTTTTTCTATGTAACGTAGGTTCGCAGAGCACGAAACCACATTTGGGAACTCCATAACGATCTAGCTCAAAAAATAAGTGTTTTGAAAAACGAAAATATTATATTAAACCCTCATTTACTTATGTTCATAAAAATATAAAAATTCATAATATTTAAGTATACAATAAATAGATGAAAAAAGGGGAAAAAGCTATTTAAAATAAAAATTTGTTTAGAAAGAATATAATAATATTGATAATTTTTTCTACACCTTTGAATAAAAACAACTGTTTCTTTTTTAGGTACTTCAATAAAAAGAGAAAATAGTCCTGCAACAAAAATTAATTATTCTTTCCAGGGTTAGATTCCTTAAAATGCTGAAAATTTCCTCAATAATTATTAGTAAATCGTAAATAATACGCTATCCATTGATAAAACAAAATATCGAATGTGGATCATTTGTTAAATTTATTACAAAAAAAAAATAAACCTCTAATCAAGGGCGGGCTGGGAAAATATTTCTGGCTATTTTCTAGCTAATATTTAACCAAAAGTAATTTTTTTATAGCCGGTCAACGAAAAACATATTGTATACTAGGCCAGTCCTAATACTTTTGCCTCTAACAATTCAAATTTTAATTTAAAAAAATATACTTGGCAAATTGAAAATACATGGATATACAAGAAGATATCAGTCAAAAATTACTCAAATTATCTGGATTAGGATATATATTAGCTCAATGCATAAATAACATTTACGTGAAAAGCGAAAAAACACCGTACACAACCTCGGCAGCATAAATACTGTCAATAAACATAAAATAAAATAAGCAATTATAAATATAAGAAACACGGAAAATTGAAAAAATACAAAAAACAAACCTTAAAAAAGCTGGTAAGTGAGATGATGGATGGTGGTGGAAGTTCGTCTTTCGTCCCTTCGGTCCTCAGACAAGATAATGGTACTTTGCAATTGAATGCAATGAGAAATCATTGCATTCGAAAAAAACGATTCTGAGCAAAGCTTCAGTGTAATATACAAATTTATAATTTTTACCGTATTTACACGTTTTTTTCCTGTTTTTCCCCTCTACTGTAAAAACTATTGAGAAATTCGAAAAATGACCTCTCTAAAATACCATCCCAGTCCAATTTCGAATCTAAGAAGTTGCTGGACGAAACTTTTGGTCCAAGATTTCTATACGAAAAAGTGTTTACAGACAAGAAAAAAAAAAAAAAAAGAAATAAACATCATTGTAAAACCAACACATTCCTCGCTTCACTCAGACTCTAAAACTGAAAGAATGTAAAGTTTAAAAAAATGTTAAAAATTATAACCTTTTCTAAAATCTTTTTAAAGTTTAAATGTAAAAAAATCTATAAAAAGCTGGTAAGTGAGATGATGGTGGTACAAGTTCGTCCTTCGTCCCTTCGGTCCTCGGACAAGATATTGGTGATGAATGTATTAAGTTTTAAAGAAATGATGTCTCATTTATTTAGTATAAAACAATAAATTCTGAGCAAAGTATGTAAACATTGGAAGTTTGTAAAACCATCAAAACGTATTAATCTATTAAAATAAATCAATTTAAAAATAGGTAACATATCTGAGCCACATGGTTCCATACTTAATTCGGAAAAATTAAAATCATATAATTATAAAATGCATAAACGAAAATAAAATAATTATTTTGCATAAATTACGCGTTTAGTCAGCTAGTATCATGGACATTACGTTATGTTAAGTGGAGTGGGGTGGGATTAAATGATCTAATCTAATGACTTGTTATTAAACTGTACAGGTAGGTAGGTACCTTAATAAGCAATTATAAACTTAGACCACCTAATTTTTTTTTTATGTTTATGTACATAAATTTTAGCTTCTGCTCCACTGTGCGTTGTGTTGATGATTTAACACTTAAGTATGAATATGACATAGATGGTCCAGAATTATTTATAAAAAAAGAAAAATTTTAATTTCAAGCATCATCACTCATTCCGTCGTTTCAATCAGCTACTCAACTAGATTTGCTGACATTTATTTTGCAATACAGTCTTCAAGATTATTATCCAAACTTAGCAGTAGCACTTAGAATATTTTTGACTATTCCGGTCACCGCAGCTTCGTGTGAAAGGTCATTCAGTAAACTTAAAATAACTAAAAATTATCTGAGATCTACAATGGGACAAAATAAGTTAACAAGCATGTCGATTTTTTCCATTGAAAATAGCTTGGTTAACCATTTATCATTTGATGATGTTATTTATGATTTCGCAGCCCAAAAGGCAAGAAAAGAGAAACTTTAAATCATTATTGTATGATTAATTTAAATAAATAAAAAGCTGGTAAGTGAGATGATGGTGGTACAAGTTCGTCCTTCGTCCCTTCGGTCCTCGGACAACATATTGGTGATGAATGTATTAAGTTTTAAAGAAATGATAACTCATTTCTTTAGTATAAAACGATTCTGAGCAAAGCTTCAGTGTAATATAATATATTATTATTTAAATACTGTTTACGTATTTTACGGTTATTTGTATAATTTTTGGTGAGTTATAATAATTTATTAAAGTGTGTGTAAAAAAAAATCCTGACTCACGATTTTTGAATTATTGTTAGGATAAGTAGGTAGGTATATGAGTAAGGTCATATTGAATTTTCAGAACTTTTTGTCAAATATTTAAAATTATATTACATAAAAACTTTCAAACAATTTGGTAAATTAAACTATATTTAAGTCAAAAGTGCTATAATTGTTCTGAAAATTTTGTGCAATATAAAAAAGTATGTATTTGATACTGGATAAAATTTTCAAGTTTCTAGCTTCAATACTTTTCGATTTATGACTAAATACCTAAAATCTGAACAGTGAAAATCTCGTTTACGGCGGATTTTTACCGATTTTACCGTTTTTACTCAGTTTTTCGATCGTTATTCTTGATTACTGGAAAAAATATGGAGATTTTGGAAAAATGACCTCTCTAAAGTACCATCTCAGTTCAATTTCGAATCTAAAAAGTTGCTGGACGAAACTTTTGGACAAGGATTTATATACGAAAAAGTGTTTACAGAAAAAAAAAAAAAATAAAAAAAAAATAAACATCATTGTAAAACCATAAGATCCTTCACTTCACTCAGAATCCAAAAAAAGTAAAAAAAGTAAAGATTGCATTTTTGCTAAATGACATAATATCCATGAAATAATAGCAAATACCAAATTTTTATTCTTACAACGAATTATGAAAATTATAAAAAGCACACTTTTCTCTAACTCGCAAATTCTCGCAAATAACACGCTATCGTTTGACACCAATTTCAAAGTTGTAGGACGCCATGGGTGGGCTACGTGAACTTGGCCCACCCATTTTAATTTTTTTTATAGCTACAAAACGGCTAACTCGCAAATTCTGAAAGTGGACTCGCAAATTCTCGCAAATAACACGCTATCGTTTGACACCAATTTCAAAGTTGTAGGACAACATGGGTGGGCCAAATTCACGCTCAAAAAGTGGGTTTTGTGAGTAAAGGGTCGACTCGCAAATTCTGAAAGTGGACTCGCAAATTCTCGCAAATTATTCGCAAATTTTTTTTTTTTTTTTTTTTTTTATCAAATTGTACATTACATATTATGACAATAGTATGAGAAAAAAGATTACATTTTGATTAATTTAACCCAATAAGCAAAGCTTGTGGCGGGTTAAATGAGTTACAGTTTAAAGACTAGTAAATGAAATAAAATATAATAAAGATGTACATGTTGACATATATCACTAAAAATAAGTTTTACGGATAACATATAATAAAGTTTTTATTTACACAATTTCACTTAATAACCTATTTTTAATAATTATTTTAATGAACTTAATATTATTAGTTTTTGAAGTACAATGATCAAAAATATTTTTCTTAATATTTAAAGGTAAAGAGTCATACATAACTGGACCTAAGTAATCAATAAATTTTTGACTGAATTGTTTGTTTGTGTATTTAATACTAACATCATATGCCCTGAATTCTCTTTTGTTTTCAGATTTATGTATACACTGTTTAGAAATATTTACAATTGCAAAAAACTTATATAGCACTTTAACTGGCAACACTCTTAAAGTTTTGTAATTAAGTGAAGATGAGCCTTGTCTATCTTTTCAGTCTAAACATATTCTGACCGCTGAGTTCTGTTGTACTATTAGAGGTCTTATTGCATTTTCCCCACATCCTCCCCAGATTATCAAGCCATATTGCATAATAGACTTATACAGAGCTTCATATACAGTACGCATGACTTCCATAGGTAGAATTTTGTTCAATTTATAAAATTTTAAAATTACTGATCTCAAGCGCATTACTGTATTATCAATATGTATATTCCATCTCAAATTAGAATCAATAATAACACCCAAATACTTTATACGTGTTACCCTTATTATTTCTTGACATTTGCAAGTATTAGAGTTAATATTACCACATGTATGTATGCCTTCCACCTACCGCCGCCGTCGAACCACCCGCCGCCGCACACTGCCACCGCCACACTCCTCCCGCCACCCGACCCGCCACCCGAATCCTGATCGTCAATGTTGCCGACATGTTTTTCACCCCCTCCACTACTTGTTAGGTTATCAACTGAATGTATCATCTATATGTTATCATATACCAGCAAGATACCCGGTTACGTTATCACTTACGCGTTATCACATACCGAAGATTATCCGGTTACGTTATCACATACCAACGATTACCAGGTTTCGCTATGACTTAAATGCAATCACTTATTTGTTATCATGATAAGACATAGGTTGTAATTACTGATGTTCAAATAATAAATAAAAATTATATATCAAATATTGGAATATATAATATGGAAGTACTGTGTAATGCTCAGGATTACTCGATGCGTCATGTTTTTCCTAGAGTTCTAGTTATAAGTCGTTGGTATGACTCATATAGACCTTATCTCTTTGTTACAATAGATTTATTTTTAGGATATTTAAAAGACCTGTAGAGAACTTTTCTCATTGTTATAATAAATGTATTGTTCAGAGATATATTTTTAGGATATTTAACAGACCTGTAGAGACCTGCCGTAGTGCTAATGATTAAAATTTGGTGGAAATATGGAGGGGAGATCACAGAATGTTAGCTGGTACATTATTTCTCATCAAATACATTTTAGTGTGTCATCAGCTCTCTACAGAACACATTTTCCGCGCTCGAATAATCCTCAGTCTAGTAATCGTTTATTATTTTTCAACAATCAAACTATTTAATATGGCTGGATCAATAGCAGACAACGCAAGTGTGTGCAAGAAGTTTAAATACACTCCACCTACATCACCAGCTCAACTTATTGACTGTACAAATTTCATGATTGACTTCACAGACCACAAGTTTTTAAACATAGGTTTCGATCCTACCAACCACTTTGATGTAACAGTACAGCTACTAACATCATCGCGCTACGTGAACATAACAAGTGAAAATCTTACACAGATATTTTCACTCATGGGAAATATACTATCATACATATTGGATGAACCGATCAAATACAAGAGAAATATTTTTCTAGAAACGGATTCTATCATGCTCTCTAGCATGGTATATCGTGGAGAAACGGTGCTGGTCGTAGAGTCTAAAATTCAAGCTGGATGTCGTGTTATACTAAACAGAGAAAATCTAATGAAATAACAACATCTAGAGTTTACTATATACGAAGCCGTGGTGAGAAAAACTAGAATCACCCGCAGCATAGTGTTACTACAGTTTGAACAAATGACTGAATATTTCAAAAATGAATTCAAAAGAGTGGAAAACGTTGAGGAAATGGCTACTACCATAAAACAAGCACATGACGACCTGATTTCTAGTCATATACCTAAAAGTAGTCAGAGTTTCGTTAGCCAGCTGAAGAATTATGCGACTAAACAATTAGCTGAACATTGTGTGATTAAGATTGAAGACGAGTCACCCGAGGCGAACATTGGTTATGATATGAGCTGCAGCTATATGCCCTCAACAACACCAACACCAAATTATTCAAAGCAGTTTCCTTCACACTCATCCAAACAGACGATGAAGAATTATATAGAGGAGTTTGCGGTTGATCAAAACGATGGACCATCATATTTCGATCTTCGACACGAAAGCGATTCAGCATTTTCAGAAATCCATTGGTAATTACAACGAGACATTTTAAAAATAATTATTCTTTTGTAGACATAACTTATATTTTGTGTGAAATAAATATACTTTTATATTAATTTCTATAATGGTAAGGTGTAATAAAGAAAAACACATGGTATAAGGTAATAAAATTGTTTTATTCGCGAAAATAATATTTATACAAAGGTAAATACAAAAAAAAAAAATAAAATCACATTTTTCGAACTTCTCCGTTAAACGGAGAGTAAGTTATAATCTGGTCGTGTAATATTAGACAATATGCTGAAGTATTTTGAGGTATTTCATTCGAGTCGCCGCGCTGGTTTCAAATTCTAATCTCAAGTCGACTGTGGATGATTTGACATTATCGTTTTGACGTGATAAGTCTACAACGACTATCGGAGCAAAAGAATCGAATGCACGTTTCGACAGCAGAGGTTCACACTTATCCTTTTCATAGTACGACTTTTGGAAGTCTACATACGCCTTGTAGAGTACAGATGTTATTTTGTTTGTAAAATTGGATCGAAAATCTTCATGTGGAAATACTTCGGAATTCAAGTGTACCTTGAAGTTTGTCAGCTTACAGTCGTCGAATCTACCGGATGAATTTAATAAGTTGGTTTTTCGATCCGTTTGAAGTCCAAATATTACAAACCGCGGTTTTTCCAGCAAACTAGACTTGACTGTCCATGAATGAGATGTGTTTTGTGGCAATATCGGATACTCGCATAGGTCCCATGTTCTAAACGCACACGAAAGCGGTTTCCGAGAATCTAGTACTTTCATTAATCGTAATTTTTCTCTGTGTAGTAAACCGATATTACGCATATAGCTTATAGTACATAAAAAGCCAACATTATTCATAATATTTGGACAGGTGGCTGACCTTACACAAAAAGTTATAATCTTATAATCATTTGACAATAAGTCATCCGTGCCAAGATTATGATCTAGCGACACTTTAAAATCCTTGCCAAAAACAACTATCTCTCCGTATCTAGTTTTGACGCAACATTTTTCTCCTCATCCGAGTTCTCGAGTAATGTATAAGGAAGGGTAAAATAGAGCCCAATGAATTGTATAAATACGGACTCTATTTTACTGTAAAATTAGATTAAGTCCGATTCCCAAGCCTCGAACACTACCTGGTCGTAGCCCCGCGCGGTTACATCGCCGCCAGCTCTAGTGTTCACGAACCTACTTATTCTCGGGCAGACCGTAACGTCTGTCCTCACATTTCTTTTATTAAAGTAATTATTTTAAGTTACATTTTGTCTTACATTTTAATAAACATTATTACTAATCTCCAAACATTGACTTCGTGACTCCTTTATATCAACCTGTCGAAGAACACGCTCAGAGCCGTCAGTCTAATAAATATTGAGTATAGTGACTAGTCTCCTGGTTCACTACATCTGTCACCCACTTTAACAATGGGCATTTTCCAAATTACTTTATTCACCTCAACTGTTACTTTTTGATATTTAGCAATATCATCGGCTTTTCCTACTACACGTAAAGCTTTATAATCTGTAGGCGATCGATTCAGAATTAATTGTTGATTACAGTTGAGTAGAATTTTCTTACAGTCTTCACAAAATCCGAATAAGTGTTTAGTGGAATACAGCCGGAAAAATGTGTATTCTCCATAAATGTTTTATTTTCATTTTCATCAAAACTCAGATCCCATGCCATATTCTCTAGTACATGCATATCACTTGGACTATACGAGCAATAACCTTTGAGACAAGAAGTTATACCCGGATTTTTAATCTTCTGTATCTCCGTTCCGTTTAATTCATACTTTGCTTCAGAGAATAAAAACGCTAGTCCATTGTTTGCGAAATTGAATTTACCGGTAGAAACGTCAGCAGGTTTATTTATTTTACCCTCGATATAAATATAACTTTCACACGGTAGAGTATATGCATCCATATTTTGAATATTTATCTCTATCTTGTCGTTATTTGATAGTGCCATACTCGAATATGGCAGAAAAGAATGATACTGCATTTGTGTTATCCTGCATTCGTCGACATATCCCTGGGTTACACTCAAATACGTATCGTCCATGATTAAATCGCTTTTAATGAACTTAATAATAATAAATTCTTTTTCGTTAATTTCTTCGAGCTGTTTTTTTTCTTATTGACTTTTATCGTACTATTTTTCTTCTTAAGCGATGTACGTGTTGGCCCATTGACTTCTCGTGACGAACTGTTAGAATTGTTGATACTAACACTAAACAAGAGTGCCATAATTACGTTTAATCTGTAGTCGGACTATAATTAGCTCACCACGAAGATTTATTAGACAACCGTCTTGATCTCGTAAAGCGATTTTCACGTTGCTTATAGATGAAGTGTTGAGCGGGTAAAAAACCAAATGTCTAGGTACTTCGATAATTTTATAACCGGTTGGTACAGAGTGATAAAATTCATGTATCGTCTGACTCGAATTACCATCAGTGAATGAGCCAGAAATTAAATTACACTCTACATTTATACAGTTCACTTTCATTATGTTGATTAAATTGTCAGATTCGTGAACAATATTAGCTTTATATTCTTTATTTTTAAATCCTAACAATTTACCAATGCTACCAGGCATCGAAAAATCTATGCTCTCGCAACATACACGGAAAAAAATAATTTTGTTATAGTAAATAGTTGGAATATTTCAGGTGGCCTAACAATATACTTTGTTACATTACCCATAACGTATTGGTTGGGAATGCTAAAAGTAAATGGTTGGCTTGTTATGATTAACGGAACAATAATGCATGGTAAAACGAAAAATCTTAACATATAAACTGTTGGAACAACTATATAAAATGGTTATCATTGTTTGGTTCGTTTACAACTTCAACCTTTGGTCATGTTAACTATAAGGTAATGTTAGATCAACAATTTTTCTAATGCTGATATATCGTGACAATAAGAAGTTTAAAAATAACCTGTGCAGATAATAATATAACACACGAAACCCCAGGCGAAAAACCCGATTTCCCTCTCATCGGCCACTTCTTAAAGATACATAATATACGATAAGCGACAATATTATTATAATAATACGTACGTTCCGCTAGCAATTTTTGATAAGAAATTTCAGGGGTTACCAAAATCCGGTAATTCCTGTATACAAAATTGCCTAGCTAGCCCCTACTATTGATAATTTGTTAAAAAAAAAAATTGCCCATGTTCAATTTGTATAATAAGTTACCTATGGGGCTCAAAATAAATTGCTATTGTTCAATTTTATATTTTCATCAGATTTACCAACATAATAAAATTAAAATTGCTAACGTTCAAAAATGCTCACATAGTGCCACCTGTGTGGCTAAAAAAAAAAAAAAAAATTGCCAATGTTCAAAAATGATCACAACATAGTTATCTATGGTATAATTGTATAAAATATAAATTATTTTTGTACAATGACACAATGTTAATATTTTACAAATAATAAAAAAAAAATTGCTAATGTTCAAAATGACACAAAAAGTTTCCTTTTGTCACAGTTCAAATTATTAATTTACTGATTAAATATATAAATAAGACTGAAATTAAAATCGTTGGTATGCTACCAACTACGTTAACTAGTTTATAATATAATAGTCGTAAAATCGACTTCTAATATTTATTGTTAAATTATTTATAGCTTTTATACTAATTAATATATTTCGTACAATAGATGAATTATTAGTATCGCTTATTAGTTATTTCCTTTTCAAATTAATATTTAAATTTATTATGGCTAATCTACAACCATTATTATGTCAAAATACATAACAAAATAAACAACTATCACAAATAGAAAAAATTTCAAAAAAGTATTTTTCAACTTTTTAAATTTTGTTTTATTCACCCTCTTATGGTAATTTTACTTTGCATAACAACTGGACACATGCTTTTAGATTCTTAGTACAGTGAAAGATCTATTGGTTTTGTTTCACAATATTATTATTTAATCATTTTTTAAAAATTATTGATTTATGTCCTATGTCCATTACTAAAAATTAAAAATTGACACAGGTATGTTAACAATTAATATTGAAACCAAATGTTATGATTTCACTGTAAAATTACATATTTTATTTTGCCCTTGGTACCAAGACAGTAAATTTTATTGTTTCCCAACAATTCTCATGAATATATTTTTCCTGCCAATTGTTGATAATAATTGTTAGATATAAATTTCTTTCAACTGAATAACTGCATACTTATATTATTTATAATTTACAAAAGATAAGTAGGTATGTATTCTTCTAATTAAGTGCCAGATACAGATACGTTCGTCTATTATTATTTTTGTTCTAAGGGTATGAAATTAATGCTAAATGTTGAACTACTTGTGGACCCAGATTGGTAATCTAATAATTTTGTATTTATTTTCATCATAAAAAGGCATTTTGCATTTTAATTACAATAATGTTGTTTTTATAACAACAATAACATCTAATAAACTCAAACTAGTACATATAACCGTATAATATATAATATATTAATAATAATAACTATATTTATTTACAATTTGATTACATACAATAGTTCAGGTTGATCTACTCACTAAAGCCAAATGCTGTAGTGTGAGTAGGGTTCAAAAATATTATAGTAAAAAACTAAATATTACATAGTTATAAGAAAAATCTTTGATCATAATTTAAGTCAAATTATATGTCATATAAACTTAATATAAATAAATTAATATTAAATATAAATAAATTAATATTAAATATAAATAAATTAAATATTAAATATATGCTTAATAAAAATTATTAAATGATAAAATATTTAAAGTTTATTCTATCAATATAACGTTTAAACTATAGAAAATTGTTACAAAAACAGATTTTTAACCATACACAAATTTTGCAAAAAACAAATAATAAGTAAAATTTATTAAATTCAGTTATCACTGGAGGAATAACAATTACACTTGAAATGTTATATCTAGCACTAGCATAAGAATGTGAAGAATACATAATTAATTCCTTATATTTAAACATATATATACATAATTTGTTGTGATATAAGGTATTTAAATCAGATATACAATATTCATTAAAAATATAATTGCTTAGGTATAAGAGGTATTTCAATAAAAATTTAGATAATGATGAATTGTGATGATTGCACAGGTATTCATAGAAGATGTAGTAAATTATAGACCTTGTATACCTACCAAATTATAAAATTATAGTCAAAATGCATACAAGACTATTCAAATCTAAAAATGACTGTTATAGAAACAAACTAAACGGAAATAAAAAATAATTATTTATTTATAATAATACAAATAAGTTTTAGCAAAAATAGAATTAATTATGTTGATTACACTGAAATGAATAAAAATAATTTATTTTTTGTTTCAAACTAAACTTTCCCTTAAAAATTTGAGAATGTATGGAGTACCCACAATGTGTAAATACATGTGCTTCTTTTGACAAATTACTCACATAAACTGTGACACATTTTCATAATATCTGGACCATACTTCCAAAAAAAATTATGAATTAAAACTTTTAACTTACAAAATAAATACAAATAATATTGATGTAGATACTAGATAGAACGTAAATGACAGTTTATATAATATTTAATTTTATGTTCTTGCCATAAATCATGTTTCTCCCCGCCTCTTTGGACTCAACGTAACATGCCATCCTGGAAAAAAAATATTATTAATTATAAATTAATGTTACTTTAATAATCTGAAGTAAATGGTTAAAAATGATTTAAGATCTTAAACATGTCATACAAGTCATTAAATGTTAAATGTTATAATTAATATACCTATACAAATTGTACTTAACAGCTTAAATTATTGTTTTATTTTCATAATACTATAACGTGTCTAGCGAATACTGAGTTGCGAGTAGTGACCATTTATTAAAATATTTAACTCAGTTGTAAAGTTCTTTCGGGTTTTTCAAAAATTTTCAATATATTTTCATTATTTATACAAATGTTGTTTTCTATGTTTATAATACTTAAAAAACTGAATCTATCCTGATTCATGCAAGTACGCAAATATGTTTTAATCCGTCTCATAGTAGAAAATGATCTTTCACATGTTGCTGTACCTATTGACTGTAAGAGTAACAATGTGAATAGTAATAAATCTATTATCTATAGAGTATAGACTATAATATCTATGTAAATCTTTAAAAAAAAATCATAATAATCATTTAATATAATATAATATAATATATTAAAATGTTATACATTACAAAACATTTCAATTTTTTATGGTGGCTATGGATTATGTTGAGTAGACTAAGACCCTGAAGCCCCCTCTTATTTGCGTCTATGAGTACAACTGAGTTAATTTTACCTGGTTAATATTTAAAATGAAATTAAATTAAAGTGGAAATAGTATATTAGAGTATTAGACTTCAAACAGACTAGTAAATTGTAATATTATTCAATTTAGTTGGACATAAGGTAAGGAAAAGAATCAATGAAATACATAATCCGAAGATTTTTTTTTATTTTGAAATAATACGTTAAAACTTTCTATTGCTAGGGCTCTGGCCACTTACGCGGCCCGAGTGCCGCCTCGCCATGTACACCATTCGATAGGTCATTTCATAACGAATAATTTGGTGTGTATTAAAAATGGTACAACACTCGGATTCTGTGCTTAGTAATTTTTTGAAACATCGAATCCTAATATTTTTTTGTATTTTGAAATAATACGTAAAAACTTTCTATTGCTAGGGCTCTGGCCACTTACGCGGCCCGAGTGCCGCCTCGCCGTGTACACCATTCGATAGGTCATTTCATAACGAATAATTTGGTGTGTATTAAAAATGGTACAACACTCGGATTCTGTGCTTAGTAATTTTTTGAAACATCGAATCCTAATATTTTTTGGTATTATGAAATAATACGTAAAAACTTTCTATTGCTAGGGCTCTGGTCACTTACGCGGCCCGAGTGCCGCCTCGCCGTGTACACCATTCGATAGGTCTTTTCATAACGAATAATTTGGTGTGTATTAATTAAGGCCCGAGTGCCGCCTCGCCGTGTACACCATTCGATAGGTCTTTTCATAACGAATAATTTGGTGTGTATTAAAAATGGTACAACACTCGGATTCTGTGCTTAGTAATTTTTTGAAACATCGAATCCTAATATTTTTTTGTATTTTGAAATAATACGTAAAAACTTTCTATTGCTAGGGCTCTGGCCACTTACGCGGCCCGAGTGCCGCCTCGCCGTGTACACCATTCGATAGGTCTTTTCATAACGAATAATTTGGTGTATATTAAAAATGGTACAACACCCGGATTCTGTGCTTTATATTGTTTTGAATAGTGTAAAATCGGATTTATCTGTTAGATGAATTGCCTATTCTTATGCCTTGAATGGGTTTTGTGTTTGGAGTAGCATACCCGATGTGCCGTGATAGTGATTGTTCGCTTGTTTTGGGAAGCACTGGGCTCTCTTATCAAAAATTGCTAGCGGAACATTCGTATAATAATACGAATTCGGAATCAAAATTATTATTTATTATTATTGCGTATTTGCGTCGTGGCTAGATAGTTACATCAATGGTAATTGGTAGTGCTTTTTGCCTGTTTTATTGATTTGTGATAGTTTTATACACGGTCTTCGATTAATTTTACATATATTTTAAATTTTATCTACTGATTATTAAAGTACGTCGTACTGTTACAAATGGATCAATTCGTTCTTGATATTTTAACGAATTTACGAATACCGGAACAAATTATTCAAGAATTTAAAGGTGAGTTTTATACTTTTAAATTTGGTAAGTACTTATTTTATAGATTATTATATTTGTTGGTAAGTATATTTCAATAAATAATATTGGTTGAAATTTGGCTTTCGGGTTGTAGGTACTTAGGTAGGTAACAACTTAGGAAACGTCTTATTAAACACGTGTTTGGGTAGGTACAGATACGAATATTTAACGTTTGATCGGATTTTCCATTTTTGATTTTCTTAGGCTATACTACAGTATTCCGTTGAATGAATATTCATTTAATCTGTGATAGAACTTTATAACGTATTGACGTGTGTCCTAGTATAATCTAAAATTTAAATTTGATTTAAAAATATATAATGAATTATAGATCAACAAATTGACGAAGAAAGTTTTAAAAGTTTGACAGAGTCTATGGTCAAAGAACTAGTTCCTCAAATTTTTAAAAAAATTGAAGAATTAAAATCTAACAGAAATGTGTACGATGGATAAAATACTTTAAGTGGTCAAGAATCAGATCTAGTATTATCTCACTTACAAAATTCCTTATAACTTATAACATTATAATTGTAATTTATTTACCTACTTACCTATAATCAAAATTTTGTTTAAATTAGGCCTTAACAACTTCTCTATTAAACATTGGTTCAACTGAAATTATATACGATTTTCCAATTGAACCGAATAGTTATAGTACCGATGTTAATGTAATCACAGCACAGAATAATATATCACATCATGCGAATATACTAACTTCTAATGATATAGTTCATAATATACCCAGTACCAGTAACAATGTACAATACCCAGGACACAATTCATCATTGGTAGACAATATGTTGACTCGTAGCGTTCAAACTGAAATTCAGTCAAGTACCTTAGATAATACTAACGTATGAATTTTACCTTCTTTCATAAGAAAATTCTTTATTTTAATATACATATTTTATTTCTTATCAGGCAATTGAAGCAAAAAATTTAAAAGATATTCTTATCAAATATCATGATGGAACAATTATTTTAGAAAATTATGAAATTCAAAATGAGCTCAATGAGAAATAAATTAAGTCATTTATTAATTAATCATTATTTTAACAACAATGTAGAAAAAAAAATATCCACAGATACATTAAGAAACTTATCTCGAGCTATAGGATTTCTCTTTCCTAATGAAAGTAAAGAAACATATTATACCCCCTACAAAAAAATATCAAATAAAGTTATTCCTGCTTTTGGCAAATTATGGGATAAATACTGTAATATGCGAAGGGAAATTAGAAATAACACCAAGCAATCTGATGGTAAAAAAAGTGAATTTGATACAATAAATCAAGAACAATTAGCTACAAATAATAAAGGTTCCATACTAGTATAATTATTATTTGTACCATTTTTTTTTTTTTTAAAGTTAAAAATCATATTTTATTTGATTACTATATGAATTTCCTGTTTATTTGTTTTTATTTTTATATTGTTTCTTAGAATTATTTGAAGAAGATATATTATGGTTAAAGAATAATGCTGCTCCATGGGACCTAGTGAATATAAAATGGAAAAATACATTTCAAACTAGATTTAATTCTTTGGTTAACGGAGTAGAAAACAATTCTTATTTAACTGATTATCCTGCACTAAAAAGTTCACTTGGGTTTACTTTGGTTAGAATAAATTATAAATAATTGTATTCATAATTTTTATAATATTGTACATTTAGGGTGGTACCTACTTTATTGCCTATTATTTACATTAATAATTGTACATTAATTAAATACCTACATAATTATAGATTGAATTGGATTTTGAAGAACTATACCCAGGAAAAAATCTCGTGTTATATAATAAGTTTGAAGTCTTTAAAAATAAACTATCAACATATGTGAGAAAATATAACATCAAGGGAGTTGACCAACACGTTGATATAATCCAGAACTCTTTTGAATTAGGTAAGTTTTTACTAAATTAATAAAAATTAAAACTACAATTTTATAGTTTTAATAAATAACATTTTATTAAAATATACATACATTTTCAATGCTTATATTTAATTACATATTATATTTAAAAATTGTTTGTAGGAAATGTTGTGACTATTGCTGCTCTTAAAATTTTTGTTCAGTTATTTATGCCAGTTAATGTGTCAAAACGAACAAACGCTGGAAGTTCAAAAACCACCTATTTTAGACCATCAAAACTTGAAATACAACAGTCATTTCTATACTATATCAGTGTAAGAATAAAGTATGATAAATAATGATAATAATATAAAATATTGCATGAATTTGTTTTTCACAGAATGTATCGCAGTTAAAAGAAGTTGATGATGCCAAATCAAATAAAGCTTATAGAATAGGAAAACAGTTGCAACCATACACGATATTTGTTGAAAATGGTGATGGGCAAGTTATCTCTTTTTATGTCGTTATTAACAAGTATTTTTACCATGTTGAAAGTGCACTAAAAGCTGTAGATATTTGTTTTAAATCTTTTTTTTCATTGCATTTGAACTATACTCCTGAATGTGAACAAATATGGTACTTCATTCAAAAATATATGTATAATATTGAAACTAAACATGACAAAAATTTTCAATCTGTAAATAATTTGATTAATGACTTAAATTACTGTTAGTTTATATCCAAGTATTATTTAAATGTTATTTAAAAATTAAAATACAAACTATTTTTATTTTGTTAAAGTTTTGTTGAAGTTTATTCGGTTTTTATTAAATATTTTTTTTAGTTTTACTATCATGCCTTATTGTTTTGTTTGTTCTAACAATTTTAATTGCCCCGTATCTTTATTGAGGCATATAAAGTTATTTCATTGTTTTGATAAAATAGATGAGTATAAGTGTTTAGAAGTGAACTGTCATCGAATTTATAGTTCATCTGATTCATTTAGTAAACACTGTAAAAATCATTATTTTGTTCATCAACAACCATTAGATAATATACATACACCATCTAATGTTCCATTGAATCTTAATAATAATAATGATAATAGTTTAAATATTAGTGTTCTAGGTGATAATTCTGAAATAACTGATGATCAGGAAATAACTGTAGCTAAGTTTAAAGAAATTGTTACAGGGGATGCAATTACATTGATGTCTAAATGGCCACAGAATGAAATTCCATTTTTAATTGGTCAATTATTGAACACTCAACAATTTAATGAACATTTACAAGCATATGAGGTTAAAACTAGCACTAGTTTAATATGCATTTCTTTTAACAGTCTTCTAGTTGAACATAGCCCATGTACTTTAAACACATTATCCAATGGTTATACATATATATCATGAAATTTTTAAATGTATAGATATTATATAATTTTGTATGTATTTTATTATTTGTATCTTTATTATTTTCAAATATTGTGTATTTATTACCTATTGTTTCATTAAGTAGGTATCTATATTTTAATGAATTTTGTATAATATGTATACTTGTATGTTATGAGTATTAAATATTTAAAAACAAGTATAATGAGAACTTATTTTTTAATTTTTTGATTTCCATCGTTAATGTACATTTTATGATAGTTATTTATGTAATAGGTACGAATTTATAAGACGTTAATTAAATTTAAAAAAATATTTGTAGGTGCATACCTATGGTCTTCGGAATATTATAATATGTTGTGCATGAAAAATTACACCATAGTCATAATAATAATACAAAAACCACCCACTTAATAACTGAGGGGTTGAGCGCAATAGTGGCCTATTCCATCAAGTGGTTAATGGGAGTAATACACGTTTTCAATTTCTCTGAAAATGTAATTAAAAAATTTAATATAAACAAAATAAATTTAACCATTGTTTCATAGTAAAATATATTGATACATCTAAGACATAGTTCTAAGAGTTATTTGGGAACAAAACATACAAAATTCTCCAAATTTTTGTTGGATAGGCCACTTTTGCGCTCATGCATAGTTATTGTTTACTATAAAATATGTTCTTAGGCCAGATATTGTAATGCATATAATTACAATTTATGACAATATAACCCAATTTAAACCTTTCTTCAAAATAATATATGTTATTACAAATGTATCTAATAAATAAACAATGCAATTTTTTTTTTATTGTAATAAAATAAAATCACAATATTTTTTAAAATTAAATAATAGTAAGTTAATATTAGAATCACTTTAAAAAATATGACTTATAATAAATAAAATAACTTCTGTTAATATTATAATATCAAAAAAAACAATTCAGCCTTTTAATATTTTTATTGCAACTGCAAAATCACAACATTCTTAAAAATGAGTTATTAATAGTTAACAAAAACTTTAAAAAAATATGACTTATAATAAAATAAAATAACTTCTGTTAATATAATATGAAAAAATTAATAATTCAACCTTTTAATAGTTTTGTTATAACAGTAAAATCGCATCATTCTTAAAAATTAATTATTAATAACTACAAAACACTTTAAAAAATATGACATAACAAATAAATTAATAACTTCTGTTAATATTATAATATAAAAAAAAAACAATTCAGCCTTTTAATATTTGTATTACAACCGTAAAATCACAACATTCTTAAAAATGAGTTATTAATAGTTAACAAAAACTTAAAAAATATGACTTATAACAAATAAAATTTTTAAAACCAATTGACAAACTAATAATTTTGTTACATAAACCATACTAATACAATATATTTTAAATTACCATGTACATAAAAAAAGTTCAAATTAATAATAGTCAAGAAAATACATTTTTTTTAAAGTAACAATATTATTTTTTTTTTAGATTTTTATAAAATTCATGATGTATGGGAGGAATAAACTTTAATAATTCCATGAGATCATTATATTTTTCATTACTAATTGCCAGCCCATTAGGATATAATTGTTCTAATTCTTTTGGTTTAGCCATTACACGTTTGGAAAAATTCACAGAAAAAAATGCAACAAAGTCATTATTTGAATATTTAAAAAACATTTCGTAAGGTTTATCTTTTACAAAGGATATCCATTGGATTTTCATCCATTCTACTTTTTCTCCATCAGCATTAATTTTTCTATTGCATATATCTTTTTCGAGAATTACAGTTGATTTAAAATCTTCCTGTCTCATCTGAATAACTTTAAATTGATTTTTTTTTCGAGCACTTATTATAACTTTTAACCAATCATTTGGTACATAAATTTCTGGGTGATACCTTTTTTCTTTTTCTATTACTCCAAAATCCCTATCACAGGCCAAGTATGAGTGTCCTGAAACTAGAAACTTATGATGGATTTCAGTGGGTAAATAGTAATTTGAGCCAACTACAAAATTCCAAATTAAGGCCATTTTGATATTGCGATTTTGTCCTCCACACTGATCACTGTACATAATTAGTTGTTCTGTATGTACATAGTTTTTTATAAAATGTAACAAGCATGATCCAATTTCTTGTGGTCCTCGCGATGCCATGGATTCATTCCAGACATACATATAAGCATCGTTTGTGGTTAAATTATGTATTCCTAAATTGTATGTACTTAACTGTCTTTTATAATAAGCCACTCCGACAGAAAGGGATGGAGTAGCGAGAGTTTTCATTAGATCAAATGCTATTACAGTGACTTTATTAGGATCAGTTTTACATAATTCTACATCATTACTCATTCCATTCCGAGCTGATTCTGCTTTTCTAAGATGTAACTCATGTTCAGCATTTAATTGTATTTTTTCATTTTCAGGAGCTACTTTAATTTGGTTCTTATACATGTCACACCTTTTACAACTGTCTGAGATAGGTGGATGAAACGATAAATTAAAATCTCTGTTAAATGTTTTTCTAAATGTAAACATAGAAACTGGTTCATTATTTTCTTGTTTGTACAGGTTGTACATAATAGAAATATTTAAATTAGGACTTAAATAGTTCTTGTTCATATTATCATTTCTAGAGTAATGCGATGTAGAAGTTGGAAATTTCTTAATGAACTCTCTAACTTCAGAAATTTTATCAATAGGAACTTTATTCACAGCACCTCCTGTACCACGACGATCTTTAGGTGGAGTAGTTCCTTCAATTTTACCCACTAAGGCTCTACTAATACGACCATCAGATATGTTAAATGATTTTTTAAAAAATTCTTTACATACTTTTATAGTAATGCCCGTCTCTAATGGCAAATAATATGAACGGCTATACTCTTTACGTGAATCACTACCATTCTTAACATAACTTCTTTTTTTTTTTATAATATTTATGAGACTACATATATATGAAGTTTGTAGGTTGTGACATCCTAACGCGTAGTATGAATCAAATATTTTTTTTTTTTGATCCAATGTAAGTAAATCATGACATTTTCCATTACATAAGCACTGAACATTTTGATATTGTTTTTTAGGAATTATTTTACCCCTACTGCTAATATATTGTTTACCAGAATTTTTTAACGATTTTCTTATATTTCTTTTCCATTTGGTTTCGTTTTTAATTCTTTTCCGGCCTTTTTTTTCACCATCACTAGGTTCACTTTGAACATCATCAGCTTGAATCTCACTTTCAGAACTTGTGTCATTTGATTCCGATGGCACATATGATGTTGACGAATATTCATCTTCAGAATCGCTGAATTGAATATTTATACCTGTTAAGTTTTAATTAACATTTTATTGTATTATTTGTATGAACAGTACATCCAATAATATTGTATTACCTTTAGACATTGTGAAGCTCTTAATTCTTGAATAACGGACTCACAAGTCACAATTAAAAAAATGTAGACAATTAGGACGTATTAACTATATTATATTTTACGATAACACAAATTATTATGATACCACAATGGCTTATCAAACAATTTGAATATTATATTATGATAACAACAGTGGCCTATTGCACACACTGTTGAATAGGTCATTGTTGCTTTATCACGAAACATAAAATATGTTAATGCAACAACGTATATAATGCTGCTATCTAGTTTTAAAATAAGAAAATCGTAAATAGGTCGTTGTTGCATTATAATATTTTTAATTCTTAACAAGATTATATCAATATCTCAATTTTTAAATTTTTGTGGGTTAGGCCACTATTGCGCTCAACCCCTCAACTATGTTAAGACAACCATAATGCATTGCTGCTATAACTATTTAGGATGGTTGGATTCACTATATGAGGCCCTATAAAATAATAGAACTAACCTAATTATTATGTTAGGACAACCATAATACATAGTTGACAATTTAACCATAATATTTATGTTGTCACGACACAATCATTCCAACATTTTCCATTTAGTACTCCCAACTATGCTTAAAGGTTGTCTGTATAGCTACAATAATTTACGGTTACAGTTATCATTTTTATGGTTACTACAACCAAATATTTTTATGCGTGTAACATTTCACATTTTAACGTGTTAATGTTTGCTTTCAATTCGAACGTCTTAACAGTACCAGATAATGTATTTTTAATGATAGCTTCAATCTTCTCGAGTTCATACGATCCTGTCGGTAGCGTGTATTTTTCTACTATAGTCTGATAGTTGTTCTGATCACCGTCTTTTCGATAACATTTTTCTTTTAATTCTTCATCCGATTTATCTGTATGATCTCCCAATAAACAAACCTCGACGTGTTCTTTCATATCCAGTTGTGAAGTATAGTCCTTAATTAATTTTTGAGGATCTTTCCGTATAATACCTATCTGATTACATCCATCTTCAATGTTCGGAATAGAATTAACTGTTTGTAAACTCAGCAAACATATTTGTGTGTCATCATCCACGTCGATCGGGGGAAAAAAATCGCATTCCAACTCACTAGAGTTTCCATTCAACGATAATGTATACATAATAAAAATTTTAAACACAATTGTCCACAATTTGTTGTGTTAAATTTTTGATGACGCTTGTAATTGTACTTGATGTTACAATTTTTGAAATACTTTTGCAGTTCCAAAGGAGGTGGTAAATTTCCGAAACTATCAAAGTAATTTATATTTTCACCATTCTTCGTGTACGCTACCCAATGAGTTCCTACATTATTCTCTGTATCGAGATTGACTACCGCACACTCTTTTTGTTTTGGAGACACAGGCAACCTATCTCTAGAAAACACTCCAATGTAATGAGGTATTTTCAGCATACGAGCGTATTTTATAACTTCGTAATCAAAAAATGCTCTATCGGTTAGCGTGGATATTAGTTTTTTGTCGTTTTTCTTGTAGATTTGTTGCTTTTCTTATTCTTTAAGGATCCGCCAGACTTATACGGTCCTAGGTATAATCCATCGCCTTTTCTTACTTGATAAGTATTGTTTTTATACGGTGCTAAATAAAGACCTTTACCCAAATGAATAGGTATGTTTCTATTCGATCTCATATCATTAACCGTCTTGACCACACTAGCAATACCACCTGTAAGTGATCCGAACGCAGACAATCCGGCAAAAATAGGTATTAATGGTAACACGCCACCTTTCTTCGGTATAGGTATAATTCTCGGGGTAGACGTCTTCTTTTTATGTGAAATTGCTTTTTTAGCTGCGATGACACATGTTTTAGCTAATTTCATTATATCGTTTTCACTTGTTTTATTTTTTATAGACTTTCTAGCTGCACTGACAGCACATTTGAAACTGCAACCGGCACCCAACTTGCGTTTAGCCTTCATGGCTGTTGTAACTAACCAAGAAGCGGCTTTTTCTTTAAGACCTGTCTTAGGTGATTTGAATACTTCCCAAGCCTGATCCTCTAGAATTGCATCAGCTTTCTGTCTATCGCTTAACAGGTTACTATTTTCATACGCTAGTAGTATATAAGTGCCGGTTCTAGGCCACTTTTGATATTTATTGATATTTTTCACTTAAAACTAATTTATTGATATTTTTCACTTAAAACTAATTTATTGATATTTATTGATATTTTTCACTTAAAACTAATTTATTGTTATTTTTCACTTAAAACTAATTTATTGATATTTTTCACTTAAAACTAATTTATTGATATTTTTCACTTAAAACTAATTAATTGATATTTATTGATATTTTTCACTTAGTTTATTTTTCTCTAATTATTTATATTATGGTCTGTGGTCTTTTTCACTTAGTTTATTTTTCTCTAATTATTAAACATAATTATTTCAAAATGTTTTTGAAATAATAAAATTTTTATATTGAAATTCAACATAAAAAATTAAAATTTAGATTTCTGGAGTTCCCCTGTATAAAAAGTCCCCTCAATAATTTCACCATCAATATCTTTTATTCTATAAGTTATAGGAGATGTATACACAATTTCGTTTATTATAAATATTTCACGAGTCCAATTAGGATCATATTTATTGGCAAATTTTTGTTTAAATCTGGTAATTCGAACCCTGTCTCCAACTTTAAATTTAATTTTCTGTTTCGATTTATTCTCAGAGAATACCTTTCTTAAAACCTCACATTCATTACTCTTTTTAACTTCACAAGGTTTCATTCCAATAGTTCTATGAATGTCTTTAAAATTATATTCATACAACAAGGATTGTAAATTATGTATCCATTTTTTATTGTTTTGTACTTCGAAATGTATTCTCATCTTTCCATTGAGTGTTCTATTAAATCGTTCGATTATTGATGATTTCTCTTCATTTTGAGTATGATACATTTTAATCTCATATTTTTTTAACATTTCTTTAAGCAATTTATTTTCAAATTCTAGTCCTTTATCGGTATGGAGTAAAACTGGAGGGTTATGGTTTTGTATTTTAGCTTCCTTTAATATTTTTTCAAAAGCTTTGGATACACTTTTCCCGTCTTTCTTTTAAGTGGATAAGACCAAGCAAATTTGGAAAAAGTATCAAATACATTTAACATATAAGAATAATTATCGTTTTCTTTCTCATAGTTTTTCATTATAACTAGATCAGCAGCCCATAGATCATCAATACCCTTGGTAAATATTTTTCTTTTCGGAAATCATTTCCTTACAGGTTTGTGAAGTTCCTGAGCTATTGAATGTTTATCCTTTGCCTTTATTTTTTGGTTGTTTTTAATTTTTTCTTCATCTTTAAGAGGTTGAATAAATTTACTTTTATTTGTGTTACATTCAACACATTTTGCTGAGATTCTCCACCTACGATTATTCGTTTGAACTTTTTTTGCATCGATATTTTTTGTTTTTTTCTTACATTTCAGACAATGTATACTTTCTTTTAAAATACCATCCATTTTATAATAGACAATCTTAAATTTTATCGAATTTCTCTAATTGAGTTTTGTATAATATCGTATACAAATTTGTTACTTGAAACTAGACAGATATAGCAAACAGTACCATCTGCTACATCTTCATCAAAATCAATATTCAAAATGACTGTGTGTTTAGAACCTGATATACTCACAGGTTGTCTAGTCAGATTTTTAACGAATAAAGGTTTAAAATTCTTAAACTGTTCTGGATCTGTGTAGATTAGAGGGAGTTCTCGGTATGTTTTGTAAAAAACTTTTTTGTAGTCTCCAAGCATATCGTAAATATTGCCAAATTTATCGTTTTTGAAATCGATATTCAACATCTCTTCTGGATATTTTTCTCCGTTTATTTCAAAGTAAATATTTCTAACATAACAGTGATCAAAATTACTTGATTCTTTTAGTTGAGTATTTCTGTTTGTTTGTAAACCTACAATCCCAAATAAAGGATCATGAGAATTTCTATACATGTTTGTAATATCAAGAGTACACTTCTTTCCACTCAATTTTCATACTTCAATACATTTAATAGTTTTAAAATCCAAGAAATAATTATTTTTTTTTGATAATTCAACCAATTCATTTATTAAGAGTGTTTTAATCATACGATCATATTTAACTACACGAAAACTAATCCTAAAATCCTCAATAATAATTTTTCCATCTGTTGGCATTTTTTTATCAGAATTTTCTTCTTTGAATAATGCATCATGGTCATGATTTCGAGTAAACTCTAATTGAATGTCTCCTTTGTAAAGTGGATATGTTATATCCTCAAAGAAACCCAAACCGAAATCAGACAAATTGCCATAAACATTAAATTTTCCCCCTCCTTTAAATCTGGATTGATATCCTGAGTTTATAGTAGGACCATGGTTATTATTTAAAGCAAAACCAACAACCCCTTTCATATTACTTGTTATACCAGGGTTTTCGATTTCCTCAAGTAATGTTCCATGTTTTTTCAGTTGGATGTTGGAAAACAGTTTGCCTGGAAAACCATTCTCTAATTTTATATTGCTATTAAGTGGATATTCAGTATCGTCTAGTTGTACAACTTTTCCGGAAATGTTAAATTTTGTGGATTTTAAGTCTAGAAAACAATCACTTCCATCTATTGAGAAAATTGTCTTCCTATTTTCAGTATTAAGGTTTAACACAGAAGTTGGGTTGAAATCTCTATATTCAGCCCGGATAATATTATCATCATACTTTTCAAAAATGTTTTCCATTTATTATACATATATTTTTTTTTTAACAAAAATTCTAAACCAGACAAAAAATCCGGTTTGAAATAGAAATTCTAAACCAGGCAAAAAAATCCGGGTTAAAAAAGAAATCTTAAGCCAGGCAAAAATTCCGGGTTAAAAAAAGAATCTTAAACCAGGCAAAAAATCCGGGTTAAAAAAGAAATCTTAAACCAGGCGAAAAATCCGAGTTAAAAAAAGAATCTTAAACCAGGTTTATATTCATTAGTTTGTAATAGTATACAAATTTTAAAGAGAAAATCTTTAAAATTAACAATACATTTTATTATAATTTTTTATAAATTCCAAACACAAATGACCACAAATAGGTGGATCATTATCATCTTGGTATATATTCGTTGATATTAGTAGGTTTTTTTTCCCTAAATATTTAACAAGTTCTGTAGGTGGATTAAATTCTCCATATGAGTCGAAATAAATTTTTAAATTTCCTTCTTTTATCCATGCAACCCAATGTGAACCTTTCTCTTTAGAATCATTTAAATTTAATATACCACTTTCATTTGTCCAAGGCTTTAAAGGAAGTTCGTTTCTCATGAAACACCCTCTAAAATATTTATTTTTTTCAGTAAATTTTAAGATATCAAAATTAGTCAATGCTTTTTCCCCATATTTTTTAACAAGGAAATTAACAGATAGATCTACTTTTTGATTGTTTTTTTTTTCTCTTCAAACCTGAGCCAATATGTAATGTTTTAACATTTTTAATAATTTTTTCCAATTCCTGATTGTGTCGAATTGTTTCTTTTTCCATTGCTTTTTTATGTTTAGTTTCTGAATAACTATCCCAAATAGCAGATCCTCCTTGAGCTGCAGCAGCAGCTGCTGCAATTCCACCAAATAAAAGAGGAAGAAATCCACCTTCTTTTATTTGATTAAATTCCAATTCTAATCGGACTTCTTTATTTTCTTTTTTGGCTTTTTTTAGCATATTTATTTGTGTATTGGTTAAATTATATAGTTTTCCCTCACCTATTTGATAAGGTTTTAAAAGGATTGTAACATTTTTTTTCTGTTCATGAGCCAAATGAATTTTCTTATTTTGATAATTATTTAGTTTAAGTTTCATTTATTATACAATTTCTTTTTTTTTTTTTTAAATTAATCCCATCCCTAATTTTCGTTTTGTTTTCATGATGTTTGTTGTAACCCATGCAGCAGATTTTTCACCTAAAGACACATTTGGATCTGAAAATCTTTCCCAAGCCTTATGTTCTAAAATCAAATCAGCTTTATGTCTAGATTTAGTATCTTTATTTTTTTCATAGTAAATATCGTGTTCTTTTGCTGCTTCATCCAGTTTATTAACAGGTTTTTTATTTTTCTTTAATTTTGTACCTGGACCTAAGTAGTTATAAGTAGGCCAATGTATTTCAGGTATAAATTTACTGTTTAAAATATGATTGACAAGACTTCCCCTTTAATTAGTTTTTTTGGCAAACATTTTATAATTTCGATCAAATACTCTGTACTTTTTGGAGAATCAATCAACTTTTCCATTTCATTTTTGAAAAAGGTTACCATACCTAGTTTTTCATTATGAAAATTATTATTTCCTGCTCTTTCTTCTTCGGCGATTTTACACAATCGATTTATTATTTGGTTTAAATTATTTATATACATATATTCTACAGGATTTTCCGTGTAATATTTTAAACCTTCTCCAACATGTTCAGATGGTTTTTTCATTTCATTCCAAATATTTTTAATTATTAGATTATATTTATTAGAACTGGATGATTTTGGTTTTCCTGTTTTTTTATCGTTTTTTTGATATATCGAGTCGGTTTCTAATAATATTTTTTTATATGTTTTTAAATCCTCATCTGTATACGGTAATATAATATTATTTGTTTCATCCCATAGATTTGACTCTGTTAACAAGTTCCACAATCCTTCTGTTCCTGTATATTGATTCTTGTTTAAAATAATACCGTTGCCGTTAAAAGTTATTGCGTATTTTCCAATTGCATGACCTTTTTTATTGGTAGTTTTATTATCATAAATCCAAATTCCAAAAGCTTTATCTCTTAGATCTATGAGTTTCTGTGCGGCGATATTGCCTAAATGTGTTGTTTCTGGTGTTTTTATTGTTTGATTTTCTTCATCTCTTGTTGGTGTTTGAAAACTTGATATCATTTTCGGTTTGTTTATTGTATTTGTATATATTGGTTGTTCTATTAATGTTGATGTTTTTACAGGTACCAATTCTGTGTGAATCAACATCTGTTTTGTTTACAGCATTTTTTATGTCTCTTAATACTTTCACTACAGGTTCGAAAGATTTTTCTTTTCTTATTTCGTTGTTGATTTCTCTTTGATTTGCATTTTTAAAATTATTTTGTAGTTTTTCTCTAATTTTTAATACTTGATTGGTTTTCTCTATTTTTTCCTTGTCCTCATCATTATTTAAAGTATTTGGTTTAAACATCTCACTATTTTGAAGACCTCCTCCTTTTCTCATTTGTTTTGTAAGATTATTCTGAATTTTTTTAATATCACTATCATTCATTTATAATAGATATATTTAAAAAAAATATATATATCTAATTATATTACAACATAAACGTCTTACGTAAACCTAAACATAAACATCTTACGTAAACCTAAACATAAACATCTTACGTAAACCTAAACATAAACGTCTTACGTAAACCTAAACATAAACATCTTACGTAAACCTAAACATAAACATCTTACGTAAACCTAAACATAAACGTCTTACGTAAACCTAAACATAAACGTCTTACGTAAACCTAAACATAAACGTCTTACGTAAACCTAAACATAAACGTCTTACGTAAATTTTAACATAGTTTTTTCTCTAGTTTATTATATATATGATTATCTATAACATCCAAAGAAATGTATCCATATTTTTTTCCCAACAAAGTGCACAAAATTTGAAAAATTTTTCTTTAGATAGAGTTGAACTATAAAAACTTTCCCAAATTTTACTTACGTAGTGTTTTTGTTGTTTAAAAATAAACAAAAAATTTAAATTATTGCGCATCAATTTTAAATCACTCGAGCTAAAACAATGAGTTAAATAAATACAGGAAATATTTTTATGTCTGCCTCTGACAAAATATTCCTTTACTAATGATTGATCTTTTTCCAAAATCCAATCATCAAAAACAACTAGACTATTTGTTTGACATTCGTCGACAGGTACTATATCTTGATCAGAGAAATGCGAATCAATATTAAAATTAATATCAAATATTTTTTGTAAAAATTTATACACTGGTTGTTCAAGATTTTTTGAGAACACATATAGATGTTGATAATCAACCCAATACTCTGTGATAATATTCCTTAACAATGTAGTCTTACCAGAACCAGAACCTCCAACAATTAAACATCGAATAGGAACAGGAAGTAAAGAATCGTTTTTATTTAGAGTTTCGGTTTCAAAAGGATAAAGCTTGAAAATATATTTTTTCATATTTATTATAGAGTTTTTAAATATTCTTGGAATATTTAAAAGAATATATAAACAAAGGTATTTTACTCAAAAATGACTAAATGTTTTGAGTAACCATTACTCAATTTTTCCAAACCTTTATAAATTAAAGTGAACTTCACTGGATTCGAGTTCATTTCTTCAATATCATTAACTGTAAATTTTTTAGAAAAGTGGTCTGGTAAAATTACTTTTAAATTATTATCTAAAATTACTAATAATTTTTGCCCATACTTTGTCATGACAATTTCAAAGTTTGTTACATTATATTTTTTTCCAAGTTCCAAGTTTTTTAATGAGATGAAGTATGTGTTTGAATTTAAAAGTGTTTTATAGTTTTCCATTTATTATACATTTTTTTTTTTTAAATACAATATGCATATTGATGCATATTGGTTTTTTAAATTTGTTTGAAAAAATTCTTAATCCGGATTTTTCATCCGGGTTGGTTAGAATATTGGCAACCAGGTTTATATTCATTAGTTTTAAAGACTAAAATGAAGCAGAAGATTTTCAGGATTGGTTAACTATTTTTTCTGTTGAGGTCTAATAAATCGAGATAAAAAATTGGATCTTTGAGTAGGATAGATTCGTTTCCATTTTGATCGAAAATACTGATGTTTTTAGTTTTAATTGTTTTTAAGCTTACAGATACTAATAATTTTGTGTTGTTGATTGTTGACTGCTAAATAAAGATATTGATAATTTATTTTATTTTGTCACCATATGAAGCAAATCGTTCTATACTTTTATTATTATTGTGCAAGTATATGTTTGACAGTTTGAATTGATAATTTGAATATTATTCTAATTTATTATAAGATAAGTTGATTTAGTTTATTATAAATTATAATATTTAATACCTACATAAGATTCAGAAGTTGTTACAATTGCATATTGTAGTACTTTACTTACCTACTAAAATACATTTGTGTCATTTCATATCATACAACTTGCTAAACTCTATATGTCTGTTACTATTACCTACATACTCTGTACCTACATAATTTAAATCTCTCCAAGTGAACTAATATAATACAAATAAGAATTTACTGTTTTTTGAATTGTTATATAAAATAAAATATTATTATTATATTATTTATAATATAAAAATAATGTGAAATTAAAACTTTCAACTTTATAATTGATATTGTAAGGTTGTGCCAGTTAAGGTAGGTAAATTACAATTAAACAGTTTAGGTTCACTTCAATTACATTGTAAATCTACATTCAATTATTGGATATATATATATATATATATATATATATATATATGTTTATATAATTATACATTATGCATATGAATTGAATGCAGTAATTTAGCCATATTAGCAAGTAGGTAAATTTTTTAGTTGAAATTATACTTTAATGGCGCTAAAAAGAGTCAAAGCTAGTGGTGCCTGCAATCGTAAGGAGGCAAAAAAAAGAAGGAAAAAATTAATGAAGTTATAAAAAAAAACAAGCAAAATAAATACCATGTTTAAACTTAAAAGAGAAGAGCATAGTGAGAACCATGGTAGCTTGGACAATGTTGATCACAATATAAAGTAAGTTTTCGTTTATGCTTTGTGATATAAATATATAATAGATTATAATAATAGTAATTATAATTTACGGTTGAATTTGATTTTAGTGAGCCTTCCTCAGTTGAAGCTGTTGTTACAAGTGAAAAACATGATATTAATTACTCTGAAGTGTTAGAAATACCAGGGTATGTATTTTATAATGTTTTATTTTTAATTAAAACTTGTACAGAATAAATAAATTCACATTGAAAAATCTTTCTGAAACAAGATGGTCCGCTCGGGAAGATGCATGTAAAGCTCTTAACCAAAATCAATAAAAACGTTCAAAATATTAATAAAAAATTACTTAAAAAATCAACCACCTTTGTTGAAAACTACTAACAATTTGAATGAAAACAAAGTATTTTGCCTATGAATCATATATTACCTATTTAGTTTTCTAAATAGTAATTTAAGTTTTCCTGCCATTTTGTTGGAGGGGGCTGTATTCCCTTTAGGTTCTCCCATGGATATGTCACTGGTAAATATATTAAATGAAGACATGGTAAAAATTGTCACTGAATTAAGTATAATTATAATTATATTCAAATATTATATAAGGCATAGTGATATATATATATATATCACTTAAGGCATAGTGAAGTTAAACTTTACTTACTTTACGTTTCCTACATTCATCTAACAATTCCCGCAGGTCTTGTGCGGTCTTCTGGAATTTAAAAATTTTAAATATTGATAGTTTAGAATTAAAATTTCCAAACACATTACTTCATGCACAGTAAAGCTTATTATATATGAAATTAGTTCTAAAATACATTGATAGAAATCATTTGGGAAAGATTAGGGAATTATTAGAAATTATGTTACTGGTCATTTTTAAACATTGTTTTTGTATTGAAGAATTAAGTTGTTAATTAAATAATAATTTTAAAGTTATAATGCCAAAAATATTGAAATTAATATTATGTTATATTGAATAAAATAATTACCGGTTTTTTTTACTTTTTTTGCCAACATTCGTTTTTATGCTTTTTATGGCAAATATTGCATCCTGGTGAAACAACAAAATACATTATTGCTTAAGTCTTTAAAAAATATCTAATATATACTAACTTTTTGCTTGAATTTTTTTATTTCGGCATCTGCCGAAATGCCGTTTCTTACATGTACTGCATTCTTCAAAAAATTAAAATAAATTGGATAGGTATTTTAAATTAATTACATAACATTAACATTAGGTAGGTATTCAATATACATACTAGGTTTTTTTCTTTTTCTTCATTGTCTAAATGAGAAAACGAAATAATTAATAAACCAATTGAAAGTTATTATTTACTTTGGCATGATAACCTTTTTTTTTTTGTGGGTCCAACCCGAAATAAAAATTATTAATGATTGTTGTCATCTATATAACACATAAATAACAGTTTTCAATATTTAATTATTGAATTGATAATTTTAAGCAATTATAAAGCATTCAATATTCACAACCCAAAATGTTGAACAATGGTATTGTGTTAGGCGTAATGAATAAAATAATTAGGTATCTGCATAAGATAATAAATATTATGCTGAACACTGTGACCTACCTATTGTGACTTAATTAAGTTGGGCAAGGGACAATCAGTGATGGCATCAGTGACAATATTACACAGAATACAGATATATATTTTTGAATAATATTTTTGGATTAAAATAAGTAAAATGAATTAAGTTTACAAAATACTAATTATAGTAATTATGTTCAATAACATAATGAAATATATTTAAATATATGATATATATATATATATATATATATATATAATGTTTATGATGAGTTTCAAATATAATTATCTGCAGAAATTATCAAAAGCATTTGTATTTTCCAATTTCATTTAGAAATATATTTATAATGATATTCAAATATTTTTCTCAATGAGTCCTATTATGAATTTTTTTTCATTTTGGAACTTAAATTTAATATAGTAATTAGGGCTCTCGGTTTGGTACATGTATTGATATACACGTGTACACGTATTCCGAACATTAAATAATAATATGTATTAATACACGTGTTTTTAAAGTTCGTGTACACGTGTATTAAAAGTTTATATACCCGTTATTATAATTACCCGTGTAACATAATGGATTTATTCCGTAAAAAAAAAAAAAAAAAAAAAAAAACAGAAACTTGTATACATTTTTTTTTAAAATTAATATGGCCGTAATATTCTGACAAATGAAATACAATTTTCGCGTACTGAGTTAAAATATTTCTTACGAGTATGTCGTTTGTTATCGGCTGATAATTGACGTTTACAGATAGGTTAACCCAGTACGGCAATCTAGACTTCATATTTTAAACTTTAATTTAATTTTTATAGTGTTTTTACTGTAAAATATATTATAGTACAATCGTATAAATAAAACTCAAATTAATATTTATTCATTTATTGTTAAAAAAATTGTTTCCTATTTGAAAATTAAATTAAATTTGTGTTTACTTTGTGTAAACAACAATGGGGCACGTGCCTCTGTTACCCATCCTTGTATCCACCACTGATCATAACGTACGGACTTTTAATACACGAGTACACGGACTCTAAATACACGTGTACACGTGTGTTTTAATAACACGCACTTTAGCACCGTGTCTAAAAAACACGTACGGAATGTGTTCTTAAATACACGTGTAATAGAGACCACTAATAATAATATGTATTCAATTGTAATCCTGAAACTCAAGTCTGATATAAATTTGTTCTCGAAAGAAGTTGCAACTAGCATGCTATTGTTATCTTACAAAACGTATTTAACATAATATCTAACATAACTATATGCATTTAAATAAATCCTAATTATGTGTCAACATTAAGCATCCAGTTAACATTAAAAACATTTTTAAATAAAGTTATGTCAATATTTTACTTACTTTAAATGTAGACAGAAAATTCAAAAAAAAAAGAAAATTAAATTGGTATTTCTTCTTTCGAAGTAAAACGACGAATAGTCCAAATATTTTCGGCTGCTTCCGTTCGTACTTAAATAATATTTAATATATATTATTTTAATACATATTATGTTAGTGGTTTATCCCTCTTATAATGTGTTTTATCTTATTTTATCATTATCGTAATTTTGCCTTCACTCGCGATATAATGCTACACGTTTCTACCGATATGCTGTTCGATATAGGTCTAATTCATAGATATGTATTGTAATATATAACATTTTGGACTTTTGAAATTGCAATCGTTATCTTAAGAATTAAGTAATTGCCGACACGCGCAACAAAATATCAAAAGTACTTTTTTTTCTATATACCTTCGTCCCTACCTATAGCTATTGGAATCAACTCGTCGATTAGGTACATATTTTATTTTTATTTTCGATTTGGGGTGTTTGTAGCTGTCGATGCGTGAGGTGCTTTTTTTCAATTTCTTCGCGTACCCATCAAACACATTGTTTTTCCGGTGAGTAACTGCTTAAGTTTTTTATAATGTTAGTAGGTGTACATAGGTGCAGTAGCGTATTTACGGGATGTGATTCCCGGATCACATCATTTTATTTTTTGTTATTTGTTAATTGTTGATATTTTGTTTATCATGCCCTAGAGCCGTACTTAGATTCTGAACGATATATATTTATTATTATAAAGGTATTTAATAAATAACCTTCTTCTTTTTCATAATAACCATGTTAGTTCATATTTGCCCATATTAGTGGACCTAACGTCAAGGGCGGATACAGTGGCCCTAAACAGTGAGGGGAGGGCAATTGCCCCCATTGCCCTCCCCCCTTGTATCCGCCCTTGCATAACGTAATTGTAAAAACCCCATTACAGTGGTATTTAAGTATTTAACTATTGATGATATTGCACAAAACTCAAATTATAATTATAATTTGTTCGCAACGTGTTTTTGGTTGATATGTACATCTCATTATAATTAAATTGTATATTTATTATTTGACTCGAATAATGGTTTTAACACGGATATACCTACGGAAAATAAATATTTTACTGATACCGTGTATTAAAAATATTCAGTTTTTAATTGAAAATAAATTATATAAGCTAATTTCTTTTTAAATAGTCGATAGTTTTATGAATTGATGTAATCTAATCAAAGCCCTTTTAATATTACATATGAGTTGTAATAAGATTTATTACCTAATAATTAGTTGTTAGAAATGAAACTTAGTTACAATAAAATATTGTTGAAATAAACAAAATTCAAAATTTTAAAACACTATCCGTTAACCTATATAATGTTATCTGGATATTAAATAATTACTTTTCGGAACTTTCTAGTTACTGATCAATCTAGTTACTTCACAATAGAAAATGTCTGCTCACATATATATGTACTTGCAAATGCCGCTATAAGTTTTTTTTGCGAATTGCCTGATTCCAGAGAATGTAGATATTGGAAGACAACTATAAAATTTAGGCAAACCAATTGCTTCCCGAAAAGAACTTTTTAGAACCTCGTCATTTTGAAGTTCAATGACTTCCATTTGTAAATCATTCTTGACATTATTTATGTCCACATGAAAAGGATTCTGGAATAATTTTTTTTATTTATCGTACTTATAAAAATCATCAAATTTTGTTGAAAATTAATTTTGCAATTGTTCAATAATATTGAGAAATTTAGGTTTAATTAAATCCCACTGCAATATCATCAATATCTTCGACTCCGATTAGATAATAATAACAATGTTATTGATTAAACTGGCTATATAACTAAATAAAATTAAACATAAAATATTAACAATTAGATTCGATTTTATTTATAAAGAAAAAATAATTGAATAATATTGAAAATTGTATGAAAAATTGTATTGAACAAAAATAAAACAGAAAAATTAACCACCTTTGTGCGGGCCATTAAAAATTGTTTCGCGGGCCACGGGTTGCCGACCCCTGTTCTAGTATATGATTACAATCGTAAAATTATTGCCGACACGCGCAACGTATGATAGTAACAAAATACTCTTTGGTTTTTGTTATACCTATTACAGAATTAAATAACTCAAAATAACTAAAATTAATAATTCCTGTAGTAACACAAAATTGCGAAGTGATCAAATTAAATTGTTGTTGGCGAAAATTGTTGGTTTGAAAATTTTTAATTTTAAAAAAAACATTACAAAATATGATTTTTAAATTTTAAATAATAATTATATATTCACTGCCGATTTGACATCGACACAACTATGAATGTGGTCAGGGTCGGGGACTCAGTATGCTATAATAAGGCGCGTTTTTAATACTTATTTTCTTGGGTTTCATTATTGCAAGTAGCAAAACTCTTACAGCAGTACGCCAGTACAGCACCTCCCATTAATATGTACATGATTCTATTTTTATCTTAGTTTCAATACCCTGTTGTCCAGTCCACTATTTTTAACTCCCAATTAAATATTCTTTGCTTTTTGAACGCTGTTACATGCCGGTTCCTGTAGCCGAGTGTTTCCCAACCTATGGGTCACGACCCTAAATTGGGTCGCAATATATTTTTGATGGGTCGCTGTTCGATAATTACAATATTTACAAGTAAACATTATAATATCGAAAATAAATAATTTTAACTCAAAATTGATTAAAAAATTCTGAGGTTATATGTTTTATTTAATATTTGATGTTATTTTTATTTTGAAGAATATTTATTTATAACTAAAACTAATCTCTATATATAACATAATTAAGTATTCGTTATTCAGTATTCTGTTATATTAAATAATAAAATTATTTTTAATTTTACTATATATTATGGGATACTTGATTTTTTTGGTGTGTATCAAAAATGACTACCTATAATATAAAATATAATAGAAAGCATATTTGTGAGTCGTCATAGCAAAAAGGTTGGGAAAAACTGCAACTATAGCAATAGCCACTCCTTCAATAAGGTTTATTTAAAATGCAAAGATAATTGGTATCGTATTTACATATTTCTTGAAAGATATTATTTTTTGTTTCCTAAAAAGTCTTTGTCTGTGGGCGCTATTACCCTCCATATTTTTTTTAGCAAAATAGAGACAAATGAAGTTAATCTTATACTTAAAATAACATAAATTGTTATTAATTTAATCATTAATAATAAGTAAATTAAATATTTAGGTATCTATTAAAACCTTAAGATACTGTTCATTATGACCAAACTATTAGTGATAATAAATACCTATATCTTATGTTTAATAAAGCAAATTAATAAATTAGAAATAACATATCATCTGTGTTAAACCCACTAATGTCAAAAATGACAAGTTATATGTATATGTTATGCTACTAATATTTAGTTATTTGTTTTTAAGATTCTTTTATATATCTTATTTTATCATTATCGTAATTTATTGCCTTCACTCGCGATATAATGCTACACGTTTCTAGCGATAGGTATGCTTTTCGATATAGGCCTAATTCATAGATATGTATTGTAATAAATATCATTTTGGACTTTTCAAATTGCAACCGTTATCTTTAGACTTAAGTAATTGCCGACACGCGCAACAAAATATCAAAAATACATTTTTTTCGTTGACTCCAATAACCGCACACTTTTGGTAGGTTAAAACCGAACACATTTAATAGGATAAAACCGCACAATTTTAAAATTGTCGTATCCAAAAACCGCACAGTTATGATTTTGACCCCAAAAAGGTCGATAAACAAAAACGCATATGTAATGTATAATTCGTAATTTGTAATTCATAATTTAAATCAATAATTCATATTTATAATCTCATAGTTCATAAAAAAAAATGTATATATTTAAAAAAATTATACCTATAAGATTAATTAATGTCAACTTTAAAATGTATATATAAAATAATTTAAAATATTAATTAAAAAAAAAGCTAACCGGATCGCCAGTCGTAAGAGCATGTTGAATCGTCTACAAGATCCGGAAATTAAAAAAGCTAACCGGATCGCCAGTCGTAAGAGCATGTTGAAACGTCTACAAGATCACTTTTGTATACCTATCAAACACATTGTTTTTCCGGTGAGTAACTGCTTAAGTTTATTATAATGTTAGTAGGTGTACATAGGTGCAGTAGCGTATTTACGGGATGTGATCCGGGAGTTTATCATGCCCTAGAGCCGTACTTAGATTCTGAACGATATATTTAACTTATTATTTAGGTATTTAATAAATATCCGGCCCACCTTCTTTTTCATAGTAACCATGTTAGTTCATATTTGCCCATATTAGTGGACCTAACGTCAAGGGCGGATACAGTGGCCCTAAACAGTAAGGGGGGGGGGAATTTCCCCCATTGCCCTTCCCCCCTTGTATCCGCCTTTGCATAACGTAATTGTAAAAACCCCATTGCATTGGTATTTAAGTATTTAACTGTTGATGATAATGCACAAAACTCAAATTATAATTATAATTTGTTCGCAACGTGTTTTTGGTTGATATGTACATTTAGTTTTTGAAGTATGAAATATTTCACAAAAACGTGAAACATTTTTTATAAGTGTTAACTTGGAAAATGAAGAAGAATAGAACTCAGACATTGATATAGATAGTACTGAACTAGATGAACTAATGAATATGATAAATTCATAAAATAATATTATGATAACAATTATATTATGTTTATGGTTTTTATTTATAAAAATTATTATATTATATTAATTTTACGTTAAAAATTTTGAATGCTATTTTAAATGTATAATACCAAAAAAAACCATTACTAATGAGTAGGTAATGGGTAATTAGTGATTGGTTTCAGTAGTATAAAATTATAAAATTAAAATATGACAACTTTATACATACAAATAAAACTTATTTAAAAAAAAACTAAATTTGTTAAAATTCTGAAATATTTCATACATATTTCATTTTTTTAATTTCATGAAATTTTTAAACACTATGTACATCTCATTATAATTAAATCGTATATTTATTATTTGACTCGAATAATGGTTTTAACAAGGATGTACCCATGGAAAATAAATATATTGTATACGATATACAGGGTGTCCCAGGTCTATTTGACTAATGCAATAACTTTTTTTCTATTCAATATTTTTAATTTTTTTTTTTTTGTAATGATTTGTAGAGCCCTGCGCTATAATTTGTATATCTTATATTTTATTTTATTTTTTTTACAATAAAAATAAATAATTTAAATTTTGTATTTAATATTTTTCTAATAATCCAAGATAGCTATTTCATAAATAAGTATTTAAAAACCATTTTGGCGTTTAAAACTTTTAATTTGGTTAAGTCGTTAATTTTTAAACAATTTTCAAAGTGTGTTAAAATTCAAATTTATTTCTTGCTAATCACTGTTACTGCTGTAGTCGATTTTCAATTGTTTTTTTCCAAGAAACAATAAATTTGTTATCATTAAAAGGTAGGTCATTACATAATATTATTATACATTATTATATTTTATCATTATTTAACATGGTCACGTGGTGCATATCTTGAATGTTGATACTAAATTGTAGAAAATAATAAAATGCAACTCTGTAAATTAAATTTTTTAACTATCAAGTTCAGTTTTATTTCTTAACATTAAATAATATAACAAATTAAATAAATATTATGAAACAATATACCTAACTAGTTAGTAGTACCTACATATCTCCAGTTTAAGTAAAAAACTTACTTTCAGCTATTTACTTATTGTCATTCAATAACATTCTCTGCTATACATGTATGTATATTGTTCTTTCATTAGTGACGCTAGCTGAAGAAAATAAAATAACCGACACCTAATAATATAAGTTAACAATTTGTTAGCTAAATGTTCAAAACAAATAAAAGTATAATTATAATAATACGCAACGGTTTGCAACTAGCAGAGTATTCATGTATAAAATAATACACTCTTAAGTGTTTCAAACAATTTAACCATCAGAAGAATAGGTATTAAATGTCACATATTATGCCATGTAGAAAATTATTGATTTTATATGTTATAAAAGTGAACTCTGGCAATATGTAAATCTTAAAAGGGATTTCAATTAAGCTTTGTATTAATTTTCTAATACAAGGAGATCTGCAATAAAACAACAATTAAGTGTTGCAACTATATTTTTTCTAGTAAAAATAAAAATAGATATAATAAATTACAACTAACATTTTAAATAAAAACCAAGATAATGTTAGCTATATTTTTAATTTATAGTATGAAAATGTTTTTTATGTTTTATTTATTAATGAATAACAAACTAAGGAAATTTAGTATTTATTTTATCTTTTATTCTGAAATTCTCAAAGGTTGAAGACCCTAGTCTTAAAAAGTACATTACAAGTTGACATTAAATACCTATTCGAACAATTTCAAATCATAAACTTAATTATTTCATGGGTTATTTTTTATTCTTAGTAATTATGTAAACATACTAACACACTATGAAATATTCAGAGAAATACTAAAGAAATAGGTAGTAATGTGTTTATCCATAACATTTATCTACACACTTTCAAGCTAATCAAAAATATTTCAGAATGCCCTTATTTTTCTGTTAAGTTAGTTGTTATAGGTATTTAATAAATTCTTACATTAATATTATTTTTTTTTTTTCATAGACAGAGAGCTATAAATATGGTTAATATTGAATACATAAAGTTCCTGATGAACTAAATGACTAAATTTTAAATACTAATATTAGATATCTACTTACAGCTAACAATATTTTTATGATCTACAATTTATCCATTTACATTTTTTTTTTTAATAAAATAAAACATTTGATTTATGTTGTTTTATACTTAAGATGAACTGGTTACGATTGGACTTCTGATGGTTTTATGTATAGGTACATACAACTAGTTATAATAGTAACTATAGTAAGTATACAAATGTAGTATTAAAACAGCAAGGTACTAAGCATTAATTATACAACTAACTGCATGTGATTGAAAAATGAAATTGTTTGAACTCTCACCAAATATGCATACTTTTAATGTTGACATCCACCTAGATTATTTTCATTAACAGTGAGAATATAAATATTAATATTAAAATGGTTAGGTTGAAGTATAAATTAATTTAATACAAATGATACTCACATTTTAACAAAAATGTTATTTTGCTATTCAAATTAAATTAAAATCTTCAATTGTAGTACTATGTATAGGTAAACAGCATAATATTTAATTTTGAATATTTTTCTTGATAAGTAATTTGTAGTGTTGAGAATTTAAAATGTTATTATATGTTATGTATGTTTAATTTTTGATTTTTTTGTATCTAGTTACCAAAAGTTTATAAAGATATTAAAATAAAATAATTTTAACTTGCAAACTAATGATAATAATATGTACCTGTGTTCAAAGGCATTTCCAAAAATATTTTCTAAGAATTATTTTCAATCTAATAATTCCATGGTATTACAAGGTATTTCTCATACATTTAATACAATAGAATTGTCTTAAAATATGAGAAGACAAGTCTTAAGGTTTTTAGTGATTACGGCAAAATGTGATTGATCCATAAAATAATCCATATAAAAATTAAAACTTTAAATTTAAAAAGGAATTAAAGAATAACTATAATTAATATTCAAACCACATGTCATTTGTTTCATAATTCAAAATCAAAATGTTCTAAATTTTTTTAAACGTATTTAAATGATTGAACAATAAAATATTGAAACGCCAAAATGGTTTTTAAATACTTATTCATGAAATAGCTATCTTGGATTATTAGAAAAATATTAAATACAAAATTCAAATTATTTATTTTTGTTGTAAAAAAAATAAAAAATAAAATATACAAATTATAGCGCAGGGCTCTACAAATCATTACAAAAAAAAAAACTTAAAAATATTGAATACAAAAAAAGTTATTGCATTAGTCAAATAGACCTGGACACTCTGTATATACTTATATATGATAGGTATATTACTCTATTGAAGTATTATTAATTATTATTATTATTATTATTTAATACTATTATATTATCTTTATAAGCGTAATTATATATTTAAAAAAATTGTAATCTTGTTTAACTCTGTATGTATATAATTTCTGTATACTTTGTTATATGGTTTCTGAAAAATGTTTATCAAACCAGGAGGTAATATTATGTTAAGGCTAACTGGTGAATGCATTTTTATTTAAATTATGACACTGTGTAATACTTCAACAGTTCAACCACTTCCTAAAAAACAGACTACATGTGTAATTAAATATTAAGGGTCTAAGTCACTATGTCTCATTGATAATGCATTAATGACTATTACCATTTATTATAAATAATATAATATATGTGTAATAAGTATAATCAATGCTATTACATTTAATTGTTTTTATCGTATGGTTTTTGATTACATTGAACAATTTTGTTTTAGAACGTCAGAAATCTTGCGACATTTTTTATTGGAGATTTGCTGTGTTTAGTTAAAGTATTTACATTTTTTATCATGTTTTTTTTGTACATATTTTAACTAACTATGTTTGTTTTTTTAGGTTGTCAGAAATAGTTTTTTTTTATTATTATTATTATTATTTTTTTTTTTTCCCAACTGTTTGGGAAGTCTTTTATCTGTTTGTAAATATATTAGGTTTAATTTTTTTTTTTCTATTTTTATTGTATTTTTTTTTTTTAAATGGGACTAATATCGAAACGTGCTCTCAAAAACAAAGAAGAAAAGAAACGATCCCGTGAAAACGAAATTTTTCGTGCACATGAACTTGAAAAAG